>OW679195.1:191595262-192107064 GCA_940337035.1 Agriotes lineatus
ACCAAACAACACGATAAGGGAAAGATTAGAAGTTAAACACATAGAAATGACACTAGAAGAGGGCCAGCTAAGGTGGTATGGACATCTCGAGAGAATGGACCAGGGCAGACTCCCTAAGCAAGTGTGGAAAGCCAAAATGGAAGGAAAAAAACGGAGGGGTCGACCTCGAACAACGTGGAACGACGTGATCCAAAACAGCCTACAACTAAGAGGGATGGATTTTCGACAAGCAAGACAAGTGACTGCAGACCGAGCAAGGTGGAGATCTATCTGCCAAACCCTTACACCGCACAGGTAGAAAGGGTCGTGATTAAGTAAGTAAGTAAGTAAGTTTTAATTCCTTCTATATTATTTGTATTATTTCGTCTGGATTTAAAGTTTTGACATTGTATGTGCCGATGTAGAGTGTTGTGTGTTTTGTTTGATTCGTTAACCTTTGAATAGTCTCTCGCAGAATCCATGGGGCGAACTACTGAAGTAGTGTGGGAATCTGAACTTGTTCTACACAGCTGGGGTCCATAATCCGTTTTTTTTACTCGACATTTGAATTTGAGGGATCATCTGTATATCCTATTGTTGAGAGTAACACTGTCTGTTTCATTGTGACAACATAGTACACATTCCACTATAGAGGCCCTAGGACTGAGCTCTGTTGCACACTCGTCGTAATTTTCAAATCGATTCCATCAGCGACTTCCAGTCGTTTTTATTCAAATAGCTTTCCACAGTAGTTACTAATTTCATGCTGCCTCAGTTCTTCTATTGTTTCTCGGGGCGGTTCCACGTCTATTTTGACCATTATGCATAACCGTTAAGAATTTGTAGCGGCTCGTATTACGGTCGCTTGCAATACTTTGTGATCGAGCCATGGCATGGATAGCGCTTCTGCCCTTACGAATATCCAAATTGGTGATATATGTTTGGCGTGTTCTACTAGATATTTTATGTTTCCACTGTTTAGCGGCTGCGTTCATCAGGGATACTGTTCTGCATTTTTACGGTGCTTCACCTTTTTCCTTAGGTTCTTCTAGTAAAACAAGTTTTTTTTATTCTCAACTTGTGGAAAAAGTTGGCCTTATGAGGACTTTATTGTATGGCTTTGCGCTGTATTGTGAGTGCCTGAAAATTAGTAAGTACACCACCTCTCGTGGAAGACTATCGGGGATAGGTATCTTTCTAGGTTTTAATATCGATAGACCCTGGATTACCTCTCCTTTAGATATGCACCCTACGTGTTCAACTTCATATTTTTCTATAATGACGTCTTATTCAAGTTTTACGTCAAGATGTCTCTGCAACATCAGGCTTAGTTTCTTGGTTGCAATTTGGAACCATCTCCCAATATATTACAGCCTATTTCACTGTTGAGGTATGGCCAGGCTGCTTCCCCTGCTTTCGTGATTCTAATCATGAAAGGCGAAACACACCTAAAAAACAGATTATACATCTTTCTCATCAAAACTGCTACTCCCATCTGTTACAGCCTAAAATCGACTTTACGAGAAAAGAACATGGCACCACGTCGGGATGATAGTTTGTTGCCACGTAAAACCTACATCACGAAAAAAATGGGGAAATTCCAGGATTGATTGTCCCAACTCTGTTACGATAGGCTGTAACAAGGAGGTGTCGGCTCTAAAACGCTCAGTGAGAAGGGCGAGATCTTTACTACCTCAAATTAAGGCTACGATTCTGTAAACGAAATATAGATGTTAAATGTTTAGCGACACCACATTTGTCGGTAAATCCGTTTACGTAAAAGTGGAAACCATAAATGGAGCTTAAAAGGTGGTTGCAGTGCTCGATTTCAGCCTGCGGCCAGCCTCAGCGAACTTAACTTTAGTTCATTTTCTCCAAAACTCATCTGCATTCCTTACACAGAAAACACAAAATACAAATACCATGCTACACTCGATATACGACATAATAACGCACAGATTAATTAATATAAAATCTATTGACTTAAAGACATGTGAAATAGTTGTACAAACATGCAAACCAATAAATAAGTTAGTAGCTTTAAAATTATTTGACAGGAACAAAGTTCATCTACAATAATGACATCCGCAATCGTGAATTTGACAATAAAATTTAATGCGGCGATATTCATTAAAAGCAAACCATAAAATTTCAAATTGGGTGCTCGTCATACAGCAGCTTAAGTTACACGCACATATTGCGAACAGCGTCGCACAGAAGGGTTTGAAATGCACTGTAATAACTAGAACAATACTTGGTTTGCAGAATCCCGGGAGCCACCATTGATGTCCACTGAAGTTGCTGGCGACCGACGAAACCGCAACTGTTTAAAAGGGTGTTTGCGAAAGGCGAGAATAAGACTTCACAATAATGTTTACTACAGCCAGGAGTTGAATCGACAATAATCCCCCCCACAGAGGGTAAATCAACGACGAAACGAAACTTTCAACTTGCGAGATGCAACACGATGTCTGGTTCAGATAGAGCTGGTGCCTTTGAAAATCCGGTATATAAATCCGCTGACGCGAAAATGAAAGTCTCGCACCTTCCAGCTAAGGATTCTTCGACCACAACTACCTCGTTTAATATCACTTCAACTCTGACAGTTAGCACACATCTCAACGACGGAGACGGACAACTAGACGAGGCTAACTCGACGCGGACCCAACTCGATCCGAGCCCAACTCGACGCGGGACAACTCGACGCCACGAATTATTAATTCTACACATTACCCTTTTTCTGTGACGTCAGAAATAACAAAACATAGCGTTTAAAACGTATGTCTTATATTGCATTGAAATTCAAAGAGATGATTTAGATCGCAGGTAGTATACCGAACCTTTAATGTAAGGGATGCTCTAAATAGCACATTATTCAAACCAAGACATTCTTGACCTATGTAATCCGACGTTTCTCCCCTTCGAAGAAGTCTCTAACGCTTAAAATAAGATTTTAGGCTTGCTCGCTTGCTTGTTATTGCGCGTTATTTTACTGTCATTTTGGACAAATGTCACACTGAAAGTATTATAAAACAAGTCATACTCAAAGCCGACCTGACCAAAAACTGCAGATTTTTTATTTCGTCCAGTTCCTTATAACGGGTGTTCATAAACAGTCGTCATCCCAGTAGGTTTTGACTTCAGAAACGTATGTCTATTAACATTGAGAAAAAATGCGCTATGACAGTACTCAATGACGTTTCATTGTGTTGCACGAATTAATCAACGACATAACATTTTGTTTTTCAAAGCAACTGGGATGACGACTGTTTATGAACACCCGTTAGTTAAATAAAGAGAGAAAATTGTTATGTCACAGCAAAAGGGTATTGTGTAGATTATAGTACAGTATTTTGGAAGAAAAAAACAAAACACAACGGTTATTAATTTTTACGTAAAAATAAACAAATAAATAACCGGATCTAGGAAAGACAATTTACAAAGGGAAAATTTACCAGTTTATTCAAAATTATGGTATGGATAGTTTGTGTAGCTTAATTTACATAATCTTCCCATAATGCAACAGCTATAGTCACAAAAGGTATTTACAATAATATGTACAGTGTTCAAATTGTTTTGTTTTGTTAAACATTTTTAAGAATTTTTTTAAATTGTTGTTTGCAGTCACAAAAAATATTTGCAATCATATATGTGCAGTGTTTACAAATATATGTTCTTACGATTTGTTAAACATTTAACAAATAAGATTTTTTTACAAGTTTTTACAGTCAAAAAATATTTACAATTATATGTACAGTGTTTAATTTTTTTTATTATACATATAACAAATAAGGAATTTTTTATAGTCAAAACATATTTGCAATTGTATGTACAGTGTTTATTTTTTTTTGTTCTTTAAACATTTAACACTTTTTTTAAAATGTGCGTATTAATTCATTTCAAAATTATGTAAAAATTCCTTCTATTATACTTCTGTTAGCATAATCTCTTACTAAATTTAATATTCTTAAATCTACTTCCCTAAATTTTCTTAATTTCATTGGAGGATTATGTTCGGCTACAAAGTGTTCATAATAGGTATCTCTACTAAACTGAACTTTTTTCAGACCTATAATTTTCCAAATAGTTGCATGATTTGTAGATAATTCTTGTTGTCAACGTCGATGGGCTGCTTCTGCGTGGTTTTTTGTTCTATCCTCTTCATTTAAAACACGATCGTATAAATTCCACATACTATGAGAAAAGAGTGATGGTCTTCTTCCGTTTCCACGTCGGTTACGTCCTCCAATATAATTCTTCAAACCAGTCTAATATTGGAATAAGTTCATCTGGCACTACATCCGATAGTTGCAGCAAAGCAACAAATGCGAATGTGGTGATCATCCTTGCTAGTAAGAAAAAATCTGCGTCGTTCTCGTATTCCCGTTTAAGTCCTGCATGATAAAGGTGTTTCTTCATGTTTTGCGCCAAATAGAAAAAGCAACCCCTTAACTGAACGCCAGGAACAATTCGTCGTAAGTCGAACGCTGCTTATTTGGAAGAAGACAATAAAATAGAGTAGGTACTCCTCCATATTATTTACACATTATTACGTAAATTTGCGAAAACAAGGGTGAACAGAATTTAAACGTACCATCAGCATAAAACTCTTTGCAGTCTTTCATAACCTCTAAAAGTCGGTGTCTGCCAAATATTAAGATTCGAGACAACCCTGGTCCACTATCAGATAACAGAAATTGCTCTTCATTTCCTACTTGTGGTTGATACATTTTATCACTATCAGGAATTTCCAAAGCTTCTAAACTCCTTGGGTTTGCAGGAACGGATATCACTTTATTTCTTTTTCTTCGCACAAGTTTCTTGAGGGTAGGTATTGTTGGCAATTGTCCTTGAGCAGCAACACTAGTACCAACAAGACATTCATAAATGACTTGCACGCTTGATTCTAATGTTGATTCAGCGCGACGTTTAATTGCAGTAACCACACGATCGGCTTCAACCTCAGCAGCACTAGAATAATAATAATTGCAGCCAGGGCCAACACATTAAATAGGTAAATTTCATAATCTTTCCTTGCTACTATTTAAATAATTTTCGAAGAAACATATTCTAATCTAGTAATTACATTCAGAAATATTAAAAACACATTAAACAAGTAAATTTCACAATCCTTTCTAACTACTATTTAAATTATCTTCCAAGAATTCTATTCGAATCTAGTTTACATTCGGAAATATTAAAAACACATTAAATGGGTAGATTTCACAATCCTTAACGATTTTCTAAATATTTTCACATATAATCTCATAAGAGCATTAATTCTTTCCGGAAATTTTTTTGAGTGCGGTCCAACAACGTCGCATTAATTTGCACGAGCGGGACGCGAGGGCAAATTAGAACGTTGTTGGAATGCACGAAAATAATTTCCGGATATGAATTAATGCTCGAATGCAGATTCGGTAAGAAAATCGTAACGATACAAGCCCTCACAGTTAGGCTGATCTACCTACAAAAAATTTCCAAGAAATTTTTTTATTGTCTTGGTTACGGCTCGTAAACTAATTTTTCTATTGGCCATTAATGAGTGTCGTACGATTTTCCTATGTAATCTATTCTAATCAATCTATGACATTTGTCTACCTAAAGACCTGTTTACTAATATTTAAAAAAGTTAAGAACCCTGCACACAATACCTCTGCTACCAACTAATTTTTGTTATCGATGAATAGATTTTCCATGAACATTCAATGTTATTCGTTTATACTTTCTGTTTTACTTGGCTCAGTGAAATAAAAATTCCCTGATATGCACGATTGCTTAGTAAAACTAGACACCCTGTATTATAAAAATTAGACGGTTTAATTAAAGTCAAATGTTATTTACGAAAACAAGGCATTTAGCATAAAAATATCAAATGTAAAGGAAAAAAATTCAATTGATATCACTATTAATCGCCATATAAAAACACCCTGTATCTGTGAAACGTACTACACGATTTTTTTCAATTGAAGGTTATCAGTTACTATTATTTCCTTATCCTACTTTTATTTGTACTGCAGTTTCGAAAAATGCAGAATACGCACATAGTTGCGTTGTTTTTGGACACCATGTATACTACAAATCATAGGTTTTTTAGAATATCATAATTAAACGGGGTCTTCTACATAAGGGGAATCACATTTATATGTCAAACTTGGTAAGCAATATAAGGTTTATGTTAGCATTTTTGTATACCTACGTTAGCACTTGGCCAACTTTAACACCTTGTATCTCAGAAACCTATTATAGGATTCCTTTTTCCTGTGGATTTTTTAAGGACCTTTAGTACTACGTTACATTAGAATTTCATCAAATTGTGATCGGTAAAAAAATACTGATACTGATACTGAGATATATAGCTATATTAAACAATAATAGGCAGATTATTTAAATTACTCCTACACATGCTATCTATACCATAATTTTCGATAAATTTTACCAACGGTAACTTGTCTCTCCTAGATCTGGTTATTTTTTGTTTATATTTACGTAAAAGTTAATGACCGTTATGTTTTTGTTATCATCCAAAATACTGTTCTAATAATTCCTGGCGTCGAGTTGTCCCGCGTCAAATTGGGCTCGGATCGAGTTGTGTCCGCATCGAGTTGGCCGAGTCTAGTTTTCCTAGATCGCTC
Organism: Agriotes lineatus; assembly: GCA_940337035.1. Classification (NCBI taxonomy): domain Eukaryota; kingdom Metazoa; phylum Arthropoda; class Insecta; order Coleoptera; family Elateridae; genus Agriotes; species Agriotes lineatus. The sequence continues at coordinate 191,601,877 of OW679195.1, forward strand.
AACGAAACAGCTAAGGTTGCCACGAAGCGGAACAGTTCACAAATTCAACGGGCACACAAACACCACAGCTCCAAAAAGCACACAGTTAATTTTAACTACTTAAGGCACCCCAGCAACGCGGGGCTGCGCATACTAAGCTCGACAAGGATCGCTGCGGTGTAGAATCTTATAAAAATGTAGCACTAATGTTGAAACGTAAAGTGCGGAAGTTTCGAAACTTGATTAAATTGCCAAACTAAACCTGAATATGACGGAAAAGGGCGAAAATACATCAAATTGTCCTCACACATCAGATAACACCCTACGAAAACTAAAAGTATTTATACTTAATAAACCACATAACCCAGAGCTCAGCTTAGAAAATGTAATGAATACTATAAGCACCTATTTTATGCCTGTCCTCACACAAGTGTGTTATCTTACGATTGCAGTTTGCCTAGAAATGAGGATGGCTCTTATTTTCTTAATTCTGAGAATCGCCTTGTATATGAAATAACTGATTAAGGCTTGAAATATACCTCACTCATTCTATATGACCGACAACCAGCCGCTCAAGATACTATAGATATAATATGTAGACTGTGGAAGTTGCCTAGCGAAACCTTTGTGTATATGACAAAGCGATATCCATCACTCCAATAACACATACTTAGGTAGACACAATCAGGTGGCCCAAGTAATCCATTGCCAGTTAGTCTTGAAATATAAAGAATCCACCACCTATTTATAAATACTTACCATGTGCAGTTTTAGTGCCAAAACACATGGTACTATATTGGGACAGAAAGATAATCACAGATAGAAAATAAGACTACAATCGCCCTTACATAATCTTCATCGATAAATTAACAAAAAATTATCGTTGTTGACATTGGATAGCGACTGGCAAACAACTGCCATAACAAGGAAAATAAAGAAGTGAATAAACATCAACACCTTTTTCACATTACTTCAGGGAGCGCGGTCGTCACTTAAACCCAAACGTAAACTAGGTAAAATCCAGACTGCCCGGGGCAGGAGTCGAACTCTCGCCCCATTTGATCCGAGCGTTCCGTATTTTCACTGTGGCTTCAGCAGTAGCTGCTGACGCAACTAGCCCATTATCAAAACCTAGCAATAAAAATCTAACCTACCTGTTAATTAACCGATTTTCAAATAATCTCTACCAGAATATCAACTACAGGGGTAGTCACCAAACTTACAAGTTTAATAAGAATCAGAAAGCTGCTCCTTTGCAGAGATGTTACATAGTAAGCAAGTTTTTAAATGTTTGACAGAATAAGATTAGTTTATTCGTTGTTTACCATAAAACACGAGTAAAACCATTTTATCTTTAAAAATATCTACAGCTGCTTGCTGCATTTTAAGTTCGTTTGTCATATACATATAGCAGTGAAATATAGTCTCTTCCTCGGTGTATTAATTTGCAAGTTTGCTTTGTTAAGTTGTTTATACTAGATAAATAGAGTTATGTTATTGTTTGAAAGGCAAACTAACATTTCACTACAAAAACTATATGGAAAAGCTTTTAAACAAAAGCTTCAACACTATGCTATTTTCCTATTAAAACCTGTTTATTTACACTTGAAGTTCTCTAATTTGGTCTGTGTATAATAATCAAAAGTAAATTGTTTTATTTTATGTAAATATACCGAGTTAGGAGTCCACTTTTGAATTCTTTCCGATGGTTTTCAGTTTGTATAAATCGCGAAGCACTTGACAATGCAGAAAAGTGAGTTATATTATCGACAATAACTCCTCTGCATGTCTAACTAACAGTTGAACAAGTATTGGATCAAGTTTAAATAGCAATTATTATTTAGGCTGATTTAGCTGAAAAGAAACACCCCATCTAAAGCTCAGGTTAGAGTATACGTTGTTAACACCCTAAAATTAAATACGTATTTGAGGTTTCGTATCACATAGATATTTCTAAAATATTAACCACCTTGTATTAATTTCACTTATAAAACGTATTTTACTAGTTACTTTAATTCATCCTTAATGTATTACATATAAGTTGGAAAATCTGTCGGTGTAATTAACCCTCGGATGACCAACCTAATACATGGAATGCAAAATGAGGTCAAAATTGATGCTATCTATTTTTTATTATAAAAAAATTGTGAACCGATTTTTAGTTCATACTGTTTCTTTAGAATGTAAAAATACACTTTTTAAGTAACAAAATTAACAGTTCAGGCAATTAATAATAAAACTAACACAAATATGTACAGCGTCTACAAAATGTTTCCAAATATTTGTATTGATGATTTCTTAGACAAATTTTACTCTTTATAAAAGTTTGTGCATCATTTAAAACCAATTTTAGAAAGACGATATTTTTCAATTCGTTTTCGTTTGGCGCAAAATTTTTATTTTTATTGTCGACAACTTCAGCGTCAACGGATGACAAACACACGATGACGATGTTTACTACCAATGTGCAAGTCGCTGCATGTCAGCAATACCTACTACGGAAATGTGCACTTCTCATCCCGAGCTAAACAGACGCAACACTATGAACAGTAAAATAAAAAATTAGAAGGAAGTTGCAGAAACTATGGCTTTTTTTGGGGGGCAGACCGCAATCTGCAAGTCCCAGAGATTCAACGATTCCAAATAAGCGGCAAAAGCCAAACACAGTCCCAGTGGCTGACATCAGGTATGACAATATTGTACAATAGGACAATTTTGACCTCAAAGAAAGAAAGAAAAAAATACCCCGATTGGTCATCCGAAGGTTAATGATCGTCTTTGACTCATATTCAAAATATCAAGTTAATTTAATATCTTCAAAAAGACCTAAAATCATTTCAGTTTAAATTTAAAGTGTCCATAAAAAACTCTTAAAACAGTGTAGATTGGGTTACTGCAAGAAATTAGTAGTTTGTCTCCTTGTTGTTTTATTTGCTTATTTGTACACGATATTAACTGTCCAAGGTTTCAGTTGTTGAAATGTATTCCTACAGCTGTTGAACTAAATTCTGGCAACCGAGGTCATACTGAAAACACGGAACGCTCGAGCGAGAGTCCGCTTTCCGGCGCGGCCGAGCCGGGTTCACTTAGTTAAAGATTAGGTTAAGAGTGTATTAGTTACAGTCCCACCCTTTGACCTAACGCATAAGCGGCTGGAACGGCAGTCCTTAAAGTAAACTAAATTATTTAAAAAAATTGTAGCACCAGTAGTGTTATTATTCGCGTGACGCCACGTCCCTATCAACAGGAAAACTTCTTAGGAATTGTTTGTTTTGGTTCTGGCTTTCCGTTTTTACCCGCACATCTGCATTTTGATCAATATTTTGAAGTGACCTGCCGTTGTTCGTTCTTTGCAGTAAAATAAGCTTTCTGAAAAACTCACAAGTAAACTCCATAATGTGTAATAACGTTTGCCATCGTCGTGAAGAATATTCTCCTCGCAGAAATTTTAGGGTTGTTCTGCTTTTACTGTAACCTGTGTTTTCACACCTAGAAGACCGATAACAGAAAGTAAACAGGGCGATATAATAACAGACTGCAAAGGAGTAGCAGAGGTGTGGAGGATATATATTGTAATGGTATAACGCTTACAGCAATTCTTGTTGTATTGCAAAAGTACGAAGACTAAACAAAAATTTAAATAGATCCAGCATTGGTATTATATTTATTGCAACAATAAGTCGCTACTAATCATTGATAATTACATAAGACATGATTAGCAATAACTGTTAATTAACTAACAGAGGCTAGTATTTGAACAAAACAGTATCGGCAGAGTTGAGTTCAGCTTATTTTTAATAGTCTGTGTTCGGTATGGCAAATGCATCTAATTTATGGTGACTGACAGATTAAATTGTGTAACATCAAGACAAAATAATAATTTGGCTTAAGTACGGAGGTGTCTCGAAGCGCTACAAAAGTTTTATGCAGCATTCTGTAAGTGCATAAAAGCAATCAAAGTGCGGTTAAAGTGCCCCGGAATGACATTTAACAAAAACGCTCCAAAACCTCGTTCAACCAAAGTGACGTAAGGTACTGGTGTATCTGTCTTATATTATTTAACATATACAGTAAATATGTTTCTGGAAAAGTTATGAACAACTCGAAGGAATGAGATAGCAAAATGTATGGATTAAAAATAAACAAAACAGATACAAAAATTATAATCACAAACCGCTTGCAATCGAGATTAAAATAGAAATGTAGTTGGTTATGAAGTTATATTCCGTAAACTCCTATCTGGAGCATAAGGCTTCTACAAAGTTGCGCCATCGGACTCGGTCTCGTGCTAAGGCTTTTATTTCGTTCCAAGTTTTCCTGTTGTCTTTGGCTTCTTTCAGTACTGTGCGCCTCCAGGTTGTCTGAGGTCTGCCTTGTTTTCGCCTTCCTTGAGGGTTTCAATCCATAACCATCCTACTGATTGTATTCTCTTGTTTCCTTGGAGACTGGCCAATCCAACCCCATTTTCGTTCCAGGTCTAGCCAAAATATGTGACAGACTCTGCGGAGGCATTTGTTTACCAATACCTGGAGTTTATTAGATATTGCTTTAGTGATCTTCCAGGTTTCGCAGCCGTATAGTAAAACCGGCTTTACGCTGCTGTTGAATATGCGTAACTTGGTTTTTCTAGAGATGTAGGTCGACGACTAAGTTTTGTGGAGCATTCCAAATGTCTGTCTTGCTTTTCGGATACGACTTTAGACATTTCCTTCAGTTCCACGTCCTCTATTTCTTGATCATTAATGTAGAACTTATTTAGAATCTGTGATTCAATTCTCAATGATTTTGTTTTAGGAACATTGACATCAAGTCCTACTAGGGCTGCTTGTGTGGTTAAACGTTGAAGCTTGGTTACCATATCTGCATGTGTGTGAGATAAGAGGCAGATGTCGTCGGCATAGTAAGTACTCCAATCGACGTTGAATGTCCCACGTAATATCTCTACTATCGTTGTGGAAATCTTTCATAATCCAGTCTAAAGTTAGGTTGAATAAAAGTGGGGATAGGGGACAGCCTTGCCTGGCCCCATTTTTAATTTCAATCTTTTCGCTAACTTTATCTTTGTGTAGTATTTGACAGTAGTCATTTGTGTAGAGATCTTTGATAATATTTACTAGCTTTTGTGGGATATCCATGTCTGTCAGTATGTTCCAGATGGCTGTTTGATTTATCCTGTCAAACGCTCTCTTAATATCGAAAAACACTAGATACAGTGGGGACTTCCATTCTAGGGACTGTTCAGTTATTATTCTTCGAGTGTTTATGTGATCTATGCAGCACCTCTCTGATCTGAACCCGGCTTGCGCTTTTCTAATTGTTGGTTCGATGGTATCCATCATTCTGTTAAGCAAAATTGTTGTCAGTATTTTGTTGACAGTATTGAGGAAGGTTATCCCTCTCCAGTTACTACAATGATTCAAATCCCATTTCTTAGGTACTTTAATAATGATCCCATCTTTCCATTTTCCTGGAATTTCCTCGTTTTTTCAAACTCCTTATCTACTTTGAGAATATCTGACCTTAGGTTATCACGGCCGGCTGCCTTGTCTGGATGTAAGTGATTGATAGCGCTTTTAATTTCATTTCCTGGGGGTGCGTTTGCGTTTATTCTTACAGGTTAGATGTCCCCGTTTTCAATAATATTTCATATCTCTTCATCATCCCCCTCACGTTCCATTCCGATGATCTCGATATAATATTCTTCCCATCTTCTTATTTTTTTATCTTCACATATTAATAGTTTACCATTCCCATCCCGTATGTTCGTATTTGTCGCTTTTCCTTTGTTAGTTAGCCTGTTTGTCAGCTGGTATAGTTCCATCATGTTATTATGTTTAGCCTCTTCCTCTGCCTTAACTGCAATGTCCTAGTACTATTTTCGTTTATCTTGTCTGTCGCATTAGCTGTTACCCGCGACTTCGTTCGCGCAAGGTTCGTTAGTTGTGTATTAAATAATGACTAATTATTTTCTGTCATCCCATCCCATCCCACCTATCCCCGTCCTCGTCCCCGTCCTTTTCTCCGTCCCCGTCTATGTACCGTCCCATCCCGTCCCGTCCTGTCTCGTCCTATCCTCTCCCCTTCCATCCCATCCCTTTCCTTCCCTTTCCGTCTCGCCCCGTTGCGTCCCGCCCCATCCCGTCTCGTACCTTTCCGTCCCGTCCCGTCCCTTTCCTTACCATCCAGTTCCGTCTAGTCCCGTCCTTTCCCGTCCCGTCCCCTCCCCTTCCATATCACCACTTTCCCTCCCTTTCCGTCCCGTCCCGTTCCGCCCCGTATCGACCCTTCCGGTCCCGTCCGTCCCGTCCCTTCCCTTCCCGTCCCGTCCCGTCTCATCCCGTCCCGTCCCGTCCCTTCCCTTATGTCATGTCCACCGTCTTAGACTTAAAAATAAATGCCATTTTCACAATCAACTTGCCAAAAAACCTCAATAACGACACCCATATCGTATTTTAGGCTTATTTACCCCATTTCACCCACTAAGGGGTTGATTTTAGAAAAATCACAAAATAGGTGTTTGCTTATTTGTTTTTAGGAGTACTCCTACGAAGTTTCAAGTCGAAATGTCTATTTAATATTATTTCTCCATACAAAATTGGAACCCCCATTTTACCTCTTTAGGGGTTGAATTTCAAAATATCCTTTATTATTCCTTGTATGCGTCATAAAGGAAACCTCTGTACATAATTTCAGCTTTCTAGGTCCAAGGGTTTGGGCTGGGCGTTGATGAGTGAGTGAGTGAGTGAGTGAGTCAGGACTTTCAGTTATATATATACATACATATATTATTATATATATACAGATTACCTGGTTTGTCTTTCCAAGTGTTTATATTCAGATGCGTTCCTTGTCTCTTTTATGATCAGGTTTTTTTTCCTTCCACTGTATAACGCATTGGTTGAAAGACTCTTCGTTTAGGGGTTAAATTGTAAAGAGTCTTGTAAGGAGTTTCTTCGTCGAAGGTTAACCTGAAATGAGGGGTCCTCCTACGTCGCTACATTTTTATTAATTACTTTAATAAAAAGCAAATTTCTATACACGCAAATCAACAACTAATAGCTACAATTCCTGTAAAAGACAACACTATATAAAAATAACCTAATTATTTCTACGCGCAAAACGCTCTTTCTACTACGCATTTATATTAACAACAATTAGATCTACACGCGCAACGCTGCCTCTAAGCTGCATTTGCATTAGCACTGATTAAGTCACCCAAATCACATCTACTTTTAAGACTTTTTCTTGCTGATAGTCCAAAGCGCCAAACAATAATATTAAATCAACTGACGCCTGTTTTAACAACGCCTTTGTGCTGATAGTTTACTGCGTATAGGTATACCCAGGCACGGTGCGCACAGTACAATAGAGAGATTTCACGTATGCGACGGTACTGGCCACTGCAAATTGACATAATTTGGTCCTGTTCATTTACATTAAGTGGGTCAATTACACAGTATCTGGACTGCGGGCTCTCATAATCCTTCATGATGAAATCTTCGCTTCCGCGTCACTAAACTAGGCTTTCGCTTGTTTTGGTGTCTTCCTGGCTCCAGCTCCCCAATTTTTACCTTCCGCAGAACTTCGACTTGCTCTGTGTCGCTTACCGGCTGCTATTCTTTCGCTTCTCTTCGCTTGTAGTTCCCCAGGACCCATAGGAACTTTGACATTGGCTGAATCTGTATTCAACTTCAAAACTAGGGCACCCGTCGCTCACTTGTAATCGCAAACGAATCAACTATTCTAGCCAAAACAACGCTTACACCCGACACGAATTGCTGCCAGCGCTTGGATTCTGGGGTGAAATCCGCACAACTCATTGGCACGCGTCTAAATCTTCACTATTTTACGAATAAATAGTAAAATGTGCAAATCTGCTATGCCCAAAAATTTTACTTCTATCACAATCAAGCGAGTCAGATCAAGTTTCCGTTTCAACAGCAGCCTAAAAGTTTTGTTGTATTCATTCCGGAAATTTATCACACCCAATCCGTGATCTTGTTTCCTTATAATGCGAGGTACAAGTCTCTCATTAGGTGTATAGTAAAGTTCTTGTAGCTCCATTTAGGGAGTTGTTTCTGTTTCCTCATTGCAAAATTTACCTGCGAGGTCTCCAATGAATTTATAGATTCTTGAAAGGTGTTTCGTAACACTCACATGGTCTGCTAAGAAACCTGAATTGCATCCTGTTTACGTGGCATTTTTTTAGGTTTTTAATGTAGTGACCGTTTATAAGCATCTTACTCTGGTTAAGCCCTGGTCTGTTAATTTAGTAAGTACTAGGCTAAAAACTAGTTTTCTCCAAGCTTTGCTCTTCCATTACTATTGTACAAGCTGTTGTTACGTCGTCATAAAATAATGTAACACGTAAACAAAACTAATTAAACCACGTCTAAGCTGACCCGTTCTAGAGAATATACGTTACAGGAAATGATTTGTAAAACGACGTCGTTCTACGAATACAACTTATTAGCGATATTATACAAGTCGAATTAAGTCGTAGCATAGACGACATCACTAAAATACGGAAACACCGTGCAGCAACCGGAGCTTTACGAGCGGGTTTACAAATGAGGGGGAATCCCAGCAGGGCTTTTTGGTGGAAATGCTCTCGGTGCAGCGTAATTTCTTGTATCGTGCAAGCATTTATTTGCTCTCGCGCCCGAATTCGCATCCAGGCCGCAGAGGATGTTGTTTTTCTATTAAAAGATAAGGCATTCCTGTGTCATCTTCCTGCGAGCTTCCGTCGGCTAATGTGGCCGCTGAGAAATTCTCATTAATGTAAATGATATACTGAGCAATACGGAGGCGTGCGGAGCCCCGCTCGTATTTCAAACTCCATCGGAACGGAGTAGGTTTTATATCTCCCCAGTCCGGGTAATGTTTTTTGTAGAAGTGTGATGTTAAAATAAAGCAGGTCGCCGTAAAGAAGCTTCGACGGCCTGATAGCGTTTTTTCGCCGGAGTGACGTCGTGCTCTGCGTCGAGGGCTTAAGGTTGTTGGAACCTTTTATTAAACGTGGGGATTTTCAACTGCAGCTTATTTAAGTGTATAGTAAGCGGAAACTGACTCCTAATGAAATCCTGAGAGTGCCATTATGACTGCGAAAGGTTGCAAATTGCTGCATGCATACACCCTTTAAAAGTTTTATTTGCAGCTGTTTCTACCAAGCAAAGGCAAGATAAAATGGAACTATATTAAACTATGTTTTGGATATTCAGAGCCGTTCTTTGAAAATCACTACTACTAAAGTACAAGCAAGAAATTACTAAATAGACAATATGTCAACATAGAATCAAATGCAGTTAATGCAGGTGCAGCTGCCTGTATACTTCAATTTTAAATACTTTAGTGAAAATTTCGATTGTTTACAAAGAAGCAATGAAACCAATAAGAGAAGCACATATATACATATATAAGTAACCAAAAAGATAAACATGAACATACTAGGATGACAATCTCTCTCTGCTGTCGTTAACTTCTATGTAGAAGTGTCGTGATCAAATGGTATCGTTTTGTATGGTTATCGAAGTGTTGACTATTTGTTTCCATTCGCTTCTATTAATAACATCATGGGCTAGTTGGTGAAGAGGCTTTCCAGTAAGAGTTTTAACTTGATCAATCCATCTCTTTGGTGATCTTCAGCGGGGTCTTTTTCCTTCTATGCGACCTTGTATTATCAATTCCTCTAGACTATTACTATCTCTTCTTACAACATGTCTTAAATATTGTAGTATCCTTCTGTATATTGTTGAGAACAGACGTTGTTGTATATTTAGTTCATGTAAGATATAGATGTTTGTTCTTCTTTCAGTCCAGGATATTCTCATCATGCGACGCCAACACCACATCTCGAATGCGTCGATTCTTCTTCTGTCGCGTTCTTTTATTGTCCAAGTTTCTGATGCGTATAATAGGTTTGAGAACACTAGTGATTTTACTATTTTTATTTTGGTTGCTCTAGTTATTTGCCCATATTTCCATATTCGGTTCAGCTTAGCCATGGCATCTTTACTCATTTGTAAACGTCTCCTTATTTCAGTTGTTGGGTCGCCATTACTGCTAATATATGATCCGAGATAAATGTAATGATCGACTATTTCATATCCTCCAATTTGATTCGTGTTAGGTCTATAATAATAATAATAATAATAATGCCGTTTATTGAACCAACCAAAGAAAATATAAGCAACATAATTTACATAGTAACTGAGGTAAAAGTAAAAGAAGGTTCAAAGGGGCGAAGTTCAGACATTCTAAATTAATAGCAGTCTGTTCTACCACTTAACCCCATACAAAATCTGAAAATAAAAATAAAATTAGATTAAAATTTAAAAAACTAAAGAAAGAAAGAAAGAAAATAAAAAGGAAGCAAGGACAATCGTTCAGTGGTTTAGTTTAGTTGAGAGCTGCTGAAAAAAATCAAATAATACTCAAGAAAAACAAACGCTATTGTCTACTCATTAAGAAGCGACAGAGATGCAGTTTAAAATTAGATAATGATAAAGATTTAAAATTTTTAGGTAAACTATTATAAGAACTGGCAATATTATAACTAAATGATCGTTTATACAGTTGAGACTTGTGCAATGGAATAGCAATTAGATTTTTATTTCTAAGATCAAATGAATGACTAGTAGAAGAAAACTTAATTTTATTAAAAAGGTATGGAGGAGTTTCAGTAGTAATAATTTTGCGAAATAAACATAAAGCATGTAGAGTTCTTCTGTTGTTCATATTAAGCCATTTTACCTCATTTATCTTGGAAGAAACAAATTCATATTTTCTAATGCCAAAAATAAGCCTCAAACATGAATTTTGAATTCTTTGAATCCTTTTAGAATCTATACTATCAAGGCATGGTTCATTCACAGAATCGCAGTAATTAAATTGCGATAGAACCAATGAGTCACAAAGTAATATTTTAATTTTTCGATTTAAACAATGTCTGTAGCTATATATCAGTTTCAAGTTAGAAAATGCTTTTTTAATAGTACTTGCAATGTGATCTCTAAATGATAATTTTGAATCAATAAATAATCCGAGATTCTTAGCGCATTTGGAAATTTTAATATTAACATCTTTAACTTTAATGGAAATTCTGTCTTCATATGTTTCCCTTATTTTATTTTTACCAAAAAGTAAAACTACAGTTTTATTTGCATTAATTTTTAAATTATGTGCCTCCGAAGTTTTGATTAAAGTATCTATATCTGAACAGACTAACCGAATAGCAGCATCTACATCGTTCGGGAAGAAACTATACAATAATTGTGTATCATCTGCATATATATTATATTTGTAATATCTCAGAGCCTTAAAAAAACAACACGAATTCTGTCCAAATCTATCTATGATAAGTACTTTAGTTTTACTTTTATTAAGATGTAGACCATATTCTTCACTCGTTATTGATAGTCGTTGTATAAACTAAAGTAGTTGTTCTTCTGATGTTGCCATAATAGCAGTATCATCAGCGTAACGGAGATTATTAATCAGTTCACCGTTGATTCTGATGCCTTCTATACTGTTTTCTGTGACTCGTCTCATTATGTATTCTCCATAAACGTTAAAAAGGAGTGAAGACAGAATACAACCCAGACGAACACCTTTTCTTATTTCAAATAAGATAACAATATACAACCTGAAAAACAAAGTTATCAAGAGGAAACGCGCCAGATCCTTGGAAGATTAAAAGAGACAAACAGGATCGACACTGGGAAAATGTGAGTAACATTTAAGAAAGTATGGCAGTGTAGGACAGTTGTTAGCACATTTATATTGAAATACTGGGCGATCTTCCAAAGAAACAAAATTAGTTACACTTAGGTGCAGAAGCCGGCTACCAGCTCAGCGATTGGAGGCGTGTAGTTCTTAATAATTAAACGGTAGAACAATAATTAAACAAAAGCCCAGAACGCCAACAAATTTTGATATTACTGCGAATGCACCCCGGTAACCTAACGAGAATTTGTAAACGGCGCAGTGGCAGCTAGGTTAAGGTGCCAAAACCAGGAGGCCAAACGCACCCCCAATACGGGTCCTTCTTGTGCCCTAAATAGGCGCTGGCGATAAGGGAAAGCGGATCCATGGAGGCCTAACACCGTCGCCTCGCAAAACACCTGCAGCAGGTCGCCGAGGACACGGGAACAATCGAGCGTCGCGTCAATTCAGCGCGGCGAACGGGCCCAAAATTTTGCTGGCTGAGCTAAGAAAATCGGCATTAATTATGCCTGGTACTGCTTGCTGTGAAAAGAAACAAAGGTCCGAATAGAATACACAAATACAGGGGCCCTAGTGCGTCTAGTTACCCAGCCCAGATGACAGTTTGGGCACATGGAACAGCTCGTGGTTGCAATTACCAAAAACGAATCCGCACAAGGAGCAAGAAAGCTTTCATTAATAAGCTCGGGGCATTAAAGCCACGAAAACGTGAGGGTTCGCGTAAAACTAACCAAAATCCCTACTAAACATCCGCGAAAGCTCATGAATTGCTAAAACCACTATACTGCTCGATTCAAGCTGCAAGCGGAAAAGAACGAGTCGAAGACCGCACTCGGCTTTTCCCAGATAAAAGCATAAATGTTCCAGTCGCAGGATGCGCGGAAAATACCATTCGAATTCGAAATTAAGAAAAGCGACGTAATCTAAACGTAACACAGTAGCGATATGTGGGAAAAAGAATATATACTTAAAAGGAGAAACTGATAAAGCAAGAGAATACAAAATGAAGTGAGAAAGACGAAAGCAGCTTTAAACATACCTAACAATATTTTATCAGAAGAAAAGAATACGTTACAATAAAAAACGCAGCAAAACATGCAATAAATAAGGGCTGGGAAGAGTTTTGGAGTAAAATAAATTAAAATTATAAGATGAGCAGTAGAAAGTGTTGGAACAAGATAATGACACTGTAAGATAAGAATAATTAGGAGTATTAAAAACAAAGGCAATCTATTAGTCATAACGTACAACAGATATATTGCAATTTCGGAAACAACACTACAGGTAAAAGTTTTGAAAAGGCCAAGAAAAGATATGTAGAGGAAGATGAGAAAAAAATAGGTAGAGAACAAGCAGATGATGTTATTTCGAAGGACTTGGAAGATGTACACCAAAAACATCACAACAGGAAAAGGTAGCGAAGCAAACAGTATAGACAGGGATGAGCAACCTTCTTTTCAACGGGCCAGCTACAAATTTAAAAATGTTGTACGGGCCGGGCCGCATGTAAGAAACTTATGATAATACAAACACTGATTGATGAACTCAAATCATCTCCTCATTAAAAAAATAAACTTAGTATAAAAAATTACAGAAATAAAACACCCATTAAAAAACCGGCGAAAGATATATGTGGAAAACGATTACTTAATGAGAAATAGGGTAGAATGAGGATGTAAAATATTTGAAGGGCCGTACGAGAACGCATGGCGGTCCGCATGCGGCCCGCGGGCCGCGGTTTGCTCATCCATGGTATAGATCGAGAAAGGATAAAGTTGTTGGGAGGAAACGGAAAGCTTTAGCATCTGAATATACCGATGGGGTCATAATTATATATAACAGCAATGAGATAACATGAACAACAAAATAGAATGTTGGAGTAAGAAAGGGATAACCACAAAAAACATATTTTAATAAGTATGCTTCTATGTTTATCTCTCTTGCTCAAGCAATGCATTCTATTTTCTTGTTCATGTTATCTCATTGCTCTCATATACAGGGTGTAGAAATGATTTACCACCATAGGGTTTTCAATAGTAATTTCTTTATATGAAAATATTTGCTTCCCTAATTATTTTACAGCAAACTTGTAACTAGGGTTTTTGTAGAGCAAACAATTCTACATCCATTTATGCCAGCATTTTTGTCATTTAACGTTAGAAAACTTAATAATGAAAGAAACTAGAAATATCATTTTTTCAAAAATCAGTGCAAATTGTGAAGTGGTGGTATGCTGGAAGCAGATGAGGTGCAATAAGTGCCATGGTTGCCGCTACATTTGACAGATGCAAACAAATAAACAGCAAACTAATTTGTTGATGCGTTTGAGATGCTTCAATAATTTCAAGGCACCACTGATTTGTCTAAAAATGGTAATTTTATTTCTTAAAATTTTCGGTTTTCCGAAATGTAAAATGACAAATGCCATAAATGGATACAGAATTTTTTTCTCTACAAAAAACCTCCATACAAGTTTGCTCTAAAACAATTAGGGAAGCAAATATTTGCATATGAAAGAATTACCATTGAAAACTCTATGGTGCGTAAAGCATTTCTACACCCTGTATAATTTTTGGCCCTATAGAGAAACATAGAAGAAGCATCTCATATGCATTGAATAAGATGACGTCTTGAAAAAAGAAATATGCCAATTTAAATCAAGATATACATGTAATTCAATACCAGCACCAACGTTGTTATACGCCAGTGGATACTGGGTAAGTCAAATGAAACATGATAGAGAAATAACTACTGCTTATATTAAAAACTTAAAGAAGATTCCAGGAAAGAGACGAATGGACAGAATTAAAAACAAGAAGACAAAGGGAAATTCTAACCTAAAAAACCAAGAAAATGGTGGAAAGGGTGATGGATAACAAAACATTCTTAGAAAAAATCGAGGAAATAGACAGAGCAAAAAACTATGAATGAGATGAACCAGATGAAAATGGACCGGAAGTCATGGAAAAATTGAGTTAAAGAACAATAAAACAAATCAGAGTTTGTGGCTCAGTGAGGGCATATAAAGATAAGGAAAAGTAGTCATGTTTTGCATACAGATTCATTATTCATTATCAATGGATTTGAAGTTTACCTCTGTATATACCCAAAAATTATGTTAAACGTCTTAGGTGATTTTTCCTGACCTCATAATGTACTGAAATAAGGCATTTGTTGACACATTACGTAGTAAATTTAAATTTAAACTAGACGCTTCGTACGCCTTATTTGAGTAATTATTTTCCCTTAGTGTTTATCTTGCTAACTCAGTGAACATAGAATTCTATTAATACACCAGTTCGCGGCTATAAAATATCACTATTTAAAAAAAACAGGAAGCTGATCCTTCCTGTAGTGGTGTCGGGCTGAAATTCACTTCAAATCTCAAGATATTTAAGCTTTGAAACGGTAGATGAAATAGAAACTAACTGAAAATTATTAGTGCTATAAAATCGAATGGCTTGATTGCACATATCATTTTAATTGTGTGTTCCGTTTCTTCAGCCAATTATAACACACCTGGTCAATATCTGCCTAATCAACTCGGTTTTTCCCGAAATACTGGAAACATGCCCTCGTTGTACCTTTACCAAAAATTTATAATCCAAAAGATGCTAAAGATCTAAGGCCAATAAGCATCCTACCGTTACTCAGTCGGGCTTTAAAGAAGGCCACAGTTGCACCACTGCACTGTTAAACATAACAGACGATTTAATCTTGGAAACGGATCATGAGAACCTGTCAATACTTGTACTGTTAGAGTATTCCAAAGCGTTTGATACGATCAATCGAGAAATTTTAATATCAATGTGTCATTATATAGTATTAAGTCCACCTGCAACAAATCTAATATCCAGTTATATGTCAAGCTGTCTTAGTGAATGGTATTACATCATCATTTCGAAAAACCGAAACAGGCGTTCCGCAGGGTGCCATTTTAGCACCGCTCTTATTTAATATTTACATAAGTACATTTCCTACGGTTTTGCATTCGTGTAAAAGCCATTTTTACTCGGACGATTAGCAAATTTATCTGTATTTCGAGCCTGATCAGATATTGCTAGCATGTGAGCTGATAAGCAGGGATTTGCAACGCCTATTCGACATTTCTATGCAACACTCTCTTAAGCTTAATGCTAATAAATCCACTGTGATGTTATTTGGCAAACGGAAATATGTTGGTGTTGCCATAACTATCATAGATGTAAAAATAAAAGGTAATCGAGTACCTGTTGCGGAGTCTGCGAGAAATCTGGAGCTTGTGCTTGACGCAGATTTTCGCTTCAAGAAACATGTGTCACAGTGCTCGCAAAGTGCTTACAATAATCTAAGATCAATTTTCCATAACCGATATATTCTGAGTCACTTTGTAATAGTATGGTTCTATATTTTTGTGATTCGGTATATGGTCCGTGTTTAGACTCACAAGATACTTACAGAATACAAAAGCAAAATTTTTGGTATAAGAAAATAAGAAAGAATTTCATATAAATTGAAGGAAATCAAATGGTTAAATATGTGTAACAGACGCTTTCTCCATGCTGCTTGTCTTTATCATAAAATTTTCCTTTTTATATCACCTCCATATTTCTATAACAAAATAACTTTTCGTACCGATGTTCACAACTTAAATTTGAGGTCTGGAGGTAATGTCACTATTCCTTTGCATAATTCTCAATTATGTAAACGGAGTTTTTCATATCGAATTACTAAACTATACAACGACTTCCCTTTAGACCTCAAACAACGCTCTTTGCCACGGTTTCGGTATCAGCTAAAATCGATGCTACTCGGAAAGCAAAATGTTCAGTAGAACATATGTACTTGTTGGTGAATAGTCATTTATGTAGTTGTGATTTATTTAGTGAATGCACTATTCTGATATTACCACTGTTATTGTTTTTTGACACTAGGGTTCGGTGTCAGAGCAGTCCACAACTATAGTTGTGTACCGAACCTCGCTCTAAAATATACCAACATTGTTTTTCAATTATATATATATATATATAAACGGGGCTGGGCGCACTATTGCGCGGTCTATCCCGATATATTTTCGTATCCGCTGCTTAGCACATTTTATTAAGGTCACTAAATCACGTTAGCTACGCTTAGCTAACGTGATTTAGTGACCTTACATTTTATGTGTTACCACTGAGTAGTTTAAAGCTGTGCTAATAATTTTCAAAAAGAAACGCGAATTGTTAAGGGTCCTTTTCTAAAATCGCATGGATTTAATCAAAATTCCGCTCAAATAACGCTCCGCCCTTCTCCAATGGGGGCTCTCGGGGCTCCACACCACTCCAAGCGGAGCCCCGGGGCTCTGCCCCTCTCCAAGAGGGTCCTCGGGGAACCTCCCTTCTTCAAGGGGGCCTTCGGGGCTTCGCCCTTCTCCAAGGGGGCCCGCGGGGCACCTCCCCCCTCCAAGGGGGCCTTCAGGGCTCTGCCCTTCTCCAAGGGGGCCTTCTGGACACCTCCCCCTCCAAAAGGGCCTTCGGGGCTCTGCCCTTCTCCAAGGGAGCCTTCGGGGCTCTGCCCTTTTCCAAGGGGATCCCGGGGCTCCGCCCCTCTCCAAGGGGGCTCTTGGGGCTCCGCCCTTCTCCAAGGGGGCTCACGGGATCCCGCCCCTCTTCTAGGGGGCCTTCGAGGCTCTGCCCCTCTCTATGGGGGCCCCGGGCTCCGCCCCTCTCCAAGAGGGCTCACGGGGCTCCGCTCCTCTTCAAGGGGCTCTCGGGGCTCCTCCCCTCTTCAAGGTGCCCTCGGGGCTGCGCCCCTCTCCAAGGGGGGTCGCGGGGCGCCGCCCCGTTCGCGAAATCGAGGCGACGGCGAAATTCATGCAAACGCAAATGGGGGAAATCTCGTCTGCAATTGTCGTGACGGACACATACATTGTTGCACTTAATTATTATTAAGTGCAACACAAAAAGCTAATTTCTTTATACAAATCAACTTTAAAACAGATGTGAAAACAAAAAGAAAGCAAAGAAAACTATGATTAACTAGAAAAACCAACATGCCTAGTAACTGCGACGTTTCACGTGTACCTACACAACCTATTAACACACTATTAAAATAGCCCTAAAATAATAGGCCTTTACAACGCAATCAAAATGAATGTCTTCCAAAAACGTAACGTTAAAAACGGCCGATGCCGATACTGTGTATGTCCGGCCTTGCTCAAATACCCATTCCGTAGCTTATGCATTTTTCTCATTTCAGCTGCAGATTCTAGAAGCTTGGGAAACTTGCATATTAGGTTGACCCTGAATGGCGCCATTAACTGGATGGCTGTGTCCGAATCACCCCACACAGGAAGCGAGATATGGGTTGTCGTCTCCTTCGACAACCGTCTGGAGCTGGCCTGAAGCTAAAGCTAACTTTAAAATGCAATTGAAAAATTCTTTGTCCATCCCATCGTCCCGCGTACAAGCTCTGAGTCGTTTAACGCTGCACCCGAGAAATCAAACTTACAATTCATTCATAGCACACTGTCGGCTCTACACATATTTGATTA
This sequence comes from Agriotes lineatus, assembly GCA_940337035.1. Classification (NCBI taxonomy): domain Eukaryota; kingdom Metazoa; phylum Arthropoda; class Insecta; order Coleoptera; family Elateridae; genus Agriotes; species Agriotes lineatus. The sequence goes on from OW679195.1 coordinate 191,620,091, forward strand.
TGTTAGAATACAATGCTTAAGCCTAATTTACACTACAAATAATATATAAAATACAAGCTTTGAATGTGAAAATAGACAATATAGGAGAGGCATACCAAAGTCCTTTCGGTACGCAGGAATCAATTAGGAAAATAACCTAAAATTATGTTTGCAATTGTTTCCCCTTGTTATTTACGTGACTTTGTCAACGCTTTTCCCAATTTAAAATTAAAACTGCCGTTTAGTGCCTGAATAACGGTATCTTTCCTATATCTATTATATTACCCCTATGGCGATCTTCAGTGCATTTCAGACATAGAAGCGGTAACCAGTCAATTTATTGATTACCTATAATTATATTTCCGTGTGTAGCGAAACGGGACGAAATGAATTATAAAATTAAATTTACAAAAGTTTAGTTTTACCTTTACAAACTATAATTTTGCTAACAAAATCTCCATAGTAACATAACAGATGTTTATGAGTTAGCATTGCGCAAAATGATTTATTAACATCTGTATACATGAATATCTACGACGATTTTAAGCAATTTTAGCCGGTCTTTTTATACTTGTAAAGAAATTAGATACGCCAAAACTCACAAAAAATGAAAACACTTAGGCCAATACTGCAACATACGATCCAATAAAAGCAACAAAGTTGTAAAATAAAAATGAGATTCCAAAGGCATCAAATTTATAATAGTGTCACATTTTTTCTTTTAGATCATGGAAGAGCAACCCGCGGCCCGCCATACGTTCCCGTGCGGCCCTTCAAATATTTTACATCCTCATTCCACCCTATTTCTTATTAAATAATTGTTTTCCGCCGTTTTTTTAATAGTATTTCTATTAATGGGTGTTTTATTTCTGTAATTTTTTATACTCGGTTTATTTTATTATAAAGAGATAATTTGAGTTCATAATGCAGCTGTGGAGGAGATACGGTACTCTAGTACTATATAGGGTATCCATTCTGAAAGCTTACATTTCTGACACTTGTGCAAAACAAGTGCTAAACATTGTATACAATCAAAAAAATCAAACAACAAGCAAGCAAGCTGTTGCTCTATTGCGGGAGTCAATGTACAGTGTGTTACGTCAGTTTTAAATGTACGCCTCTACTAGCTTTTCTGCACTCCGGAAAACGAATTTGTATTTGTCAAACTGATTCAGCAAGGTTTAGCCCGGCGGACTTAAAGCAGAGCACTTATACGCAAGTAAGTGTTTTTATTCCCTGAATAAAACTACTTAGAAAGCCCTTGCCTTGGCAATTTTGGCAAACTACGACGCATTTCCCAGTTTCTTAAACTCAAAAAGCGGTTGCGCTGTTATTTTCAACCATGATTTAAGCCGTGCAAATGTAATTGTTTTACTGGACGTGTTCATTGGGCCGCTCTCCACTTAAGTTATGCTTATATTCCCTTTGAGCTCGGTGAGTACATAGAAATTTTTAACCCAAGAGCATCTTGTTGCCACCGGGATTGCTGCCACTTGTTATATCTGTAATTTGTTTCGCGGAGGCAAAAGGCTTCTTGCCACTGAGCGGCTCCAAAATCCAGAGTTCCTGCTAGCTTGGTTCTTGTATCTTGATGCATCCTGGCGAGCCGACGCCGTTACTGCCCCGAAAAACCAAATTTCCTCGGCCGAGTTAGGGAATTAGCTCTATTTTACAACTTTTATACTTTATTATGAGTTTGTGGGTAAGATAGTAATTACCAAAGAAAGCTGTTTTTTAGCTCTTTAGATAGCCAGCGAAAGGTAATAAACGTTACTTCGCTAATACACACTATGTTTTCTCCTTGTAAGTTTACGAAAACTTATCGACAGATTTGCCTTCTATTTTTGAAGTTAAAAATTTTCCCTTTGCCGGTGCCTGAAAGCTGCATGTCAGAAAATGAGGGTTTTTTGCTGATTGATAACTCAGTAGTTCTAGTAACGGTATTATGATTATGAACCCTGATACTATTAATCGTGCAATTTAACATTCATGTGCTCATTTTAAACAAATTATACCATTCGACCCCAGGTGTGCGCGGATGGCCCCGCGAGCAAATGCTCGCCTCTCAGGCGGCCGGCCCGGGTTCAAATCCCTATAATAAGAAGAGGAACAAGAAGACCCCAGGTTCCTTTAAATTAACGGGCCTGGTATAATGCTTATGCGTGTAGGACGCTATTTACTTATATTTTGTTGTTATACTCAATCGTATTCAAAGATTCTAACAATTAAAGTCATGTTATTATCCCTTAATGGTGGTATATTATATTTTATATGACCCTACAGACACCTGCTCGTTTATGTTTAGTATAGGCTAGTGTAAGCTCGAGGCCATGTACAGTAACTGAATTTTATTTAGATTTTGAGTTAGGCTGGTTTTGTTGTTGTGGTTGATGACTAGCGCCCTTGTCTAGATTGCTTTATTTTTATTTAAACCATCGCCTGATCCTTACCCATGACAACAAATCGCAAAGAGTTGAGCTAATTCTGGTTGTGAGGAAGCACGATACATTACAATTATATTGTGCAAAATCGATTGTAAAAATCTAAGTTATATAAGATGACTTCGAAGGCTTTTACGGCCATTGTCATTAAGTAAAAAACGACTTCCCGGATTGGATCGTGTCATTATTGAGGTCGAAGAGCTCAACGTTTCGCCCACTTTCGTAAGGGGCTTTATCAGGAGAAAATGCAAAAAGAGCACGGTAGCTCAACCTGTTAACCTCGCCAGAGGCGAAACTTTTTACGCCTCTGGCGTGGTTAACACGTTGAGTTACCGTTGCTCTTTCTGCTTTCTCCGAAAGTGGGCGAAACCTTGAATTCTTCGACCTCAATGATGACACGGTCGAATCCCGGAAGTCGTTTTTTACTTAATAAGTTATATAAGTTTATCAAATCCTGTATCTCCTTAATTCTTTTCGGAGGCGGCAGAATTAAACGTATTCATTCAGAATTAAAGTACCTTTTTTCCAAGTCCAGCGTTGCAGTGAACGCATGATTTATGGTGGAACATGCTTTGTTGATAAAAATACAAATCAATTAATAATGAAAGCATGTAATTATTGCTTATTTTTTAAACCAATTATGAAAGAACGCCGTAATATTTTGGCAGCTTTGGCAATTCTGTAAATAAACGTATAGTAAGAAAATTTATTATTCTATGAAAGAATTATTTTGTCTAGCATTGCTGAAGTAGGTCGCCCACATACTGATTAAATACGCTACTAACTGTGCCAGAATGGATACATTAAGTAATTGCTGATCGTTATCCCACTACTATCCCTTCTAGCTTTTTTCAAACCAAAAATTACTACTGTTTCCAGGATTCCTTAATCAGATATATTTTAATTCTAAACATTTGCGTTGAAGTTTTCAATCCTAAATAATACAATATTCTTGGGTAAATGAGGAACGAACACAGTTGATAAATAATTCAAACTAAAGTTACTCTGAAGAATGAATATCCATTTAAATTCCCTTTTAAATCTACTTTTGCAACTTTTTCCTTTCAAAAATTGTGAGAAAAATGTCATATAATTTAATTTCAGCTAACATTCCTTAGTCTTTACCCATTTAAAACTAGTGCCCTGCTTGCACGTAGCGTTTCCCCAGCCGACAGGCAAATGTAAAAAATCAGGGAGTTTCTATTTGTCTTTGATACAACAAAATATTTCCCACAGTATTCATGCCTTTCTGGTGCCGTTCTGAGGATTTCTCGATCAAAGAATAACGGTAACAACGTTGCTTTGAGCGGTTCCGGGAATATCTCGGACCAGACTGACTATTTTTATTGCGACTTCAAAGGGCGTCTGTCGTATGCATATTCACCTCCCAAGGCGACCTATATGCTAATGTCCACCCGACCCAAGGCCGAACTTGGCGCAAAGCGATTGTGACCTAAAGTAACGGATGAAAAATTTTTGGCGTTGTATTTCCTGCACCGCCATCGCACACACGTAGAAGGTGTGTATTTTCAGGCTAAGTTCGAAGCTATAAATAGAAAATAACTGGTGTAGCCCTGTCTCCATATCTCTTTTTCAGGATGAACCAGGTGACTTAAGGAAAGCTTTAAGCGCTTTCTTTTAAACGGTAAATAAAAATATTACATACCCTTTAGAAGAAAATTAATAAACTGAGTCTGTTACCTTTCTCCAACTGTACATTCTCCATATTCCACCTTCTTTTTTCCATGGCTTCGTCTGCCGTAACACTGCAGAATATAAAGGTCTTACTTTTTTAATCTTTCTGTGGGACTCCAGTTGCTTACGTCTGTTCTTGTCTGCTCTACTGCCAGTACCATAACAAATTTTTATCTTTCTTTATATCTCGTGATTTTCTATTCTGTCTCCTTTTAAAAGTCTACAGTTCCAACTCCAATATTCCTGTTGTAATTGAAGAAATAAAACTATTCTGTAACAATCGCAAACGAATTTACCACAAATAATAAATGAAGTGCACCCAAGCTAGCTATAGTGGGAGACAGGCGCGGTTTTCTATATATAGTCTAAAAGTTTCTGCACAAATCAATTGGGATTGGGACGTAGGAAGTGGGTAATTATTATTTGTTAAGAACCACGGGTTTATTAATTATCGCCCAGAAGATGATTCTCATTTCCTAACCCGGAAGTCAACCATCTCGGCGTAAAGGTGTCATTGAAACCGGTGTAACCGCGTGTCTATATTGTATCCGCCTATTAACGTTTCATTTCCTTATAGAGTACAGCAACTACTTGTACATACACATAATAATTATATTGAAGATACGAGACTAAAGGAGAAAATATTCAGCGGAAGCCGGACCTGACTGCTATTCAATGTCTAGCCCAGGCATACCTGGTTTGTTTTAAGACAAACCTCAAAGAAAATAATATATTTCTAATTTATGGCTGAAATGCTACTTAGTGCCTGCAAACGGCAGTTTAAAAGTTTCCGTGTCGGGGGGTGCCGGCCTCGTAGTTTTTTGGAGCAGGAAGAGGAAGAAGAAACCGCGTGTACTATATTAGAGAGCATCACCACAACCTACCTTATTCGGTCATAGTTACAGAAAAATTTTATTAAAAAAAGTTGCTCAAAATGGGATTTGGAAAATACTGAACTTTTACGAATTGTTCTGTTGAGTATTGAAGAACTATGTATTGAGTACTTAGCGACGAACGGGGTTTTTATTTATTCTGAAACTCTGCGTAATAAGTATTCTGGCTTAAACTGCTATTTTTTATAGAAAATATTACATAAATATTTACTAACGTAAAATGCAGTCATAAAATTAAAATAAATTCATATAAATGTTAGACATGACCAAATAAATATATAACAAATAAAAAGTTACAAAAGAAATTAATATATATTGAGATGGTATTTAGCCCCTTACTCAACTCTGCTTGCAGCATAGATAAATAAAGCAAGTCAATAAAGCGCAGAGCTGGGGTAAATCAGGCAACTGCAAAAAGTTACATCAGAAATTTTAATTCATAACTACATTGGTAAAGCATTGCCGATATTAAATGGAATTACTTCAGAATAAATGGCAATAAGGCAGAGCTCAATTCGTAAGTTAGTCACAGAAATATTAATTAGCATAAATTAAGAGGTTTGTACGAAGTAAAGCCTATCAAAATTCAACAAATCTATCACCGAAGGGTTTATTACATGCGTGTTAAATAAATTTACATGTCAATATAATTGAATAAGTACAGTTCTATGAACTTTTTAAATAAAGGTCAGGACAGAATGTTCTTAATACAGTGAAAAAAGAGCACAATACTAGATCGAATAGGGCTATCAAAAATGGAACGGTAATATTTGAAGAATGGTGAAAAGCAGACATTATTATAAAATACAAGAAATTCACACAACAAGAAATGAACGAGATTGGTGTTTAAAAAAATGAGTCAGTGAAGTGACATAAGTGAACAGACAATCCAAATAAAACATAGTGAGTGACGCTATAACCTAGTTTAATTGCGAACGTGAACAAACAATAATTTTAGATTTAAGATTTTGTACATTTTTATAATATAAGCTAAAATTTAGTTTATAAGTAACTGATTTGTTCTTGGTTAACATCCACAATTATGAATTTAGATAGACATTTGTTGTTAACTACGGAGAGAAACAATTGAATAAAAATTATTTCATGACAGTCTAATTTGTCTCTCCAGATTAATTGAGTTTTAAGCCATTTACAATTGAAATAAATTAAAAATAATTATACCATCGTGATCAGGAGTTCGTAGTGCATATGTGAGAATGTGGGTGTGAAAATCCATCACCTAAAAATTATTTTCATTTGCGACCACCTTCCGAACCACTTCGCCAACGACGAGAAGTTTACGATCATCAGATTTTGAGCACAATTGAGGTCAGGCGTTTGAAATTTTGGTAGCACCACGTCCGCATGCCGTGTAAGAGTACACCGCAGTAGTTCCAGCATCCTAGGGTTCCGCTTCCAGCAGAGAGCATTAGGAGAAGCTGTTCCGAACCAGTTCCCGCAGCCTAAAAAAGGTCAGGTTAGTATTGCAAAGTAAATATCCGTGCTAGAGTTTCTAAACTTACCATGAGGAACGAGTCCTATAAGAGGAAGCCGATCCCAGTCTTACAATACTTCAAAATAGAGCATGAGGTCCAGAAATTGTAAAAATATAAGTTGAGGTTATGTTTTTTCACATGAAAGGACGCGTTCAAAACAATTGAATTCGCAGGAGGCCGCGAAACAAAACACGACTAGTGACCCATAATAAAGCGCGAGAATCGAATTACCTGATAATTTATTCATAGATTTGCCTTTGAATTAACTTGTAAATACACCAGAAACAAACCGCACGAAAATTCTATTTGTTGATAGATAAAATGACAGCGTAGTGAGTTTGCGCGTGGCTGCTTTTTAATTTCACAGCCCAGTGGCATAACACGGGAGTTTAAATATGAACATGTCGGTGAACCTAACTTACAGCTTTGAGACTTCATGCCTTACTGAAAGCTAGGCATAAATAACTTTACTTGCAGATGTGCGATTACTATAGGAAGCAAAACACTACATTCAATTAGCCCATTTATACAATTATTTATTTACTTTTAATCAGTCTTGTACAGGATGTAAGTATTAAGCTTATTAAAAATTACAATAGTCTTGTACAATATGTACAGTAAAAGTTAATCCGTCGATTCCTTTTTTTCGGTTTCTTGTACTACGTTTCTATTTGCAAAGTTATGAGAAACATTAATTTCTGGATTGGCGGCAGAATCATAATCACTACGCTCAGTGTTATCTATTTTATCATAATCTTCTTCATAACTTGAAACAATAAATGCATCGCCACTCACTTCGCGCAACTATCTTTCCAGCCAGAGTCACTGTCGAGGTTCATATCATCGACCCTGGGTCACTTCGAAAACGACAGGTTCACATGGATTTTTGATGTATTATTGTTTTACGAAGTCAGTTAAATTTAACAATTTCGACGCATGTAACGCGAGTGGTAGCGCGGGTGACAATAGTCATCCAGGCCAAAGTAAGCAAGATTTTTAGAAAAAGTAAGCAACCAATGTCGTGCATCGCGTGAAATGTTGAAGTTTAGAATGTTTGCAGCCTGTCGCAGTAATACAACTTACGCTGGAAACAACTAACGACATTTTTAAAACCTATGGAGGACAATAGTCCTCCGTGCGACCACTGCAGGTTTAAAGGGCGGTCTCTAGAGGACTTAGAATTAGTTCTGTCAAAAATCAGGCCCACATTATTTTTTCTGAGTTGCATATCTATTAGCCATGGGCTATTATTATTATCTGAGAAAATGTCCCTAAGGTGACGTCACGGTTACGAACTACTGCAATTCATCAAACCTGTTAGGCCGGCCACAATTCAATAGAGATGTTGACAATATTCAATAGACTCCCTGAAGGGGAGATGCTCAAAACTGGTGTCAGTAAAGCGACCACTCAAACATCACTCACGTATGAGCATCACAACATCCGATTTACATCTGATTATAAAGGTAAGAAAACTGTAGCTACTAGAATGAGAAGTATAAACATGCAAAAACTACAAGCTTTGCCTGCTTCTAGGACCCTAGTTGGTTTTAGACCATATCGCCTGAGTGCTTCGATGTGACGTTTGCCAGCATCCTCGAGCTGCAGCCGCAGCTGTAATAGCCCGTTATTTCAGATAAGTATCGTACGACCTAATAATATTTGTACCGCAAACAATGTGAAAGAAACTGAAGTTGTTATTAGTATGTAGTTGTGCATTTTACCGATTTAATGTAAGATTGCCTATTAAAGTGCTAATTATTGCTATGTTAGCGTCATTTGAGGGTGTACCTTTCGCGCAAGTCAAGTTTGAAGAACTATTGTGCTGTCTATTACGTGTAACGTCGGTCAAATAAATCTACTGCACTGCTTATATTATTTATTTGTAATGTAATTTTAATTTTCTTTCGTTTCACCAAATGTTATCAAGCCGGTCCTGTGCTCCTAGTTATATTTGAATTTATTTAAACGAGTATTAAAATGTTTGCGACCTGCAAGCTTCGTAAGCAATTTTCTTGGGATCGCGTAGATCATTGCAGTCATTGCCGGTTGGGTTGTATTCTCCGAATTGTGTTTATGAATTCATTCTTTGTTCCATTTTGTAGATAATGCCGTTTAACGCTTCAAGTTCTGCGTATTACTTCTTGTTGTCCGATAAATTTAAGCTCTTTGAAAATAAGTTTTGAGGAACCCTGTATTAAAACTCAATCTCGCTGTCCGACAGTCGTAGCTTCTGGACTTATTAGTAATTATTCTTATCGGTATAGATACTTAAGCTCCCTGAAATTTCTTTAGGCAGCAGTTTAAGTATTCTGGAAATTTCCTATTTGCTTTATTGTTTGATCGGGGCTTCCCCGACTTTTGTAGCTGGATTTTGCCAACTTAGACATTGCATCAGTAGTTGAAATTCTGCCCCAAGCTTTGGCGAAGGGAAGAAATTTTGATAAGCCCTTTGGTCCTCGTGCATATGAAGATATTAATTTTAGAACCCAAACCTTTCTTCCGATGGGCTATCACCAAGCTTCGGGCATTTAGAATTCTAATTAATAGCCAGCACCCGAATAAGACAGTTGTGTTGTGAGGCTCGCACCCCAGCATCTCGGAGCCGGGGGCTCCGTTGTTTAGTGCTGGAGTTAATTTGGCTTTTTAAGTGAGTTCGGCCCCAGACTTCATAGCCAAAGGTGCAAAAAGAAACTTAAGGTTTTAATGCGAAGTAATGGGTTAGGCCCACGAAACTTTTTTTTGGGAAACGGCGTCTTATTGTTCCGTATGCTGTCCGCTTATTAAGTATTGAGGGAAGCAAAATTTGCCGTCGTGCACATCAAACCAAGACGTCGCTTAATAATTCCCGCCTGTGTTCTCGTGTAGTTCGAGAAACTTTGCTCTGCAAATCCTGGAGCATCCCGAAGACTGGATTAACTTCTTGCTGACACTCTACCGACCCCTTTTGTTCTTGTGTGGAGGCACGCACCACTTCAGCGTTCTGTCCAGCCTCACCGAGGCCTGTTTCACAGTAGCTACCGACTCCATGCTATAAGCTAAGGTAGGATGATTATTTGTATTCGTTTCGCTTAACCTGAGTGCCGTGTGAAGTGGCGTAATCGCTTTATTGTGCGCTATCCGAGGTTCACGAACATTGCGTGCGCCGATTTGATTTTAGTATTTGATTGAATTAACATATATAGGTTAAGGTAACTTTTGCTTGGGATTCCCTATTTATTTAGGATGTACATGCTGTATTGAATTTGAGTTCACCTTGGTGTGATATATTAAATGTAAATTTTGTCCACTCCAGCTAAGTTATTTGTTGTATTTTAGAAACCTTTGGTCACCAACTAATTACGGCAAAGTCCGAATGTAAATGAGTGTAAAGCTAAAGCATGCCCTTCAATTAAGCAAGCTCTAAGATTTGGGCTAGTGTCAGTGTTTTTTTTTAAATTTTCTAGAAGGGTGGCCATTAAGGTAAGCTATTTGATATCAAGGCCACCCTCTGCTTGTAACTGCACAGTCGCCGGAGCTTGGTGAACGACGCTGAGGTGGATCGCGGCGAATCTGAATTTCTGGCTTAGCTTCCGTAACGCTTCTCGTTTTGGTCACGAGACCTTTTCATCTCCCTAAAGCGAATGGCGCCTGGAGCAATATTATTTTTGAGCAAAACTATAGGGTAAGTGCCGTCGGTTTTGAGTGAGCTTTCGAACTACCCCTTCTCGATTGAACCAGCTTGAGGGTAACAGGAACACATCCATCTGTTGCGACACATTTTAAGATTTGTGTTATTGTGAAAGCCGGCGAGCCCTTTCCTTTTTTCCCGAATTTGTCTTTTAAAACGACCCATGTCGATTGAGTTAAATTATCATGTAACATATTGTCTAATTTTATTACTATTACCTTCCGTATTTCCGAAATTGTGTTATAGCCTCCTACGATTAAACTGAGTTTTTAACCTATCTGAGTATATTGGTTGTAATTGAAAAACCTGCTGGCGCTCATTATATTTGGTTATTACACCATTCAAACAACTGCACGCCGTCTCCAGAGTCTAGCTGGCGGTCCCTCAACTATACTCTCGTAGAATTGCGATATTTGAAAATATTTAGGGAAACTATAGCTAACAAGAAGTGGCATTTTATCCTGTAGAGGTGATTTGTAGTGGATCCTCTTGCTGTAAGTTCTGCCTAGCCTTTGCTAATGACTTGCTGTACTTTGCCTTCGATTTCACATTATTGCTGCTATAACACTTATGATTCTATAGTTTTCCTTATGTAGGGATGTTTTTATCCACAAGGAGTTTATTTACAGTTAACTGTTCTGCGGAAAAGGATTTTGCATCCATATTTAATCAATTTGGGTAGAATTCCTACAGGTCCAGCTGGGTTGTTTTTTTTTACAACTTTATTACTATATCTTCCAGTATACCTGTTTTATAATCTTCTCTATGTCTTTGTATACGTTTTTGATTTTATGGTAGAAATTCTTTGCTTTTGCAATTAGAAGATCATTGAAATGGTGTTTTTATTATCCTTATTTCATCTGGGGCCAGGAGTAATATTAGACATGATTCCCTGTTTGGACGTTCCTTGATTTCCTTAGTTTTTGTTACAATTTCTAAGATCCTTGTTGTCTTTGTAATTTTTCATACAATAGTTCTTCAAATTAATCTTTATAAATTCTTAATGTGGCTAAATAGTGAAAAAACATGAACTCTAATTATTATTCATTGCGTTGCAGACAGAGAAACATCCTTAAGGTTTGAAGCGTCACTAGTGCCAGATATCTATATTTAAATTTTGCAAACAGTATATGCCATTTGATTCATTCATGTGAGAAAAAGTTCAATCCCATAAAAAATTCCTTAATTGCAGCCCTTACTTACAACACCCAATTTAAAATTTCATTCCAGCACATCCTAAAATTGTTGGGTCGAAAGCAGCCTCCGGTAGCCCGAGGCATTATTGAGGATTCGTTTAAGTCTAGGTATTACTTTGGGTCCCACTAAATAAAATATTAAAGCGAAAGTGCGGCCTTAAAACCGTTTAGCAAACTCGGATTTTTAAGTGATAAATAGCCATAACAAGGCGGGCATCGAGGGCCGCCAAGTGCATGCACTGAATTTGAAGTTCGATTTCCCGGAGCCGGCGGTCGGCTTCACTATCGAGGCGTCGGCCCCCGAGGGAATCAAATATCCGATAAACAGAAGGTGATAGACGGTTTCTCCACACAGTTGCCCATAGGCAGCTGCAGTTAATCATGGTTAAAGAGGATCTATGTTTCTGGGTCATTTGCTGGATGATACATAAATTAAAGAAGCAGGTGCTTAATTTGGGCGCGCCCATCGCCCTCCGACTATACCTCGAACTTTATCTTCTAATGGCGGCGGCTTCCTTTTTATTACCCCCCGTTGATTTAAATTCCGCTGCTTGTTTTATCAAAATCAGGCTTGGCTTTTATTAGGCTCATGTAATTTTTAGCGCTTGGGAGTTCACTCCAGGACCAAAGGCCCAAAGAGCGCGTTTAAAATTTCAGTCGGTTTTGTTTACAGCATCTGAACTCTCATTATTCGTTAATGTTAAACAGCTCGGCGTCTTTGAAAAGGTGAAACTGTGCAAACGAAATGTCAACTGAATAACATAAAATAGATTTTGTAATGCTATCATTGCTCGGTCTTAAATTTACAATTACATGGTATAGTTTTCGGTCCTACCATAAAAGATCAATTAAGATAGCTGCTAAACTATTTTGATTCGGCAGGCAAGTTCATCCATCTGTTGCTTTTTTACAATCTGTGAGTAGAATAGAAAAGAATGTCTCAACAATTTATTCATTTTTTGAAAAGCTCTAACCACAAGTACATATCCACCACGAGTAATTGTCGTCAGTAGCCATGTCTTATGCTGCCTTTTCTGCATGGCTTCTATAATTTTCACATTCCATAATTTTCTCGGTGTCCCTCTTTTTTCCCTCTGAGAAGGCTTCTATGCTCTTACTTTTTGGGGTAATCTGTCTGAGTCCATACGCTTCATGTGTCTTTTAACAAGTTGTTCTGCTATGTTTTTTTTGGATTACCTAGATCGCTCAGTCACAATGAAAACTTCTTTACTTTGATCTCAGTTCATGACTAAGAAGCGCTATTATACATTAAAACCCTACAGTTGTCCTGTCACTCGTGTTAAAATTAGCTTCAAACTATACTTGAAACAGAAAGGCCAATCAGCTCACACACCAATAGATAAATATACAGTGTGTTTCACTTTACATGGAAGCACCCCTGTATTTTCTTTGTTTTTGTATGAATCGATTTGAATTTTTTACCAGTTGTACAACTCACCAAGAGGCATATATTCATGTCCTTGAGCGCAAATGACGTTATTAGCCTGGCCTACTACGATGAAGAACATGGGTCGTATTGTCAATATTTTGCATCGCGTTAGAGTTACAGCAAAAAGGTATTAAGAAAAGTTGTTTAGAATCAAAATAGTACCCCAGATACCGATTTTCGTTTAATAATTCAAATTTTTATCCATAAATTTGTCAAAGTCCCTAATTTCAACTTTTAATTTTGGTATCAAATGGTGCCATGGAGAAAAAACATTTTTATTATTGTTGCAAACGTCATTAGCTTTTAATAATGGCTGAATTACGTTTAACTGTAGCTGAGAAAGTAGAAATAATTAGAATTACTGGTGAAAATGCAAGATCCAATAGAGAAGTAGCTAGAATATTTAATGGAAGGCATCCAGGGCGTGCACCTATTTATCCTGACACAAATTAAAAAGTTGATTAAGTTTTTAAACAGTTCCAGGTTAAATAGGTGCACGCCCTGGATGCCTTCCATTAAATATTCTATTGGATCTTGCATTTTCACCAGTAATTCTAATTATTTCTTCTTTCTTAACTTCAGTTAAACGTAATTCAGCCATTATTATAGCTAATGACGTTTGCAACAATAATAAAAATGTTGTTTCTCCATGGCACCATTTGATACCAAATTAAAAGTTGAAATTTGGGACTTGGACAAATTTATGGATCTGGGGTATTCTTTTGATTCTAAACAACTTTTCTTAATAACTTTTTGCTGTAACTCTAACGCGATGCAAAATATTGACAATACGACTCATGTTCTTCATCGTAGTAGGCCAGGCTAATAACGTCTTTGCTCTCAAAAACATGAATAGATGCCTCTTGGTGAGTTGTACAACTGGTAAAAAATTCAAATCGATTCATACAAAAACATATAAAATACAGGGGTGCTTCCATGTAAAGTGAAACACACTGTATACTTATAGTAAAAAATTAATTAAACTTGACCTGTACTGGCCCATGCGCCAATTCTAAGTCTATATGCATTTAAAGGAAACCCGATTTAAATTCGTCGTACGTATTTATTTGTCCATTCGACGCATTCCTTTTCGAAAGCGAAATATTGACACGGCTTGAGCAAGCGTTTATTGCTCAGACTGTAAAAAGCACCATGTTGGATTACCTGAAGCTAGTGGCTTGAAAACTGCTACGCAGCTGATCGGTCTCGTCCTGTCAACGCAGATGACTGGCACACGTCACTAACCTGGAATAATTTAATGTATGGAGATTACCCACGGATGCGACGTCTTCGAGGATTCATCTAGTAATTCGCTAGGTAAGTTTGCTGCCATATTGCGTCACGGAACAACATAAACTCTACGAACTCCTTTGGCAATGTTAGAGATGCGTAATCACTAAGTACACGTCTAATTGCACCTTTTTTGGAGTGCAAGCACTGGCTTGCTAGTCACACACACACACACTGAGGCAGCAAAGTCTATTTACTGCGCAGCTCCCAACCGCTTTATTTCGATAGTTGGAGGGGAGTTACAATTTGAGCCGCTTTTAAACTTGCGCTTTCGGGCTCAGCCCGGCTGCCACTGAATTCCTCCACACTAAATAAAGTGGCGCGTACCCTTTTAACCAAACGAAGTTACTATAATTAAACCTTCTTCTTCTTCTTCGTTCAACCCTCATCCATTCAGTTTTTGACATAGGTCTCCCCTTAATACCTTTGCCATAATCTTCCAGCTACTCTTGCGATGTCATCGGCCCATCGCAGTAGTGGTCTGCCCACACTGCGTCTTCCTAGCTTCGGTCTCCACTCTAATACTATTTTAGTCCATCTGTTATCCGTTAATTAAACCTACCATCTAGTAATTATGAATAACAAACATGCAAACGGAAATCAGTTATACATTTAATTATTAAAGTAAACCATTTAGGCAGGAGCTCGGGTTTACGTTACAGCTTGTACCATAATAGTGGTTTTGTTTCCACTAAATCGTTTAAAGATATTTCTACTCCCATTCTGTCTTTCATGTCTTCGTTTCTTACTCTGTGCATTATTGTAGGTTTACAGCATATTCTCACAGTCAGTCTTTTTATATATTTTATATATTCGTTTTGCTAACTTACATACCACTGCCCTGTATGTCACTGTACTTTCTGAAAAGTTGTATATTCGTTTTTTAGTAACGTTCGAGATCGTATAATTCTATAGTGCCTGATTAATGTTTTTCCTTTACAGATTTTATTTATACATCTCGTTCGTCTCTTTCTTCAGCTGTTTGTGCGACCACCGTACAATTATGTTGTGTTATATTTTTCATAGTACCTTACCTGTCTGTAAATCGTACTCTACCGCTCCTAAGACCATATATTGTGTCTTTTCGAAATTTCTTTCCATGTCCAATTTTCCATATTCTTCTACCTTAGTAGACACACATAGTTTACGTTGTCTTCATACTTTACTATGATTATTTAATTATCCGTGAATAGTAAACTATATATGACTTCATCGTCTGTAACTTTACACCCATATTTTTGCACCTTTTAAGGGTTGTATCAATATACATTTTAAAAAGTCTTGCGCAAATGCAGCACCCTTGTTCCAATCCTTTATATATCATATTGTTATATCATATCAATTACTTCCGTATAACTGGGGCTTCACGCGAGAACGTTTAACACATCCATAGCAGAAAGCAAATGCTTATCACTTCAAGCTGCAAACATAATCTATATCAGATTACTTCTGGTATTCGATGTATGCGGACTGCTGCATTGCATACTAAGTCAGTCCTGCATTGCGTCATCCACTAAATGATTCGGCTATGAATCCCCAAAAAAGCTTGTGCTACTGGCAGGGCTGACGTCACGAAATCCTCGAAACGTCGCAAGTACACCTTGGGGTGTATCGCAATTAGTGTAGCTTTCATGTACTTGATGGAAAAGGTATCTGCTGAAAATGCAAACGCTCTTTGTTGCCGCAACCTTTAAACACGAAAAGGTCTCATTTACTTCTAATTTACTATATTTACTATATTTCTGAGCTGCGTTTTGCTAAATGATGCCCCTAAAACGTTACGGGCAAGAGCTGCTAGATGCCCGTTTCATTTTACAATGCTTTGGACTTCAATTGATGAGAAATATGTAAGGAAAGAGATCTACTTAAGGTAATTTGAGAATAGTGTAACTATGCATCAGCTAGAGTAGAGTCTTTGAGGGCGCCTTGATATTTGGAATACAGATGTAGGTCTGGATATTCCAACGGCAATAACAATTTAGCATGTCCGACATAGAGTAACAAGGTTGAAAATCATGTATACACACTATTAATTTTTCTAGTTCACATTCCTTCTTCGAAAGTCAAACAGTTGTGATTCCAAGTTTTGATTTATACTTATCTATGGTAAACAGCTTATTTTTTCTTCTCTCAACCGTTTTCTTTTCTATTTTTATTTACGAAATAGTGTGGTATCTGAATTAATAGATGATACAGTTGATATAAAAATAAATATTTATTTAAATGAACTTTACATCAAATTTTCAGGATTTATCCAAAATTTTGTATTTAACACTACTAAAGTTTTTCGTTTGACTTCGATTTCTTCTTTAACATTGGTGTAACTTTATATAGCAGTCAACTTTGTGAAATTGTTTTTTGTGTTTAGCAAATGTTTTGAAGGGCTTTAAAAATCTATGTTCTAGCATTACACCACTGCACTTTATGACTCATGTATTTGCGCCCTTCAACCCAGGAGTCTTGTTTATTCTTGTTCTTTCACAAGAAGTTTACTAGTTCTTCTAAAGATACGGGATCACCTGCATAAACTGCATACTTATCGTTATTGGCAGAAGGTCTTTTTGCCTTCAAAATTATCGACCCGAAAGAGTTATCTATAATGGTTCATCCATTGCTCCTCTTCTATAGTATTTAAACGTAGCAAACGTTCCTTTACCATGTAGAGCTTTCTTTTGTTTACAAGCAAAATGTTGCCTTCCTTATGTATCACTTCCAACATTATTTATTTAATTCGCACTCAGCCAATAGCTGTTAGGCCAATTATAGGCATCGCTGTGCAGTTATGAGGACTTCCAACCCCACTAACGACTGTCATGATGTTGTTATGACCGCCGGGACCAACTTTTTTCCGTGATAGCCGTACCACGAGGCGCCGAGAGATGCGGCCCTATCACCTTATCAGTCTATCCCAGCTTTCTAGGTATTTTCTGCTCATTTAAGGGTGTGCAATTCTGACCTACTCTCAAACATATAGAACAGCTAGAAATTTGCAGCTGTCGAGCCGAATTCTACTTGACTTTGGCTGGTTTAGACTTTAGAGATCACTTGCATATATTGGAAACCAGAAAGAATCAGGGTGACAAGGAATTGGACAGAAAATTTAAAAGTAGTAGTGAAGCTTTCCTGTCCATGATGTGCTTCGTCAGGAATATAGACAATCAAATGTAGCCTATACATGATAAATTAGATGTCGGTTCTAAACCTCAGCGGAAGAGAAAGTTTTTTTTAAATTTAAGTAATCCTCACGGTCAAGAAGAAATTTTATCCACTGATCACTAATCACCAAAAAAGTTACTTCGAGCTAAACTATTGATTATTTTAATCCTGCAGTCACGGTAAACTAGCAACATTTGTGTGAACACAGCATGTTTAGAAAGAATACTCTTTCAAGTTCAGCATGACATGTACCATCAAGAATAAAAGAAAGCCGGACTACTAATTTAAATCCTAATTTTACAGGAAGCTTTCTTGATGTATACAAATACAGTCACTACTGCATAATAACAAAAAATAGTTTTGCAACTCCTCAAATGTCTAACTTCAATACCGTCAAAGCTAATTTTGACAGTTTTCTATTTAAAGAAATTAAATTAGTTGTAGAACAATTACCCAATTACATACACACATTGGTCTACCTTTTCAGACTAGGATGCACCGAGCAAGAAAGCATATCATCTCCCCTCGCGTGTTACGGCAAAGTCCTCTCGTACGTCTTGGACGCCACCCGAAACAAAGGGCCCATCATCGCCTAGCAATTGTTGTATACTTTGAAACCGGGTAGGATTCCGAAGGCCTATTCAGCCCTTTTAGTGACTGTCTGATTCACCCACCAAAACTTTGATAATGCGTGTTCATCCGCCAAAACCTCGGCCGAAGTCGAGATCGCTGACCAGCATACGGTCAACCACTGTCACTACTACTCCGATCCCACTCAGTCAGCTAGGCGCCTGTGGGCCTGTGACTGGCACCTCAAATGGCGGAGTTTATTTCTCACGCCCCTTTGACACTAGGGCAGGATTACTCTCGGCCCGACACCTCAAACGGCGACCCTGTGTTCACCCCTTGGATCTGTCTCTTTCTGCTCAACAAGCCGGAACACCTTCACCACGAGAGGACAAGAGTACTTTCTTGAAAGCACTGGGCTGTGTAACAAACTGTCGAGAGCGAACTCTCTACCACACATGTTTGCTGCCATGCATTTCTGCAGTTACATTTCTGCCTGCAGCATTCTGACCGACGGTTGCCCAGGGATACGCCAACGTAATAGGCAAGCCCCCGTAGTTAGAACAGGGTAGCCTCGCCTTTTACAAACAGTTTTACTGGTGAAAATCCATGCTGTTTGCTCGGGGTAGATTGTTTCGAATACTAGTCATCGATGAGCCTGCCCGACACCTTAAAACGGATTACATACAGAAATATATTCCGTTAAATGTTCTTTAAAACAATTTAGATCCAGAAGTTTACAAACGCAAACCCGTGGCTGCAAAAGAACAAACCGCTGGATTTGAAAAAATCTGATGTGATACACTCACACAACTTCCTTTTACAGTGATCTTATAATTAGTCAAAAATTTAATTTTTAATTTTTAACCATTTGTTAAAAATTTCCAAAAATTACAAATTCTACAAAAACGGTACAAAATAGAGTGTTAGTTGAAGAGACAAATTTTCTCTAGAATTTTAAGGTGAATTCAAAAATGTAATAATATACTGGGTGTTTTATTTAAAATAGGAGTTAATAAAAAAAATTGAAAAAAAATTAAAAGAAACCCACTTTAGAAGTATTCAACTGGAAAATCACCTATCTCACATCAATACACATTAAAAATGTAAAAAAAATGTAAAGTTAAAAAAAATCGTTAGAGCCGAAAAAATCGAAAAAAACTGAAAAATCACAAGAGTAAACACCTACTTCCGGTTATGCGATTTGCTTAAAAAGCTTGCTGTCTTATCTACATAGTACACGAAACTTATATATGAAGCTTCAACGCCATACCTCTTTTCGTTTTTGAGATATTCTGTTCACAGGCACACACACAGACAGACACACAGACAGACCAATGAACAAAAACATGTTTTTTGGCTTCAGTGGACTCCAAACGAGAAGATCTGTTGAAAACTCAATTTCGAATTTTTGGGGTGAATCCAATACTTCCTTTACTGTAAAAGGAAGTAAAAAGGCCGAATCGATGTCTAACAACAGCTAAAGCAGAACTGAGACTAGCTTCTCCTTTCAGTTTCAATTTCCTCTCGACTCGAGACACCATCCCTGAACTTAGTTTTGCCTTTCGCACAGTGATTTTCCAGATTGTATTGCTAATATTATACACAGCATGCAGCTCAAAGGTTATTGCATTTCACTAAGTTATTCGTGTAGCTCGATACTCCAGGTGCATTTTTAGTTCTATTCTCGTATCTTCTGAAGTCTCGCAATTACAGCATTCATTTGTTACAGCTTTAGCTCTCACAGGACATTTATATGTCTCGAAGGCTTCGAACTCAAATTATTAGTTTCTTCCACGTAGGAAATATTTGCTCGTGGGATGTAAACACATGGATTTGGACTTTGATTCGCCAAATATAAGTATTCCTAGTAAATACAATGCTGGTCAAGAATTCCACAAAGTTCAAATGGTATCCTTCTCCCAAAATAAATACGGCTTAGATCCCTTGCTCGATATGTTTGTTCAAGGCACAAGCTTTGACCGTTTCCCTTTGTATGTTTTACTTTGTGGTAAATTGTGTAAAATGTAGACCAAATTTACTAAATAATGTAAAGGACAACGGGGTGCCATTAACGCCAGCGGAATGGTTATGTGTGAACTTTAATGTGGTTTTTCTGTAAAAGATACAAAATTTGCGGAAATATAATTTACATCAGGAAACTTTCATGTCAAATAATTTAACTTAAAAAAACATAACATGCGGCATTATGACGGTAACAAGGAAACGAACAAATCCACTCTAAAGCAGAACGTAATTGCAAATAATTTTTATTTATGCGCTTTAGTTATAAACTCGGTTATTTGTAAATAAAAATGAGGAGTTTTACCCATCCCACCAATTTGGACGGCGCTGGTCCAGGTGACGTGCCCATATTTCCCTTAGCATATTCCGACAGCCCTGTATACTATAACTTAAATTCCTCAAGGGAAGGTACAAGTCTGGGGCGTTGAACACTACGTGAATTATCGGACTTACTGGTGGCCCCCTGTATCCAGAATTTCACTGTAGACACTAATTTACGAAGGGGCAGAAACAAACTCATGATATCGCCTATATGCCACCAGTCAACCTCCAAGAGCTACACGGGTTGCAGCAGGTCTTAGGCGCTTATCCGTCCACCCAGAAGGATGAAAGCACACTTGTACATAAGCAAACATTTTGTTATACTTTATTAAGAGCAGTGTTTTATTTTGTGAAATATGAGTTTACTATACGTGTATTTGTGACTACTTTTCCTTGAATGTATCAGCAGACCATGGCCCACGTATAAATCTATACGAGGCCAAATGTAACTGGGAAAATAAAGAACAATTTCCCCCGTTGTGTTACATTTTTTTAACGCCAGAGCAGAAACACTTTCATTCCAACTTTAAATAATTTTGTTCGAGTAGAGATCAAATATGCAAGCAAGTTAAGAAATACTTTACGGTAGAAGAACTTCTTCTAGAAATTAGAAGCATCTACCGTTTTCCTATTCTGTCTCCTCAAAATCGACCACTCATCCGCATCGACTTCTTCTAAAAATTTTTTGCACTAAGGTAAATGAATTCTTTAACTGCGTCAAATTACTTTATGCGTGCTATATCGAACCCGTTACAACTGATCCAACTTGATCGTTGTTGAAACCATAGTTCCCAATCTCGCAGTCAACTTCGATTACTGATTCTGAGGTTACTGATCCGTATTTTATCAAAGACAATTATCTTAGTCTCCCCGAGTAATCTGCATAGATGATCACAGCATACCTGCCTGCCTAGAGCCTTTTGGTGCCGCTGTTGCGAATTATATCGACATTGTCTATGTTTTTCTGGAACCAATACTAAAAAGAGCAATAAAGACACAATAAACAATTCCGGTGTTCATGGTTATTATAAAATTTAGTTTAACATTTTAAACACAATAATAACAATATTCCTGGAAGCAAAATGTCCCTTCTGTGTACCCTATATCATTCCCCTAATATTTATCCTGCGTTCTTGTACACGTGTATTGTATATATTTATTAGAATAGAACAATCTGTATTACTATGAAATGTGGGAATTAAAATAATTTTGCAACGTGGGAGCAACAATAAAATACGCTAAATTTTGTTTTTTAACCCCTTTATTATACAATCTGTCCTTATAAACAAGGAACAATAAGTATTTCGTATGTTTATATCATAAATAATACAAGTAGCAGTTACTAACCACTAAATGCCAATGGACATGCAGGGTCAGGCTCCAATGAACCCTCATATAATTAGTTCACTAACCTATATTACAAGTTAATGGATTAACTTAAAGGAAAAAATACGCTAAATTAAAAACATAATTTGAGAGACTCTGTATGAACTTAATAGGCACAAAAGATACCGCTCCGTTGGTCTTGCAATACACAATTTAAATAAAATACAGGGTTAAACCTTTTAGGGTCTTTAAGTACTCACGTATGTGGCCTCGTCAAGGTGTTCCAAGAAAAATTATTGCTTATTTGTCAACAAAACCTATATACCCATAGACAAAGGAATTTCCTACCTTCCTTATAATGTAGGTGAACTTTTGACGCTAACCCAGCCACAGACACTCTTATCGAGTGGTTAAAATGCAACGGAAAGGATGGCCGCTTATCGATGCTGACTTCTCCAACAAACCAGGAAGAGCGCACCGCTGCAGGACCTCGCCAAAAACGCTAAGGGTTACAGATACTTGCATTCAAGCTAACTGGTTACCTTTCCCTTAGTACGCATGTTAAAATCCATCCATTCATTATTGCTCTGTAATTTGCAGGCCAGTTCTCAAATCATCTCGCTTCATTTAATAGATGCTCACGCAGGCCCACTTCCACGTCTACATTTATTTGACATTGAGGCAATAACACAGACTTGGTTTGTCATAGTGTTATTATAATTGGTTTCTCAGCTTCTAAATACTCCTATTACTCAGAAATCAAACTTTGGATAATTTCATCGACGATAAAATCTAATTCATTTATCAGGAATTGTCACTTTCAGGTGTAACCGACATAACAGAAAGTTCTATCTGGCAATTATTTGTTTTTAGAACTTAACGTTGTAGAGCTTATTTTGGCAACAGCAAAATGACAGTTTACCATTGCTTCGGCCTTCAAAGATAAATCTTTTAATATGTCAAATAATCGAAACCCGAAAATATTGATTTTTATCGCTTATATGTAAAACAAGGTTAAAATAAATCTAATATAAGCTACAATAATATTAAGCATAGTTTATTTTATAACTCTAGCCAACTTTACACGAGATTTCAATTCAAATATTATAGAAAATATAATGACCTACAGATATGACAGGTAGCAAACATTTAGAATTTTTTCCCTAAAAACTGTTGATAGGATTACAAAAACATTAATTTCGGCCTGTACTACTCAAGCTATCTAAAACATTATGTCTCTACGCTTTGTACAAGTTTTTAACGATCTTCTATTTTAGAAGATGCTTTATACCGTTAACCAAATATGGCACATAAAAATTAATTAAACCTAGATTAAGCCATGGAACATTAAAGGCCTGAATTTTCTTTCCAGTGACGGCTTCAGTTGTATCAAGTACATACAATTATTGATGCTGATTCGCACCCCACGGGGTTATTGCCGCTTCCGTCTGGAGGGTGCTGTATCTCGAGGATGTTTCCCCAAGATTGAACTTTCAATGCTTCTTGTGGCGTCTTTTGTTGCTTGGGCGACACACACAGTTTGCTTGTTGGTGAGCGACAGCCCCCCCCCCCCCCGCATTTCTCCGGCGCGCACGGATTGTTTTTTTATTAATGACCGCAACGACTGCAATCAGCTGCTTTGCCCGTACAATCTTACTTGCAAAAACTCGTAGGTTTTCCATATACAATACGTCTTAATCTAATTGTTACATTGTAAGTAATAGAGTTTGGTTCTATACCTAGCAGAGTAATGGTTAACTACCACGGTGATTATTAAATACGGAGGTAACATCAAATAGTCCGTTACAGTTTTATGAATGCAAAATGTAACCATAACTAACATATTATTCCTGATTTATCCTTATGTACATTTATTAGCGTAAGTATTAATAATGTCGCTTTGATTGAATGTTTTAAATCATACATCACTTATGTCCACTTTCCGAGTTTTTGGTAAATCTTCTTTAAAATCATAATTACAAGTATGAGCTGTGAAGATGTTTAAACCCACTTTAATTTAGCTACTTTACCTACAGATTGACTTGGTAAAAATTTTAAAAAATCATGAGACGAAATTCTGGAATAAACGAATCCAAGATCGGAATATTTTAAATTATTAAAAATAACTTTAAGAGCCAGAGTCTGAAGAGTAGAGTAAGGCTTTTTGTATATCTTAATTTTATTGGTACTTAGAGCTCTTTTTAAACATACATTGTGCTTATTTTGCCGGTTCTGCACAGAAATCATAGTTTCTCATATAATTTTAAATAAAATAAAACGTAAGCGTGTATAGATCCACAACAATATATTCTATGATACAGTTGTTTTTTCTTATCCAACATAGTTGTATATGCCTGTTGAGTTATGAGAATATAGCTAACATACATAATAATAAATATTTCCTTCAACCCAATACTAAATTTATCATTAACTATAAAGAAATAGAAAAAGTATATTATAAGTTAAAACTATATATCCAGCTGCGAAAGATTTTTGACCGAGCACCAGATGAAACATAATTTCTAACAATAGAAAGAACTACAGCGGCAAGCTAGTGTAAGGGTAAGAACGTACAAAGATTTTAAATGATAACAAAAAGGTATAAGGATTGATAGTGGTTTCAGAGGATCAGAATGCTTGGAAGTGTCAGATAAATTTAATAGAAAAGCAATGCTATCCAGGAATGGATTTGACGCTGAATCATTACTTCAAGATTAGATAACAATATATATTTGAAAAACGAAGAAAGTTGAGGTGAATCACCGAAGAAGTAAATAACTCAATCAAATAGTAATATACAGGTACGATAAAAGAAATAGATACCTTGAAATCATTCAGCATCTAACGTACACTGCGCACTGTTATAGTTAAGCTGCTGCTGCTTAGGAAAAGATTGAAGAATTGAAGAAAGTGTCAGAGGAATGGGTATATCTATATAAGATAGATATCCGGCATATAAGCCGCGGAGGTGGCTCGGTAGTAGATCATTTGGTTCTAAATCAGAAAGTCTGATCAAACCTCAACAACTTCAGTAGCAAAAAAAATCTTTTACCGCCGTCACTCCGATTTTCCAATCTGACTTTTACAACTGTGGAGCCTTAATCTGAAACCTCCTCAAATTTCCAACAATTCTTGTGATGATTAGTTTTCAACAGAGCGAAGAAATAGAAACTATTGCTATCTAAAGATGGTAAAACTGAATTTAACCACAGAATTTAAGTAAGCTAAGAAGTAATTTAAACTAACTGTTGCGAAACACACATATCTATAATAAAACTAGCTGTTACCCGCGACTTCGTTCGCGCGAGTTGCGTTATTTTTGTATTAAATAATGACTAATTATTTTCTGTCATCCCATTCCATCCCAACCTGTCCCCGTCCCCGTCTCCGCACCTTTCCATCCAGTCCCGTTCCGTCCCGGTCCCTCCCCTTCCATTCCACCCCTTGCCTTTCCGTCTCGTCCCGCAACGTCCCGTCTCGCCCTTTCCCTTCCCGTCCAGTCCCGTCCCGTCCCATCCTGTCCCTTCCCGTCCCCTCCTCTTTCATCCCATCCTTTCCCTTCTCTTTCCGTCCCGTCCCGTCCAGTTCCGTCCCGCCCCGTTTCGTCTCGTCCCTTCCCTTCCTGCCCAGTCCCGTCCCGTCTCGTCCAGTTCAGTCCCGTCTCGTCCCGTCCCGTCCCTTCACTTATGTCATGTCCACCGTCTTGGACTTAAAAATAAATGCCATTGTCGCTATCAACGTCCCAAAAACCCTCAATAACGACACCCATATCGTTATTTTAGGATTATTTACCCCATTTCACCCCCTAAGGGGTTTATTTTCGGAAAATCACAAAATACGTGTTTTGCTCATTTGTTTTTAGGAGTACTCCTACGAAGTTTCAAGTCGAAATGTCTGTTTAATATTATTTCTCCATACAAAATTGGAACCCCCATTTTTCCCCTTCAGGGATTGAATTTCAAAATAGCCCTGCTTATTCCTTGTATACATCATACAGGAAACCTCTGTGCAAAATTTCAGCTTTCTAGGTAAAGGGTTTGGGATGGGCGTTGATGAGTGAGTGAGTGAGTGAGTCAGTACTTTCAGTTTTATATATATTGCAAAAGCTCCACGTTGCAGCGCCATAAATATGTAATGATGGCTTGGCTTGTTATATTTTACAAGTCATTCAGTTAATTGCTTTAATATTATGTAAAATATTATAACGTTGAGACATCTTTTATTTAATTCGAAATTTTATATCATTCTGTTTAATAAC
Source organism: Agriotes lineatus (assembly GCA_940337035.1). Lineage (NCBI taxonomy): Eukaryota > Metazoa > Arthropoda > Insecta > Coleoptera > Elateridae > Agriotes > Agriotes lineatus. Next base: position 191,645,854 of record OW679195.1, read on the forward strand.
TGTAATGCATTTGAGACTCTTAATAGGGTGTGGGTCGTTAATCTAGTTATCTGTTCTTTGATATTCTAATTTTATATGGATTTTTAATTATTGACTGCTACTAAATGTCAGTTTGACTTTAAACAACTATCAAACAATAATCAAATCAAATTTGACAAATATTCTTTCTATTCACAAATCAATGACTCAAATCACCAAAGTAAGTACTATGTTATTTTTATTTCACTCATGTAATTGTTTTTCTTATTCAATATTCTGTTATAGAACTAATTAAGACCAACCTGATTTCCTCTTATTTCACTGCTATTCACATTAAACACCACTGCTCCCGACGTTCACAGCTAAGCTCATTGACAGCCTAACCTCGAAGCTCCTCCAACCACGCAAACAACTCCAACACTTCACAACCTTGGTCTCCTGCAGATACAGTCTCGCTTCTTACACTCCTGTACGTGACCGTCAATCTAACAGCTTCCTGGTAAATTCCCACTAACAGATGGTACCCAAACTAATTTTTTATTGTCCTCAGCTCCTACCTTGTAGTAACCAAGCCAAACAGAACACTCCAAATCAATCAGTCACGTCAGCAACCCCAGTAAAATGATTGACTAGTCCTCCGTAGAATCTCCAACTCCAGTAATGAACATTAGTTATACCTTGTATCTGCCAAACAATCCAAATCCACTCAAATATTGTTATCTTCTTCTTACTTGTAACTAATTAAACTGTATTCTATAATATCTTCAATGATTGTATGCTTGTATTATCCGTTAATTATATTTTAACTTATCTTCACTTCGTAGACTTGTTAAACACTTTTTTATTTGTATAAGACCAATTATAAATGGATTTTTCAAAAATGTCTACATAATTTCAGTTTGTTATTTCTCTGCTACTATTTTTACAAAATTACTCTTTATACAGTTACAATTATTACTGCACACTTTTAAAATTAAATGTTCTGAGTTTTGCCTACTACGTGCTATATTCTAGTAGTAAGCATATTTGTCACACGATAACATTATCTTATTTTTCATATTAACTTTCACCACTCTGATTGAATACTCAATTGGTATAACTTAACAAAATTAATTATAAATTGTCTCAAATTTAATTTCTATTACTCAATTCAACTTAACCAACAATCTTATTCAAAATTTGATTGTATTAATCTTCCAAATTTATTTCTTTTAATTTTTATTTAATAAGTGACCTATGTGTATCATAATAATATAGATAAAGAAACGTATAGATAGAGCCTTCATCAAGGGCGTCTTAGCATGCGCTTATAAAATCTAGAAATTAGTAGATAAATCACTTTTTTCTTGGAAAGCTAATTTACTGTCGTTACTTCTCTTAGTTACATGCCTAAACTAATGTAGTGTACCACATCTTACAATGATTGATAGATGGTTTTATATTTTCACTTATTTCAAGACGGACGTATTTGTACCAACACTACATCTCAAATGAGACAGTTTTGGATCTAATTTATCTTCAGCTTTCTCAGCTTCTGTCAAGCGTTTCTTTTCTTATTGAATTGGGTATAATGCGATTTTTCCACACTTTTGTAACCTTGGCCGTTGTTGTTCTTGCTACTAAAGCAATACGCCTCTTGATCACTATGCTACGACCACCTATCACTTTACACTGGTTTAGATCAACTATCGTCAGGTTGGTCTTCTGACGATTGAAGTTGAGCTCAGAATTCTTGCTCTCTTTCAACTTTCGCCAATGGTTCAGAGAGTTCAACTTTATCTTCTCAACGAGAGTGGTGTCATCGGCATAATAGATGCTATTTGTTCTTTTACGTCCTTCTCATTATGCGCCCTTATCATACGCCTCTTCACAGCTTGAAAGTTCTTGAATTCCTGTCATTGAGTTGTACTGTTGCAAAGCTACCGCACTATACCTGTGTTAGAAGGAGGGCTATATGTTTTTAACTCATATACAATAGAACATGCTATAGTTCAGGCCTGTTGATTATAATCGAGACGCATAAACGCAGCTACTCCAAATGATTTAACCATCTTGATAATCAGTTGAACATACAGGATCCGTTTTCTTATCCTTTCCAGTCACGAAACATGTGCAGCTTTGTTATTTTAATATCTTCTTCAAGCAGTATATTAAAATTATAAGCATGTAATTGTTAACATGAGACTTAAAAGCAACCGTTCTAAAGTGTTGCATTGAACCATTTCGACGAATGGAAATGATCACAGATCCAGTTCAGACTTAAAGTTTCTCGCAGCAGTTCTGTTTTGTCTTATTATGCTAATTTAATTTTTAAGTGGTTTTGATTGATGGTAGAGACGATATTTTAGTTTCAAATGCAGTAGCGGCTTGTTAATGCGCGACGCAGTTAGCTCTTACCCATCAATTCCGCACACCACCTAGTACTGGAAGAATCCTCTAGAATCGAACGTTTTGTGTCGCGGCTGTCCCCTGTTTGCGTCAAGTCGTATTTGGTGACATTCTTGCAATAGGCTGATAATTATTTCAAATGTAAGGGAAAACTGCAGACCCGCACGGAAAGCAGACGTATGTTAGTGAGCGTGACCCAATATTACGTAGTGTATGTGATGTTGATGTTAATAATTTTTGCCATGTGTAATGCGGCCTTTTACGGTGTTCTATACTCTACTTTACTATACATTTAGATTGCCTCTTGTTTGCTAGTTAACTTAGCCGTAGAAGCACAAGACCCACTCTTACCTCAGTGCAGCTAAGGGATTGTCAATATAGAGAGTTTCGGCCTTCTCGCTGTCACCTATAATTCTGTAATTATACATGCAAATCCTACCAGAAATAAAAACCAAACAGGTTACATAAAAAAACATATACTCTGTATAAGGAACATACAGGCATGAAAATACATAAAACGGGTACAGAATGGTAATGTAAAAATTTTACCAACCCTATCGACAATAGCTAAGAAAGGTCCACGAGCTTAATGCTGAATCTACATGCTTGAATACTCTCCTTAAGTGCAGGTATGACTTATTAATTATCAACGTTAAGTCAAAAAACCAACAGTGCTAATGATGTTTAAATTCCGCACACCAATTCTCTTAATGCGGCCCTGACTCCAGTAGCTTGAAATTAGCTGACGCTATGTGTCAATAAAATGGTGCAAGCGCTTTGTTCAGACATGCTGATTCAGCAAGACGCTAGTTGCTTTTGAAGCGTAATTTCCTCGTTAAAGCGATTGCGTAATTTGTTGCAATCGCAGTTGATTCCTTATTACGGCTTTGGTTTTTCGCAATCTTCCTGAGCCGTATATTCACTCGTAAAATCTAATTATAGGAACTAACCTTTCGTTATAGTTGCTCCAAATGATCTCGTACATTGACAAGATCGACTGCTCTTTTGAAGCTGGAAAAGCGACTTTCGGCGCTGAAGAATTATCGGTACCTTGGTGTTGATCCCAAGGTAAGTATCTGCTCTCGTGGCTATATTTCGGCTCAAGAATTACGAGGCGTTGACTGCTGTTAACATAAACTCACACAGAAACTCTCAATCGCACTTTTTAATAGTTTGCGTGGCCGTCCCCTTTAAATAATGATTGCACTCAACGCCTGTATTGGTTGGTTTCTGCACACAATTTCACGGGCGACACTCGTATGTTTTAAATACGTAATTCTTCTTAATCTAGGTATTATAATGTAAGAAATACAGTTTGACTTAAATCCAGCAAGATGATTATTAAATGCCAAGATGACACAAACTAGCCCATTACACATGGTGTATTGTAAACTCCTTATTCTGCTGCCGTGCTATCAAAATTAAGTCTTGTTCGTCGCCAACAAATGATTAAATTTGGTCTAGTTTCTCATGTTTGCGTGACCCTTTTGAACTTTTCGATCCAGGTCAAATTCCAGCCTATCTGCCATCCAGGCGACCTTGGTGTGGTACACCTCGGTTTCAGAGGTGACTCTTTGAGAGGTGAAGCTGTCTAAACTTTATTACTCCAAGCTTCAGACTCGTTTTGTCTTTATGTCTGCATTGCAGTAACTGCATAACACTCTAATTATGGTTTGTTGTACCGATTAAACTCTCCTTGTCCATTTTCTGCACGTTATTTACTTCTCCCTCGGAACTACAGTAATTATAGTATATTCTGTGTATGTGTACGCAAGTGGGTGCCATTACAGAGACGAGCTTTGAGATTTTGTTCATGGGGGAGTAATAAGCACATTCTAACGCATGGACTGAATTAGGACCAGTCTAATTAAGGTTTATTAATTACAGCTTGTAACCCATAACGTCACGTTCCGGTCTTTCTTCTAATAGTAATAAATTGAATACCGGACCAGATCCGACCGTGCTCAAAACATTTAACCTGCATTGTTGCTTTTTCTATAATTTTGATTTGCACCATTCTGTTCGCCTGTACTGTGTATAACCGTATACAGACCAATGTAGAAGCAAATAATACATCAGCAAATGGGGACAGGGTAAGTACATTTAGCTGCGCAGAAGTTGACACTCAAATGACAAGCCAATTTGTTTACCCAGAAATGATCAACAACAAAATTTCCTGTAACACACAACGCTAACTAAAATAAACATAATATTAAACAACGAAGCGAATAGCTGTTTCTATTCCACATTTATTTTAACAATGATTAATTCACTCTTCGAGAGCTGTTTCTGTAACGCGTTTATGCTACTAGTATATTGAGCAAACGTCACATTGCTAGTACACCGAACAATAAATTACTCGGAATGCTGTATATAATGATACCTTAGGGGTGACAGCGTGCTACGCATATTCTCAGGCTCTGTAAACACTTTGGTGCAGAATACATCACTCGGCTTCTGCGATTCCTGCTCACCAATAATCAAATATTGTGTAAAATTGCCCACTTGCACTAATGGCTAACGAGTGGCAATGGCATAATAGCTGGATTTGAGTTTCGCCAAGCGTTTCTGTAGTGCTTCCCCTATTACGTCTTTCGATGACGCACCCGATTACTTCATTTGCTTCCTGGCCTTAAATCTCCAAACTGGAATGTCTGCACAACTTTAACTTCTTCCGTGTGCGGGTAAACGGTCATTATTGTAACACTTCCCCGCTTTCGGAATTCCACAGGAAAAGCTTTTTTTTTTTTTTTTTATTAATAGAAAACCAGATCAACACTGAGTAACAGTATTATGCATGGTTGTGATGTAGGAAATGGTATTTAATTTCTGTCTTGCGCGTATGCTGACACGGAGGACACTGACTCCTCGGAAATTTATTGATTATTCACTATCACTTCCGCTATCACTTTGGTTTAATGGTAAATCCTGGGGAAGCCGTCTCTTGAGTCGGGTATGTATATTTCTTCGGCCTAGTTGCTGGATGGTGATGTTATCGGTGAAACGTAGATTGGTTAGGAATTTTTTGGTAGTTCTGTTTATGAATTGTTCAATTGTGTCAATTCCTAGTTCATGGTGGATTTGATCATTTCGAACAAACCAGGGAGCATTGGCAGCTATACGCAGAACTTTATTTTGAAATGTCTGTAGCTTTTTGACATTGGTTTTTGAGGTTGTGCACCAGACAGGACAAGCGTATGTAAAGATAGGTCTTAGAAGTGCCTTATATAACATAACGGTGCAATTTAGATGTAGGTGTGAGCTCCGGTTGATTAAAGGATATAGTTGTTTCAGTCTAGCATAGCTCTGGTTAAGTTTGCTGTTTATGTGAGCTTTCCAGGTGAGACGGGTATCAAGTTCTACTCCTAAATACTTAATTGCTTCTGTTGGTGATTTCCATGCTATTGTTGTACCATTTAAATTTATACTGCTATGGTTGTTGATGCGTTTAAGTGTGAATATTTTTGTGGCACATTTGTTCGGGTTTAGAGATATACACCATTTTTTGAACCATTTGCTTACTGTGTTAACTGCTGACTGAAGATTTTCGATTGCGGCGTGGAGGGTTTCGTGTTGGGCGATTATTACTGTGTCGTCCGCAAATAAGGCAATGTCGCTTAAATGTGGAGCTGGAATGTCGTGTATAGATAAGTTAAATAAAGTTGGTCCAAGGACGCTTCCTTGAGGGATTCCAGCACAGATATTTTGAGTATTTGAAATAGAAGTATTAATTCTCACTGCAAAGGTTCTATTTTCGAGAAATGAAAAGATAGTAGCTAGCAGATATTGCGGAAATTCTGAGTGTAGCATTTTGTACTTGAGGCCTTCAGTCCAAACCTTGTCGAACGCTTGAGTAATGTCGAGGAACGCTGCGACCGTGTATTGTTTGCGTTCATAACCTTCTTCTATAATTTCTGTTATTCTTTGTAGTTGTTGTACAGTTGATGTACCTTTTCTGAATCCGAACTGGATCGATGGTATAAGTTGGTTTGCGCTGAGTGACAAATTGAGTCGGTGTAGTATTACTCTTTCGAAAACTTTAGAAAGCGTTGGCAGTAGGCTTATCGGTCGATATGAGCTACAATCTTTCTTATTTTTACCAGGCTTGTGGAACATAAGGATATGAGCATGCTTCCATTGATTTGGAAAGTACCCCATCCTCATACAAGCATTGAATAAGGACGCCAAATAAGCTAGTGATTTTTTCGTTAGATGTTTGAGCGCCACATTAGGTATGAGATCAGATCCTGGAGCTTTCTTTGACTGTAAGTTTTGAATATACGTTGCAAGTTCTTGAGGCGATGTTGGTTCCGTAAAATCATTCGGTATGGGTACATGTGTTTCATTGTAGTTATTAACCATTTGTACAAATGTTCTATTTGAATCTGGAATTGTTGGCGTGAATGTTTGGCACAGGTGTTGGGCAAATAGATTGCTTTTACCGTCATCAGAGCTATATGTGCCACTTACTGTTGTTAGTGTTGGAATGGTTTCTACGTGTCGCGTTAGTTGTTTTGTTACCTTCCACAATTCCGTAGTACTATTTGGTTCAATGCTTTCAATGTGTTTGGTATAGTTGTAGATTCTGTATTTCTCTATCTCTCTTCGGATTCTATGTGTTAGGTTATTTAGTTGGTTTTTCAGTATGGGTACTCTCGTTCGCTGCCATTCTCTCCGTATCCTGCTTTTCTCTTTAATTAATTCAAGAATGTAAGCCGGTGGGACGTTGGGGTTGTTTTTCCTTTGTTGGTGATAAGGTTTAGTTGCAAACTTAACTGAATCAGTGACGGTTTTGGTAAAAGTTGTAATATACTCGTCGATGTCGTGATTTTTGTTTAAGGTACTTGGATTTATTAGTTGAGTATCAATTCTCTTCTGGAATTTGTTCCAGTCGACATATCCGTTAATAAGTCTGGGTAAAGGCGGGCGAGTTATTGGTGCAGAATTGAATGAAATGAGTACGGGAAGGTGGTCTGAGTCAAGCTCGGGAATTACCCTTTGTTGTATTGGTGAGTGGAAATTTTTGGCTACTATGATATCTAGGATGTCGGGTTCATGGTCGTTTCTGTAGGGGTAGTGCGTGTATTCGTTGGGCGTAAGAATCTGTAACTGATGAGTTGTTGCGAAGTCATTCAACTTTAGCCCGCTGGAATTTGTTGCTCGACATCCCCAGAAAGTTGATTTACTGTTTAGGTCGCCGATTAATAATGTTGGTACAGTTGTGTTGAACAGGTTGATTATGTCCGTTTCTCTGAGTGTTTTGTTGGGTTGCCTATAAGCTGAGATAATTCTTATGTTCATATTATTTGAAGTGTTTATCGAGATACCTATTGCTTCTAGATTGTTGACCAACATGTCAATAGGTGTGTTACACTGGAGCTGTTTTTTAACAATAATGGCTACACCTCCCCAGGCTGTTTGAGTTTGTCTGTCATTACGGAAAACGTGATATCCACTCACCTTGAATACTTCTCCTTCTGCTAAGTGGGTTTCAGTTATGCACGCTAAATCAATATTATATCTGGCCAGAAACGATATAAAGGTATTTCTTTGGGATTGTATCCCATTGGCGTTCCAATTAAGGATTGTGATGTTAGGGAGGATTCTTGTTATATTAGCCATTGAAGAGGTTAGGGAGGATATGTGATGTGAGACAGGAAAAGCTGAACTCTCGCCTTTAACTGGCGCTGTGACTCACCTTCTAAACCTTCCTGGCACAGTGGCAATTTTAGACCCGTGAAAGAAAGCAAACACATGTATATATATATATACTTGTAGAAAGCGACTGTGTATTGAAATACTATTCTGAACACCCTCCGGCAAACCAAGTCAAGTTCCCGTTTCAGCACTCCATGTAACTTTCTGCACTTTTGGCTTGATTGCTCGTTGTGAATTATTTTACAGTGTAACGGTTTTTTCAACATCTTTTATGTTGGTAAAGATTTTCTCATCAGTATCTTCTACATTGTAAGATCTTGGTTTGATATATCTTGCAATTTCTTAATTTTTTGATCAATTTTCTTTATATAGGCTGCTCATAAGTGTTGCTTTTCGATATCTTCTTTTCAGGCATGGGGACTGCGAAAAATGTTTCTCATCTACCACATCATCTGCATACAGCCAACTTTGTGAATATACGTCTACAACCAAAATTTCTATGTTTGTGCTTTTTGTTGAGTCTGATAATAAAAATGCAACCATATATATATATAGGACATAATTATTCTACTACTGTATTCGCCAGTTTTCAATAGTTTCTGGTAGGTGTTTTTCGAGAAATCGCTAGTTCAGCAAGACCTTTATTGTGACCGGCCGAGAGAGAAGATGTTTTGGAAATTCGTTTCATTCCGATCGCGTTTCACTCCGTTAACTCGAACTAAACGACTGAAACGGCGGCGCTTAAATTACGCCACCCATTTGTAGTGTACAATAGGTGTGCACTGTTTAGAGATAAATCAATTACTAACCGGGCCGCGGCAGCCGATGCGTCGCCCGTGAGGGTCAATTAGAATTTGCAATTCATGGAGCCAAAACGAGTCTGCTATAAATTTGGAGTTGCAAAACTTAGTTGGACCAATTAATTCGGCCTTGTTCTAGTAGCGCAGGACGCAATCTGCTGACAAAGTCGCTTAATTTACCAGCGGGCATTAAATACGCGTTGAATAATCGCTGATTTTTGCTGCCCTCGTTCATCACCGAAACGACCACTTTTTGCTGTTCGACGTTCCCAAAGTTATAGACTGTGTTATTATGCCGGCGAAATTAAACGCGAATCTCCGCAGATTAATATTAATTTCTCCCACAATATCGCAGCTTCGAAACCGCACTCTATTATCCCGGCATTTTCCTATTATTGCTACTTGGCCAGATTTTTGGCCCTAATGAGCCCTGGCAGGGAGGGCTTCAATTTCCGCCGAAGCAAACATTTATATTCGCCGCGAGCACGTTGCATACGTAACCAGGAGATGCTTATTGCCCACATGCAGCGAAAATTCAGATGAGCCGTTGTATTCATCGAAATTTACGTGATTACTCTTATTAGAAATGATTTCCTCCCTTTGTAAACTTTCATTAAAGAATCAGCCGAGGCGCCCTTATTACGCAAGCTAATCCTCATGTCTATTTTCGCTTGCTTTTTTGATTGACATATTTATAAAGTAAACATATGTCAATATCAGCAATCTGTCAAAATAATTCCTGAAAATTATTTTTACAGTTCGTTCTGTACCATCAGTCTCAACAGATGATGATCTTGTCAGTTTTTACTTATCCGGTTTCTCCCTTATCCCATGCCATTTTATTTACTCCTTACAATTGTAATATCTTGGACATGGAGTTGTTCCCAGTTTATGGCAACTTTCCTCTAAACCTTTTCCTTTATTCTCTTATCTTCTGTTTTCTATACGATACTGGCGTCTCTACCGTTTTTAACTGCCCTGCCATTTTCATCAACAATGGTTTTTCTTCGATCTATCTCTAATTGTTTCCTTTCTGACCTTAGGTTTTCTACTTACTAGATTTACTCATCGCACATGTCATCTTCAGTACTTGCAGTTTATATTTGCATATTTGAGTCAGCACCCATGTTGACTTCATTGACAGTCCTCATATCATTCTAAATCTTACTGGCTGCTGTTCATATACCATTACATTGTTCGCTTGCTTGGTTTTCCCTTTTTAAATAATTTTTCTCGCATCATCAAATCTTTTATTGGCTACATGGTCAAACCTGTAAATTCAAAGAGTAAGTTAATGGACGCACATCTGAATACGCCTCCAACATTTTTGACAATAGTTCGGCCAACCTTCATCATTCAGCGAGGTACAGAAGCACCTGGATACTTCTATCCAGGACGTATACTGCTCTGAAAACTTGAGCGCCGGTTGCACAAAGGAAAGTTAACATCGATGTTAGCTAACATCGTTGTTAAGTTAACGTCATCTTAATTTTTGATCCGGTTGCAGAAACAACTTTGCCCTCATGTTAGCTAACAGAGCAGTTACTTTTTTAGTGATTTACTCGTGCAGGTTGGTAATAAATCGGTTTGCTTTGACATAACTTTTCATGCTTACATTGCAATTGGAACTTCATATGTGATACGTTTTATTTGGTGATTTTTGTTTATTTAAAACATGGAACAACGAGAATAGATGCAAAAATTATACTGAACAATAAAAGGTGACGTTGCTACCTATTGTTAAAAAGTAATTAAGGTTCATCTTTTACTGTTTTATTTTCAGCTTATATGTAAACGATGACCATTAAAACTATAAGAACTTAATTCCATGTTGCTAGTACCTATTCCCAGCTCCCTACCCACTTTCAGGTATATGAACGTTATTGAAAACAAAGCGTCAGATGCATTTACCACAAAAGCGAAACGAGATGTGTGGCACACCATTGCTAATTCGTTTAACAGCTGTAGCTGGACTGAGGGATGCAACTCAGCTCAAAAACTTGTACGTCAATTTAAAACGTCTGAAAAGAAAGGAGGTTTCCGAGAAAAACGTATGCATCATTCTACTATTAACGTAGATAAACTTTTAATTTCACTGTTTTTTATTTACAGTAGACGAACTACCCGCTGAAAAAACTAGAACTAAAGAAAGCAACAAAAACAAGCTGCAGGTGAAAAGGTAACATTTAAAAATAACTTGGCTAAAATAGTATATTAGGATACTAGTGTATAAGTACGCCTTTAAAAAACGTGCGACGAATTTAAGAGCACGACGCATAGAGGAGTGCTTTTAACGTCGCTAGTGCTTTAATGGCACTTAATACACGTGTATCATACGTTATTTTATTGTATTCATTACTTAATTGATTTTTAAACTTCTTTGTTAACTTCCAAGTAAAAGCATCGAGTACAGTAACCTATATACCAGCTATAAACCAATTTTGAATTTAAAAGGTCTTATTATTCAATATAGGTATCTAATGTATAAAACAAAAATTTAACATATAATTTTAATTTATAAAAAACATTCATCATTACATTATTTTTTACATAAATTACAGATAGAAATATTTAAAACAGGAGCTTACCGATTCAGGTGCGCGGTTGCTGCAAATAATTGCAGAACAGGCCCAGCCTTTGGCAAACCCGTATGATGACGCAGTTGCTTACTATGTTAATTATTTAATTTTTTTAACAAAAGTTTGACCAACACTTTTGCTGGCACTAAACAGGTGACTTTGAAAATACTAAATTGGTTATAGATGATCTTTCTGCCCGCCCTAGTCCAAACCTACATCGCTCTCCTGTAGCTACATAAATATGTGTGCTCCACCACATCTCTCAAATTTCTAAGCATGATAAATTTAATTTGTTTTATAGTATGTTTATATAATAGCTTATTATGATTTAATTTGTTTTTATTTACTGTATAATATAGGGTCTTTCATGCTTATACATTCATGTATGTATCTCTTTTCATTCTCATATTAATGTATGACAAAATTGGAAATAAATTATTATTATTATTATTAAATTTAAAAAAACAATGAATGCCGAATAAAACGATCGAACATATAAAATAAAATATCTGGAAATTAACTTTAGTATGCAGGTGATTTTTGAGCTTCTATTTTAAATGTCATTCCTATCACTCATGCACAAGGTGCGTTTTTACTGCTATTTCGTCATATCCACACCCAATTTACAAAAAATTCAAAAAAATCTGACTTGAGTAGGTGTTAGCATTTTGAACCAAACATCACTTAAATTGTAGAATTCTTGTATTAATTAATTCTTGGCAAATAACTAAAAATAAAAGCAACGTTAAATAAACTTATGTGAAAAAATTGAATTTTAATAAATGTTATTGTTTCTCTGGAAACATACTGCCTTCTATCGTGAACTTTGCCGGTTATCCTGGTTGTTGACTCAGCGGTGATAATCTTGTTGGTGTGCATTTCATATGCCATCCAAGGCCAAACACTAAATAATAAATATATTTACGGAGCGAAAACAGTATTTACCAGAGCCAATGTTACAGCTGTATTTGTATTATCTGCTTGTGCTGCGATTATAATTTGGTTCTTCAAGTTCAATGGTCATGCTATGCAAAACAGCATATGCCACAATAACTGTCAACGTTGTCTCGAGTTTAATCCTCATACGTTGCGAAAGACAAGGAAAACGCCCCTTTAAAATGCCAAAACACCTTTTTACTGGATTGCGAGTGGTAACATGAACGTTATTATATGCTTCTTCATTAGGTGTGCGAGGGTTCAGGAGAGGTGTCAATAGATACCTACTTTTTGCACGGATAACCATTATCACCTAAGACGTACTCGTTGCAGTAATCTCCATTTCACAAGTCTGCAACTAATGGTGAATCGTTGGAAATAGTGCTTTCGTAAACAGAACCAGGCCATCTAGCCACAAATCTTCAGAACGTGGACATTTATAGAATTAGATAAATTGACAATAGCTTTACCACGTACCATTTTTGCAAAAAGAATACAGACACCAGACTGTCAATATATTATTATACAGCTTGTTTCACTTCAACCAATATATGCTACGGTGAACGAAATGATATTTTGATCATATGGGCTAAATGAAATGAATCGGTAATTTATTTTTAAGTTAGCGCTTCCCAACTATTGTTTATAATTATTATTGCTAAAGCTGTTTAAAATATTGCTAAAAACTCCTACAATTATGATGTAAGAGTATTTGCCAAAAAGAATTTCTTTTGTGTGTACAAAATAAAGATACCTGAAAAAGCTTAACTAGGCCAAATGATGTGATTTTCGGATGGTAACTCCAGTTTTTTTGCAGCTCTTTTGTCATTCTGTGCCATTTTAATGTATCTGTTCTTTAGCTGCGCAATATGACAACTTACTTTACTGATAATTCTACAAACACTGGATTTATGGATCCCCATGTGATCACCAATTAACTGTTAAAATGCACCACTGATTTGTTCCTTTTTGTAGGAGGTTATATCAAATCTTCAAATATGGGGATCATTTCCATTACCGTCTGCTTTCAAAACCGATAACGCATTTTAAAATTCAGATCGTCGAGCACGTTAAACAGATTTTATTTGAAATCGGCAGTGAAGTACGCCGAAATCGCCATTAAAATACGAGAAATCGGCAGTGAAGTAATCCATTGTTTTACGACTTTTTTGTAGGTGGCGAGGCGACAGATAAACGTCAATCGACCGAACATAACCTACAAAAGTTGGTTAAAATGTTGTAATTTCACGATTCCTCGATTTCAAATAAAACATAGTGTACACCTCGGCACTGAAGTTCCTTTTTATCCCTCATGTGGTTTATTTGCCTTGGCCCTACGGGCCTCGGCAACTAAATCCACATTCGTGATAAAAAGTTATACTTCAGTGCCTTGGTATACAAACTACTATTTTCTGTCTGGAAGCAATCGTCGTGGAATATGGAATATGCTCCACTTCTTCGGCAACACTTGACAGTTCAGATAATGATAAGTCCCTCATTATTGGTTGTAAAATAATTCAACTGTATATTTACAAATTGTATTTATTTTTAATAAATTAACTGTCACTGGCATTAAATTATTTGACTTCTGTCAAGTTGACAGTAGTGCCTTCAATCGTTTCTGACGCTGCGTTAGCTAACGTAGCGTCAGACTTGATCCGACGTGCGATGGTTTCTGCAACACAAATCTTGACTTAACGTCAAGTTGATTTGACGTAGGATTAGCTACCGCAGCGTTAGGTAACGTTGTGTCAACTAACGAAGCTTTCAGAAACTGAAATTGACATTTAACGCAGCGTCAAGTACTTAACGCTGTGTTACAATTCTGACGTGCTTTTCTGCAACCGGCCCTAAGAGATCTCCTTTTTATTAATCAGTGCTCGGCCTAGGGCTTGGTAAAACTTGTCTGTCTGGCTAATTTTGTTATTTATATTATCTGTTCCTCTTCCACCCACCAAAGATCCTAAATAATTGAAGGTATGCGCCTGTTTCTTCCGTCTAATTACTACGGGGACTTCCAAGTTTTAAATAACAACCTTTATATCTTGGTGTGCTTTACGCCATATTTTCATGTTCTCTTTACCTTTTTTCACATTGCAATGCTTGCATGACGTGAATTGTTCAGGAATTTACTAATTTATGTAATTCTCGCCTCGGGTATGCTCAGATGATCATGGGTTCGTTGTTTAAATGTACAGGAATAAACAGTTTAGAAATAAAACGTATAATGTTTCTAAGTACAAATAAATCTTAATTAGTAATGGTGTAATGATATGTACAAAGAATTATAACATAGAATTTCCTCTGGTAAACGAGCTGGATCAATGCTACTTGGTGGTCGGCAACCAACTATACACGTCGGTTCTAACCAGTTGCTCCCCCGGGTTCCTCTTTAAGAAAATTTGGTTGAGGTAGATTTCCGATGTACTTCAACTTAGAAGGTATAGGTCTGAAACAAGCGCTATTAATGTCGCCGAAAATGGCGATTGTTTAAAAATTTTGTGTCCGGTTCAATTTCATGGAACAACTAGTTTTATGGTGCTGCTGATGTGTGTAATTACGATGTTAAGTTCGGCAAACCGCGGCGTTTCCTTCGTATATAAGTTTGGGTCTCCAGGAACAACTTAAACAGGGCCTGTTCACCTGAAGCGAAGTCCGCCTTTTCATGACTTGGTTTTACGGGAGTCTCTAAAAGATTGCTTGCGCCTTTCAGTGCGTCGGCCGACAAAGTCCCAACTGCCTTTGGTGAATTACCAGGGTGGCATCGTTGGACTAATAACGCTGTTGCTACGCTAGTATTTTAATCAGCATTTAGTTTATAACTACTTTGGTGAAGCCGGTTAGTTATGGTCAGCGTAGCGTAGTAGACGTTAGGAGTGGAGTTTAGGTTAAAGAAGAGTTCTACGAGACGGGTTTCCGTGACAGGGCAGAACTCTGTCAGGTCCAAGTTAGGGGGGAATTCTACGAAATGGGTTTCTGTTACAAGGTAGAACTGCGTCAGGTTCAGGTTAGGGGGGGATATTCTATGAGAATGGTTGCCGTCACAGAGTAGAGCTCGGCCAGGAAAGTATTGGAAAAAAGCGGCCAGGCCTCCAGAGGTAGACCTAGAGCTGGAGGTCAGGATCGGGGTCATACTTGTTTGCTGGCCCGCAGTCGGCTTCTGCTATAGTTAAATTAGTCATACATGATCACAGGCCCACAGACGGCTTTCGATGCATTTAAATTAGTCATACATTGTTACAGGCCCGCAGACGGCTTGTGTTGAATTTATAAATAGTCATTCCTGTTTGCCAGCTCGCAGACGGCTTCCGCTGTATTTATAATTAGTCATTAGAGATAAATCGTCCCCAGCTGGGTATAGTTTAGCCCATATATTATGATATGATATGTTCTCATGGTGTGTAACGATTTTATTCACATGTGCCTAGACCAATAGATTGTTTTATTGAAAGATGCCTTATGATTTCCCCACGTGTTTGTGCATGCTTTATCTTCAGGTTACATTATTTATACACTGTGTCAGATTTTATGCGAAGTGGAGCTTCAGTTTAAAGACATCGCAGGTAAGTCGGCGCACTTGTCGCTACATGTGTTGGGAGTCGTTGGCTATACACTAATATCCAACCCCGTTTGGCTTTCAAGGTTCTGTTAAGCGTGTGTTTTATGTCCATTTATTTTGCAACACCCTATACATACCGTCACGCTTGCCCTGTGGTGTGCCGTTTCTAGGACCACGCCCATCTCCCTGAGCGTATCAAGCCGTGGCCTTTAGCCTGTTTTGTGAGATTTCCAGGGTAAGTGGTGACAATTCCTAGAGTTCTCGAAGCAAGGGGCACTCGCCCACTCTAAAGTGTCTTTAGAATCATTTTATACCGTAACAAACTACAGATTGTGACGCAATAAGCGCCGTTTAAATTTTTGGTATAATATTGATGCTTTAAATAAATTTTCTACTGGCGCTAACGTTACAACATTTCCTATCTGTAAATATATAATACACTGCATGTTCCTATCTTATATAGACTCACTCGCTTTTCTTATTATTTTATTTATTGATATGATTAATAGCAACAAACCCACAATGCTTTCATTTTTCACCCATGTCTTTGTTTTAAACTTTTCCTATTGTAAACCACTAGTTTAAACAAGGTTGTCATTTATTACATAAATACGATAAACATACGTAGTTTTCCTTCAGGTACTCTGTTAAAAGTTTCTTCAGGCCTACAAAACATATGATTCCATGCACTGTATTCTGAGACCAGTATATAATCGTCTAGTTGACATTCTACTTCATCTCCTAGATTAAATAACTACTGCTATACCTTCACGTATAGTGATATTAATCTGTTTATGAATTATATTTTTATTTTATCAATTTCAAATTGCCCTATTTATGATTTGAATATCAATAGTTATTATTTGTGCTTTTATCTAGAATGCTTATTTCTGCAATCTTATGTTCTCATTTTTTATTTTATTTTATAAGTCAAAATAACTTCTGTCAAATGATATGTCAAACAGATTTGAAAATTAAATGACAAATACCAGATCGTTTCACAAGTACACAACAATATCAAAACAGTAAATCTGTAACGCTTGCCTCGTATAAATTTTTCATCAAGACATTAAATAATGTAATTAAATTTACACTTCGCCCCTTCAAGCATTATCGCTTCTTGCCGACGTCCGAGGGAGAGATAAGCCGACTCCAGTTCGGCCTGCGCCGAAAATTGCAAATAAACAATCCGCGCGCCGCTCGTCCCCACCAGAGGATGGACGTGGTGGTTACCACGATAACACGACGTCAAGACGTATAAAAGTAAGCACGGAGCGAATTTAGAGAGAGAATTTTTCCCGTCCCGACATTAGCATTTTCCCTTAGCTAAGTTCGAACCCGAAGCCTCCAGTCTTGGAGACCGTGTTCCTAGCTATTGTTTAATTGAACTCGTTCCCCGAATAAACAGCTTTAAGAAACGACGCTCACGAATGGGAAACCGTTTCGCTGTTTAAATTTAACACTTGTAAATATCCCGAACTAATAATTATTGAAACCTCTCTTGGAGGACGCTAGTAAATAATTGCACCAAAATTTCCTGGACGACGTATTTGAAACGAGGGTTTAACAAACCAGGCCGTTTCATATGTCAATTTGGCAATACAAAATAAATCCAGCGTCCAACACACTGTTTGCCCGGCCCGGAAGGCCACTGTAAGATTGTGTTTAATTTCTGTTTTACTATAGGACTGCACTTACCGATCGAAATTGCTACCTGTCATCTGCAGCACCCTCGGGGCCGCGAGCTGTAGAAGTCGCCTCCACGAACCGGACCACCAGGTGAACGAACGCCGACAACTTCCCTCCGGCTGCCAGCCGCACAAACACTCCACCGTATCCACGAGAATTAGACCGCTAGCACGGAGTCGTAAGGCAAAAAATATAACATATTCGAAATTAACCTATATTTGCAGTTACACGCGGTTTCAACGCCGAAGGGGACATTCGAATCCGGAAGTTGGCACCACTGCGAATTACTTTGGGCAATTCGTCTTCGCGGTCAGTAGCGTCCCATCGATTTCTGTAGAAAGCGGCCATTCGGACCTTCCACACACCGATGCAAAGCGGGCTGCCAGCGCGCAAGGAACGAGCAGCCGGGTGCCCATCATAATTAATTAAACACATTGTAAAATACATTTTATTTGATTTCTTAAGAACAATACCTATGTTTGTAAATACTGAATCTTATAATTAAACTGTCTAAAGTTATCTTAGTGTTTGCTTGTTAATCTTCAAGTGTATATGTATAAAATTAGTTAAATTCATTAGCCCTAATTAGCAGAGGGCTAGTACCGTTACAAGTCATTCTTTAATAACTAATTCACCTTTATAGTCTTTATTTATTTTTTAGTAATTGCCTTTCTACTCAATGTCACCCACCTTTCACTCGAACTCAACAATGTTCTGGATGTCGACCAACCTGCTCCCCTCTGCCTACGAATCTAACCTCTTAAGTACCTTTTCGCAACCAAACTTTCCACTCACAGAGATGTCCAAACTGTCCAGAACTAGTGATGCAAACTTCCCCTACAGCATGTAACTAAACAGACCAAATCTGCAGCCACCTAATTCCAACACGCATCTGCCAACTTCCTGAAATGTGCCTCCTCAACCAATGGTCCTCCTTTTGAACTCTGCCTTAGCATCAAACAGTTTGACGTAATCCAATTCGATTAATACATGATATCAAATGTAATTCTCCAATAAACGTGACTTAGTATTGTACTCCACTTATTCACATTTATAGATTAATTCTGCTTTTCCATTAGCTTTTTACCACATACTTGTAAGTTTCCTCCTGGGTATATCTTTACTTGTTCTTCGATTAAATTTCATTTTTATCTCACCACGCCAATTTAGCAGTTAACCCTTCTTATTTGTATAGAAAAGCAGCAATCACTACTATAGTTAAGAAGCAACGACTGAGATGGTTGGGAAATGTACACCGAATGTCACGAGGAAGAACACCAAAAGCTGTTCTGGAAACAAAGGCAGGATCTCACAGAAAGAGAGGGAGACGCAGAAAAAGATGGATGGGTGGATGCGGTCAATGAGGATTTGCGACAGTTGGGTGAACAAAATTGGAAAGAATTGCGCTGATATATATTTATATATATATATATATTCAGAACCCTTTCACTAGGAGAGGTAAGTTAGTTAAAAAAACTAGATAGCTTAGCGTTTTCGAATATGCTCTGTAGTTTAGTGGTTAGCACCTCTACTTAGCATTGGGGATGTTATGGGTTCGATCCAGCGAACATCTGCCCTGATTCAGGTTTTTAGGTGGTTTTCCTGTGTCAACACAGTACTTTCTCCGAGGCAAATGTTGGGGCAGTATTTCTCCACCTTTCCTGGCCTTTCTTCGATTCTCCACCCCGCCTTTCTCTCACCCATCCTATAACTCCCGTTCTTGGCTGAATAGGAAGGCAAGGTCCCTATAGCAGCCCGCCCCCAGTTGGGGGAATTGAAGATACCTTGAACCTTTATCTTTACCACTTAGTTTGTCAGTTTTTCTTGGTCTTTCGAATTAAAGTAAATAATAACTATCTAGTTACTATTCCAATTTTACCGTTGCTGCATTTCCAGTCATTGTCAATTCTTTAAACAAGATAGTATCGGTCTCTAAATTCGATCAGAACTCGACAAGATTAAAATGCAGTACTTGAAAGCATTGCTTTTAACTTTCTTACGATAATAATGACTGTTGCCTACCTAAATACATAAATGCCAGAGTTAAATTCTCTAATCGGAGTTTTTATAAAGTCAGGTGGAGATTCTAATTTATTTCAACGTATAGTTAAATTTCATGTACAGAATAACTATTGCAATAACAAATAGTGCAAGTGAGCTTTCCGGTAGTGTCTTCTAAGCTTACACAAAACTACCTTTGCATCCAGATGAACATTGATTCTTCCTCTGCGTCTTTACCTTGAGATTTTCATTATCAGACCATACCATGTCACCATCCAGGTCTTCTAAATACCTTCGTTTTAGATTAAATATTTGCTACAGTTCGATACTCTCTACGTTGTACGACTATCTGTCGTGATATAATAAACAGTAACCGGTAACAGTAACAGTAACCTTCGCAGGTTAAACAATAACCAAATAACTATCCCCACTAAAGTTACTGTGGAAGGTTAATCTAACACACTTTCATAAAATAAGAAAAACGTGTAAATACTGTTGAGGCACATCCTCCCTGCAAAAAGGCGAAACCAAATGGCGAAGTTGCAAAACTGAGGCCGCCGAGTGGACTATGTAAAGCGAAAGGCAAATTGTCCGTAAAATCTGTGTTTCTTGTCTACGAACTTCTCGAAATACATATCAGTCCCCGTTTATGAAGTGAAACTTTAAATGTTGTGTATGATGTCAGATTTGCAAAACTTTGCCGCGGGCTTTACATAAATCCTCTTTGAAAGGCACGGTAGCTTGTCGTATCTTGATTCCCAACTAATTTAGAGACAGAGGGAAGTTAAGATGTTGCTCTGATATCAAAAGGTCGCAGTATAATTTCTAAAACAGCTCCCTCAACTTTCGTGTATAATTTGAAGCGCCATTTAATTTATAGCAGGTAATTACTAAGACTCTAGTAGATATAGAAACTGTCTGTTCTCACTTCCGCTATGACTAACATAGCGAGGGTTTCTTAACTACGTGACCAAACAAACGAAAATGATTTAAAATGTAATTTCTCTAATTCAAATAAAAGTTATATCTTAGATTGGATTAAGAAAAATACAAGAAATGGTTAAAGGTTATAATCAATATTTAATGTAAATGAGGAATACTTAAGCAGGTTCAAATGTAAAGAAAATATGCTTGATAAATTTTTAAACACAAATATTTAGTTACATGGAACATGGATTTATTTCACATTCAGGAAAGTATATTACCATTAAAAATCGGATAACTACACGCTTCACAATGGTTAAATAGTCCAATAATTGCCTTGTAAACAAGTGGGAGATTATGAAATAAATACGTTTAATTGTTTTTTTTTAATTATAACACGTTTTATTCTGCTTATAGTCTGCAAAACATCCAGAAGAAAAATAAGGCATTTATTGGAGAAAACCCAGTGATTAATTCGCTCTCTATAAGATTTCTAGCAAATTTACCAAATCTTTATTTTCCTAGCTTATTAGATGTGTAAGTTTTTCTTCTTATATTGCGAATTCAACTGGACTGTTTTAAAGTTGGTTGCTTAGCCAAAATACTAAAAAGTATTTACCCATTTTATTAGCTAGCTTTTTAAAATAACCTTCTGTTGAGTTTGACTTAATGACTGCGGAATCGCCATTCCCACCTTCAATTTGTATCAAAATACTTAAACATGTTTCTATTTCTGCCAACAGACATCATATGCATACAAAACACCTCTATTAAACTACTACAAATACTAAGCAACATTTTAATCGGCAAAATTCCACTCGAGATGCTTTGAGGAAGTCTGTGGTAATTCTAGGTTCTCTTGAAAGACGAGTAACTGTAATAGTGGACAAAAAAGGTTTGAAAGTAAAAAAGAGCCTATAAATAGTAAAACTTTAAGAACTCTTATTACTATAGGCCAGTAGCCTGTTTTTAACCACAAAGTAGTTTTTAAAGCACTCTTTACTCGTAAGCCGGGTAGGTGGCTAGTCTTGCCCGTCAAAAGTGCGAAAGAATTTCTTTATTATTTTGCAATTCATCAAAGATAATGCAATACTATTGACAGATAAACGTAGATTTGTTTAATAGTGCAATTAAAATTAACCAACCAGTAGTAACTTGATCGAATTGCCTTAAAGAGTAGTGAAAGTATTTAAAGTATTTAGCAACTGTTTAAAATTTAAATTTGAGTACTAAACGGTCACCTTATCATTATATAACCATTATCAATTCATGCAAAGATGTTATTTTAGAAGTTTGAACATTATTTAAACTCGTCGAACTAGTTTTTTTAATCATGTCATTTCTTTCTTTCAAATTATTTAAAATTCCTTTGTTTTCATTATTTCGAACGTAAGCATTAGTTATCTGTGGACTCCAAATAGTCCATGCAAGAAAATTCCCTGTGCCTCAAATAATATAACGATAGTTCTACATTGATTGCCGAATGTGAGCCGCCCTGCGCAACTCTGGATAGACTCCATGCGCAGGCTAAATCGAATCATCGCCGATTATATGGTGGTGAGTAACGATTATGAAGAATCACCCTTTTAGAGTCACTAAATAAAAACAAACTGGACGTTAGTTGTCGTACAGCGACAACTGTAAACTCAATCTATCAATCTAAACAAACTCCACTATGCTGGTTGCACAGCCGCATGATCCAAGGACTGGTCATCCAGTTTCGAGAGTTAAGCAACATTCGCTGCGGTCTGCACTGTGGGTGTCCGACCTATAGTGGTAGTAAAATCCCAGCCAGCCATGCCTCAGAGAGCACGTTAAGCCGTCGGAGCCGATTGTCATTTCGGTGACAGTCGTTAACACGGCAGAGGCGCTCGCGCAGCCTGAAAGTTCTGACACCAGGCTTCCTACCACAAACCACACGATACAAAAAAAAAAATAAAAACAAACTCCACTTAGCGTGGATGGCATTTATCTCATACCAACTTATTAAAAACGGAAAAGGTATTCATAGATGGTATAAAAGAAAATAGCAGAAGCAAAATGAAAATACCAAAACTTTAATTAAAACAACCACCAAGCGCGAACGTAAATTGGCGAAGATTGTAAGAACGGTTAATGCTAATCAAATATTAAAAGTTTGTCATCTTCCAAAACTGCTCAGAAGTTAAATTATCGATATATAAAATTAATAGGGGATGGTTGAGTTGCAGTCGTATTTTCAGGGACCTTGGTATAGTATAGCCATAAATGTTGACAATGTCAAGCTTTTGCAGTTCCTGTGGTATCAAACTTTTACCTCTTACAAAATAAGTATCAACTGCGGATCTTGCGGAGTAAATATGCAGACTGCTTGTTTAAATATTAATCTAACGGAAGCGCCGGGACTTTGCCTTGGAAAGAAACTAAACTATAGATTAAATTTTGTTTAAAATAAAAATTTTACTATTTAGAAAGACAAACATGGCCCACTCTATAAGCGTTTGTTACGATGGGATCCGCAAATTAATAAATCTTCTATATAAATAAAATAACGTTACTAAACAAAATTAATAGGATAGCAGTGATTGATTTTGAAAATAAGATGTTGAAAAGAGATTTAGACTAAATGACAGTGAACAATAGTCCCGCATCAACTGTGTGGAAATACATGGATTACCCAAACCTGAATCACACAAAGGGAATATGTATTTAACCCGTCAGCACGTCTGTAATGCATTAATTCAGAACAAATAAAAATTTATGCTTATCATCATTTACAGAGACCAAACGTAAAGCAATATACATCAAATTTAAGAGTTGTCGTAATCGAGCATTCTAAAAAAACTAAAATGTACGGGGGTGCTCATCAAGGAAGATTTAACAAGGAACAAAATCGATGAATCGAACTTTAATTATCGAAATGTGTGGTCGTCTAATGGAGTTGTTTTTGTCAACTGCAACAATAATAAATATAAAACCAAGACGATGGGGGATATAGAAAATATAATTCAAAAGCAATAAATAACTTTTAGGAGCAACTGCTGCATCATGCAGGCATATTTTTGTTATTGCTGTTTTTCTTTTACTTTTTTGTGTTAGAACTTTGTTTAGATAAATTTCTGTTTATTCCATTGTTTTCAATTTTTTCTCTTATTGTGGATAGAATATTTCCAGTGAGTCGCATTACATTTTTTTCGTTAATTTGTTAATTGATTATGTTGACTAAACATTTTCAGTTACTTAAAATATGTTATGAACGTTTGTTACAGCATAAAAGCGACATTACGACACAACCGTCAGTTAGTTACTACCTTGCAAACTACTTTACGACAAAATCGGGAAAATTACACAGATCCGTTGCCCCAAATTCTCGTTACGATGGGCTGTAACACAAGGGTCCGGCTATTAGAAATGTTCAGCGAGAAGAAGTGGGTTATTTACAACCTTAGAATTAGGGCATTTGTCCGGCAGATGAGGTAGAGATCTTAAAATTGATAGCGCCACCACATTCAGAATGAATCGGGGTAAAATTAACAACAAATCAACACAGTTAGGCCCACTTGAATGTGGAAGTAGTAGCCCCAACTTTCCACTACTGCCTTGGCACAACCTTGAGGTACCGACGTCACAGCTGATTCAGACCTACCTTTGGTGGCATCAACTGATTTCCTGTGCAGAACACAAAATAAACAGCATGCAAACACCAATAAAAAGACGTATAAACCATTAACAAGGGACTCTATTGAAATAATAAAGTATGTATGCATAACAAAGAACATGAAATGTTTACTGGTTACAATTCAAACTGATCAACAAAAGGGGTTAGTTTAGTTAGATGGTAACTTTTAAACTAAACACAAATGACAAAAATGGTAATGTTTACTTGTGAACGCAAAACAACTCATCAACGATGTTTACTTAAGTTTCCAACACAAGGCGACAGATAAACATTACAATTTGACGTTAATTCACTTTAAAACGGTAGGGTCTGTTTGACATCTCGCACTTTAAATGACAAAGCATAGCTTGATGGAACTTCACTTCAACAAATCACTATAAATTTAAAAGCTAACAATTTACCTTGATAGGAAATCAGAATGATAGACTGATTAATGTATGGTCCTCATCACCTCCGCATGTCGTATCCCTCAGGTCGGTGCCACAAATATAAGAAACGACTGGAAACTCCTCAAAGCGGTCTTCAAGCAAGTGTGACGATACAAATCCTCGGAAGGGAAGAAAATGAAGCACCATTCAACTGGTAGTTGCGGAATGAAACTTGGTAACTTCACTGAGTTAACGGTTTAGCGTCCACGGGAGGCCAGGCTTCTCCGGGAACCAACGAGAGACCCCCAGTGCACGATCTGAGTTCCGGACGATGATTAATGCTTTTCGCTAAGATCTCAGAGGCCCAAATGAATTGCGTAACTGCCACTTATTGATCCTTGTTCCATTTGTAGCAAAATGCTCGGGACATGATGAAACATGACTTTGCTTAAGCAGGGGATTCACCTGTTAAGTCATGCAATCGCCTGGCTGGAACCAGAAACTCATTAAGACGCAGTCACAGCAAATGACATCACTCATGCAGAATGCGAGGGCAGAACGAACTTGCTTTGTCAAATAAGCTTACGGGGAATTATACAAAGAAACTGATGAGTTAATATTTGAAAAGTGAGCAGAAGAAAGGTTCGCATTAGTGATGGGACTATTCGAATGCAAATTACTACAGTATTCGATTCTTGCGAGATCTCGAATGCATTCGGTTCTTTTGAGTGTATTCGAATGCTTCGAATCGAATACTTAATCGGTGTTTGAAAATCTCGCCGGGCGTGATCTCGATTCCGATCCGAATGCTGAATTCCGAATGCATCGGCGCTTAGCAGCGGTTGGTACTCGGATTCGCACTCGAATCGTTTCAGTTTTAGCTAGCACCGCAGCTCTGAGTATAATAGGAGTTTAAAGAATGCCCGCCGCGACAAACTCGCTCGGAAAGCAACTATATGAATGTACAGAGAACTGCCCGTTGCCATTCCGAAAGTGTCGACTTTAGATAGACATTACACATAGGTATTTTGATTTCCATAGAAGGCAGGAATGGAATCAACTCTCAAACGACAGATTTTTTTTATCCAGGTCTCACTTGAATAATTGGTGCTGAATATAGACTACAGAATTAAATATAAAATTAAAATATTACCACACGGACTTAAGATTGCACACTCAAACGATAAAACACCACCAAAATCATAAAAGCAACTAAATCTACTAAAAATGTAAACAGATACATCGAAGGGAAAGAGTAACAAACGCTGGGGTTGTCTTATTAATAATTTATTTTAAAGAAATACATATAGGCCCGTAACAACAATAAAAACAACTATTTTATAAACAGTCCTTTTCTCATATTCATTTGCGGTACTGTAACGTCCCGCCTTTATTTAGAAATATTTTTAATGGCCTTATTGCCTCAGGTATGCTCTAAGCCGGAGACTACGTTCAAATTGCTCTGATATAGCGTAGATCAATAAATAACACAAGATAAATAATAAAAATAAAATATACTGTCTTTAACTATGTACATTGAAAGCGAACTTAATAGAACACACTGTATATTACGGACAGGGGGGTAGTTGCATCGACAGGGGTTGCTCCTAGACGCCGGTGGGGCTGTTACGCGGCGGCGGAGGGATTTGGTAGAATGCCCCGGCCTAGCGCATGTTACGCCTCTGGGCGATGTCCCGGAGTGGGTCAGCCGCGCACCAGCTGCCTCGCGCATCGACTTCGGAGCAAAGGTCGTCGGTCGCAGGCACCAGGTGACATTTGTTTACAATGGCTAGCTGCTGCGAACACTTCAGATTAGAAATGGTGTTTCAAGAACATACCTGCCGGCGTAGGAAGCTGCAGGAGTTCGCGTTCGGTGAGCCAAACTGGACCGGGGGCTGCTATACGATTTGCCGGCTTTCGTGGCTCGAAACGATGCAGCGGTCGGACTTTCGGGAAATTCGTTATTCAAGCGAATTTGCGGCTTCGACTGGATTGCGGCAGTGTGGAGATCTCTCCCGGATGGCTTCAGGAATGCTCATAGTATGCTGGCGGTGACACTTACAGGCAGGTCCCTTATCGCATAATCTCTGTATGCGTCCAGCCTGGCGGCGGCGGGCTGCTGATGACTTCCTGGTGCCTCATAATTCGGGTGAGTTAATACAGTTGAAACACGGCTTTCGAGAACGCAAATGAAATGCGCCTTCGGAATTCGGATGATCACTGACGGGACGGCGGCGGTAATCTCGTTCAGCGGATTACAGGAATGTTAGTTACTAATTCCACGGTTTCGGCCTTTAACTAACATCGGTTCGGTTACAAGGGATACGGGGAAAGCTAATTAGGAGCCACGGTTTCGGCCTTTAAATTAATGACGGTGAACGGGTTCGATAAGGACCTCCAGGTTATCGGTATGTTCTCACGGACTGACAGTAACCATACCAGTACCGTAAGAACCTTTTAGCCGATTTCCCCTTTGCTTAGACAGTAACCTGCACAGGGCAAAAGGGTAATCGTCTCAGGTGGATTGGGAGAAGGCTCAGGGGAGAACCCCAGGATGGGATCTGACTCAGGAGCTGCCATGTGTTCCTTTTTATACGTTTAGTGGCTCCCGGTCGGCGGTCGTGCTCCCCACTCTGGCGGCGGGGGAAACACTCCTGCGCGCAAACGTGGCTTCTTGCGCATCGGCTACCGGCCTGCGCTATCGCTTCTTAGCGCGGTCTTGAGATGCAAACGTTTGATAAGGCTGCGAATTAAATTCCCAATACGTTTCAAGTATCTTTAGAATTTAGATTCACAAGCGAAACGTTACAGTACTATAAATTTAACATTTAAGTATTTCAAAACAAATATACGTTATTAATAGAGTAAGCTGAACCGCCTGCAATCAATATAATTTTTTATTTTTGCTTTGTGCACGTGCAGCGTCTCGATATCTCTGGTGTAGCGTGTCGCCCAGCCGAGGTCACACGTCACCACTCCCCCAGTACGAGAGCGAGCACACAACTCGAATCTGAATTCGAGTGCGATTTTACATTCGAATTGTTTGCATTCGAATGATCATTCGATTCTCAAAAGTATTCGAATGCGATGTATTCGATTCTGCCCATCACTAGTTCGCATGAGTCAAATTTTGATAACATTATTCAACTACGAATTTAGCTTACAGGGACGTACTAGCTCCGGGAAAATTGTTCTAACAAGTTAAAGAATTTAGTTTGTATTAACAAAACATTAAAGGGATTCCAAGCAAAACGAACACATTTAAATGTAACCCTGTGGCTGAAGATTAGGATTGCATTGTATTGAATGAAGCGTGGCTTGATTCTATTATACATAATTCTGAAATCTTTTATGAACGCTACAATATATACAGATTCGATAAAAATAAAATTATTACTGGTAAAGAAAGGGAAGGAAATGTGTTAATTGCAATTGATAAACAATATTATTCTGAAGTCATTAACACTAATATCGAACTTGAGACTTTAACAATTAAAGTAAAATGTTTCGGATCCACTTATGTATATAATAAGTAGTTTATTTTGTGCCTAGACCATCATTAGATGATTATTTAGAGTATTTTGTTTTGTTGGAAAGTATCCAAAATATGTTTGGAAACAAAATAATAATAGCAGGAAATTTCAACATACCCGAAAGTAGTAACTATAATTGTAATGTTGTAAATGGTATAAGAACAAATATTTTTTTTACAAATTTTGGAACTACGTAAAAAATAATTTAAAAAATAGTAATATCGCTTTAGAAAGTTATCGATACAATAATCAACACGTACCTAAAGAACAAGCTGTTAATGTATTTTCTGACTATTTCAGTAGCGTTTATACAAATGAATCACCTTATGATATATATGCAATCTTATCGTAAGCTCGGCGGTCCAATGTGGGCATTCTTACATTGAAGGAGATTGTATTTGATTTTTTCCTTATATGACAAGAAAGATGTGTTAACACGTAGTTCCAAAGGTCAAGATTGAAGACATCGTAGTAATTTCTGACAGTACCCTACTTTTGGTCAATGATGAACAAATCAGAGTACCCGATCACCGCACTAATAGTGAAGTTCTCAGACAACCTGTGGTTAAGCTCGGTTTCTTTGATATTCATGACAAAAGGACAGGAAGTCCTTCAGCAGGCGGGAAGAATGTGCCACGGAGCAAAAAATTGTTATTGTTTATGCAGCTGTGGTATCGTTTTTATTAAATAAACAATTGTTCTTGGTTTTTGATAAGAAATGTAAGTTTAAAAACATAATGCTCCTTCAGTACTGATATGATTCTGATCACATTCTTGGAGTTTGTCATCAGTGAGTAAGCCTTGCCACGGGCATTTCCCTGAATTGCATTTTATAGTCTTCATATGTTCTCCACTTCAGTGGAGCTGTGGCTCTTTCTTGTATGTTCATATTGAGAAATAAATACTCTTTCATAGAAGCTCCGCTGAACACCGATAGGTCTCTTGTTCTTATTTATAGCAGTTTCAGAAATGTTTGTTTTAAACTACTAGATTCGCGGATTAGGCAGAAACATCTTGGACACTATGTGTTAGGCTCAAGCTCTTGTAAGATTAACACGTTTTTATGGTGGTACGATTCTTTTCTTAACTCTGATTGTTTTTTGATATCTCATGCAAACTCCTGTTGAGGTCCTCGTTCCTCCAGCTCGAGTAACTAACAACTGAGCAGCTGAACTGCTCCTGTTACTAAAAAATTAAAATAATTGTTCTTGTATTATTATTTTTTTATTTGTTTTTTTCCTATTGCAATGCATAGTTTGACTATTCAAGTCTCGTTTTTTATTAGTAAGGTTATGTCAAACTTGTTTATTGAGATGCACTTCTCGTGGAAATGTATATAAAGCATTAAGCAACCCTACGTTAGTTACCAAGTACTTATCCGTTAAAAAATTCAAAAGTTACATATTAACTTGTTTCTAGTAAAGTTTTTAAAGGAAAAAAGTATGAAATAAATAGAAACTAGGAATAATTGTCTCTTGTTGGTATCTTGTTCCTTCTATAAAAATAAACAAATTTGATATAGTCTTAAAAATAAAAAACGACATTTGGATGGCCTAACTATAACTATTGCAACTTTTTTTTGGTACAGCAATAAAGACTTTATATGTAACTATTATTATTATTATTATTATTGTATCCTTCTCCAACCTTCGTATCAGACTGAAACATTCGCTAAACGAACTTTTTTTACAGGACAACTCATAATCGGGCATAAAAGAAGAGAAGCCTACCTAAATCATTCAAGAAGTACACCCCGCGTCGATTGATCACTTCTAGGCTTTTCAATTCCTCCGCTCAGTTTTCGCAGCTGCGTAGAAAATACTAGCACAAAAGTTAAGGGTTAATGATTTACCTACAGCTCTCGGCTTCAGTTCCACTAAACTTCTATGAATGTACTACTAGCAACATCACTCACGATTTTCCATATAAATGTCTCAAAAACAGTCATACTTTTACAGTAGTTGGATGCAATGTGCAGAGACGTATCGAAAGACAAATGAAATAGATGCGAGATAATGATGGTTTAGGTATTACTTTTCCAACAAATTGCAATGACAGCTGACAGTGACCTGATATAAAATGATTGAGAATTAACCAATCACAGTTAACATTAGAACTATCACTCTCTATCTTCAACAATTTATTTATATTTTTAAGACATTTCTTTTTATTTACTTTTATTTCTAAACATACGATAATTATATATTGTTAGCCGTTGAACGTTTCCAAGAATCAATAACACCAAATTAAACCACACCGATTTTAACACTTTTTAAAGCAAGCCAGATGGCGAATCGTTCATACCTAAAAATGGTTCCATGCCAAATGCTTTCAACGGGACAGTTAACTTTCCCGGAGGGGGATGGGTTAATACTAGAGGTGCTACCAATTTAATTTATTTAAAACCACTCGCAAATATAAATTGGAGAATTCTCCGATATTATGAGTATCGTAACTTGCAATAAAGGTGAAATCTCAAAAATTGCCTGTATCAAATGCAAACGCGCTGATAAGCTACAACTTGTTAAAGTAAGAACACAACATAAACGCGGCACAATTAAAGTAGGCAATTTATACAATTTTTAGCTTTTAATACATACAAGTATGGAATGCAAAAAAGGCAGTTTCTCGTACTGATATATATACATATGTAATCCTGAATTTATGACATTTATAGATAAATATTTGGAAGTAATTTCAATAGCAAATTCGCAGCGCGATCAAGCTGCGCTTACAGTAAAATGGTAATTATAGACACATGTTTAACACACATACACAAATATCCAAAATTCAAATTACGTAAGAAATACACATCTAACCTTAATGCATCAATAAGTCTGGCATAAACCAAACGATTTCAACATGGTAGGAATAGGAATCTTAATAAATGATTTTTACATCACAGTAACACCCTTTAAGATGTGGCAATAATATTTAAGTAACATGCAAGCTGTTAGCTTATTTGTCGCCTACAATTTCGATGAAAGCAACTGATGTGACCTTGGTCTCTCAGAAGTTCTGTAAGGGACGACGCCGACGCATATAATATGCAAATCTAAGAGGTCCAATAAAAATATAAATGGACAGTAAAGATTAGAAAAGAAAAGAGCCCTGCAACGATATTACATGTTAGTGTGCAACCTTCGAGTGCTTTTATAACACTTACTTCCGACTGCTATCGGTTCAACGTACTTCAGGTAATTTATTTATTTATTTATCCAATAGCTTGTTAGGCCCGGAGTCAGGGGTCTGCGACCAGAGATGTTCGGTCGCCAACTCCATGATATAATTTCAATATCATGTGTACATTGTATGCAGCATATGTTGTGTGTGGTGCGGTTACTCTTTCCCATAGACCAGTCTTCCGGACGAATGGTGACCGAGCCCGATACCGATCCAATTGACTGCGGAAAAACTCCGCCTGCTCATGGATTCGAACCGAGGACTCGCTTATTGCAAGCCTGACGCCCTTGCCACTGCTCCACGCTGTCTGTGAATTGCAGATAATAAAAGTGTGAGTACTCGATATCAGGTGTAACAATGTCTTACTGCTGTAGCTTCCGAGGAGATGTAAAATTGTCGACACCCATCTAGAAAAGGCGCATAAAGACACATTATAACTAACGTTTTCGTAGTATAACTCACTCATCTATAGTGTGCTACCAAGCACACAAAAACCACGGGTAGGGAACGTTGGCGCTAGCTTCGCTTGGCAAATACACTCCGTAGAAAAACTATAAACATTTGTAAACGCCAGGAACTTAAACTTTCATTTAAAAATTATAGGAATTCTTTTGCAGTGTTTAAGTTGCTAAAACGCTACTTATTAAATACATTTTTGGGAATCATAATAAGTAGAATAAGCGAGGATGCAATACTAATATAATAACAAATTACAACAATACTGAGAGATTATACAAACTAAATATCATATTAAACAAGCAAACGGCGCGTTACGCGCACGCGTGGCGCACGTGTGAAATAGGATACGCAGAAGGTCAAGCTCCCAGCCGAGCGCTCAGATAAGAAAACCTAAACAAATATACACATCTGCGAAGCCGGAACGTGATATTTGATTTTGTGCCACAGCAGACAGACAGACAAACACACATTAAGGAAAATTATATTATAGATTGCCTAACTCCTCAGTATAATTAACTTTCCCATTCGTTTTTTTTCTAGTACATTTAAACTTGCGTTATTATTTCACTCTTGTAAACATCTGGTTCATCATCTAACTGCCACTATTTTCCTATTCCGTACTTTAGATAAATATATGTTTCGTCTAGAAGCGTTACAGGTTTTTTGTTTGGACATATTTTTTCTTTTCATATACTTGGAATGCCACGTTACACATTGTCACTCATTTCCATAACCAATGTTCCTTTATCACAGAATTTTTTTATTACGGATTCCTATTTCTTTTAGATGCTTTCTCAATGTGTCTCGTACTCCAGTGTAGTGAATGTTATCATTTATTTTTTACTAGTACATTTAGAGTCTGTTGCGTAGTGTAGTGTACGTTTCTTGGACCATTCTTCGCAAAATCATTGAGAACGGTTTCTTCCTTCTCCCTTCAGTTTCTTTTTCTCATGACATGTCAAAGGAGAGTACCTACCAGAAAAAGTAAAATAATGTATTTCCTGCAATATGCTTTTTAATGACATTGCTGAGAAATTATATTGTTGTTTTTGAGTATTACCTGCTGTAACATACTCCTTGCGAACTTACTTTGTTAGAGAGGTTGATTTCCGATTGCTGCGGCTGCTACTTGTATAGCATATTCTACCGAAAATATCAACGTTCCAGAAGCCCTGTATTTCTCCAAAAACTTTGTAAAATTAGCAATTACACTACCTTTCTTTACAACTCATTGAATCATTTGTAAAAAGGAATTTTATATTACATGAATACATACTAACAAAATATTATCAACGTAGGCTACTGATTGCAACTTAAGGGAACGCTTTATAAAACATTTAATACTTACGATTTCATGTTATAAAACCAATCCGCTCGAAATTAAACGACGAATAAACAATAATAGACATAACTAACGAGGAAAAGCAATAATAACAGCAACAAAAATCATTAATAAAAAACAACAAAACGAAACAACTACAACACTCAAAAACCTGGAAGTTAGACATTTCTATCTAACACGATAGCAGCAATAGGGAAGTAACGTCTTTGTTTTTTCGTATAAATGTATCTCTCCGCAAAGCTTACTTTTTATTGGTACTTCAGTTGTTCTTACTTCAATTTTAAATTTAGTTTTAGTAGTTTGTACAACGAGAGTGGATATGATGTCCATATCGCACGAGGATAAAGTTTGAGCACGACGCCGTAGGCGGAGTGCTCAATTATCCGAGGGCGATATGGACATTCCACTCGAGTTGTACAGTGTATTTTTTCTACGACCTATCAATGGAAAAGAATGGAAAATTAAAAGAAAATTTATTCAACGCTAATTAATAAGATATCTTACAACAAAATCACGTTTGCCACAAACAGGGCACAGCAGGGCGTGCCCATTGCAAAACAAACAATTAATGAAAGTTGCCTAGGTAATCACGACTAACGTGGTTTGTGATTGGTGTATTTCATATCCACCCTTGTGTGGATATGAAATCATATACGTTCAGTTAACTACAATTGCCTACATATCCATTCTGTAGATTGTGAAGAAAAAAGGAATATATACATGCGGGAGTAGAAAAACATATTTTCCGCGTTCTTTGTGTACTTTGTGCCAGTGTACCTCCCACTAACTTCACTCAAAATATGATTTTCCCATATTCCATACACATAAGCAAGGATTTTGAAAAAGTGACTGAGGTATTCATGACCACTAAAATTGTAGATTTTTACAAACAGTGGAAATACACTGCTCAAAAAGTTAAAGGAGCACCTAGTAAAAGTCGACTTAAATTGTTATTAAATGGAAAGTGTTATAAAAATGATTAAATACTCAAAGATTTCACTAATTTTAACCAAAATAGACAATCATTTATTTTAAATTAACAATTCACGTTTATTAAATCATTACATATAACATTGCTGAAAAAACGTGTTAACTACAAACAAGAACAAAAAATAAAAATAAGAATCAACTAGTAATGTGTATGTACTCTTCTTTTACGAATGCACTCTTGTAGACGAGTTGGCATTCTTAAAATTAAATTGTCAATAGTTTTGTGGAAAATGTTTGTTCATTCTTCTCTCAGTTGATCTGCAAGGTCGGCTAGTGTTTCAGCTGGAATTGGTCGAGTACTAATCCTACGATTGAGGACGTTCGACAAATGTTCAATACAGTTTAAGTCAGGACTGTTAGCTGGCCAATCCATTACTGCAATATTTGCTTCTTTTAACCAATTGTTAACAATATGAGCAGTGTGGGATCTTGAATTATTCTGCATAATTACGAAGTTCTCTCCTACATTTTGAGCGAACTGGCTTATTTGATGTTCTAGAACAAAATCAATGTAACCCTGGGCAGTGGGCATTTAACACACCTCTGGGTAAAACAACCAAGTCTGTTCGTCTACCTAAACTTATGCCACCTCATACCATTACCGATCCCCTGCCAAGACGATGATTTTCATGAATGGTTGACTCAAAATATCGTTCACCTGGTCGTCGCCATACACGTAAACGACCATTATCGTTACTTAAACGGTATCGGGATTCATCAGAAAAAATAACTGACAACCATTCGTTGTGTTGCCACTCGATATGGTTTCGACCAAATTATAGTCTCCTTCTGCAGTGTTCTCTAGTCAAAAGAGGTGCTTTGGCTGGACGTCTATCCTTGATATTGCCTTCGTGAAGACTATTTCTAACGGTTTGATCGCTAATTACTAATTCTAAATCTCTGTTAACAATTCTTTGTACGTCCCTAGCTGTTAAAGTGCGGTTTCTCATTACCATTAGTCGTATGAATCGGTCGTCTTGTATTGTGGTAGTCCTTTTTCTGCCTTGTCCTCTTGTGTACTCTTCAGTTTTCTGACTTACATTAAGCATATTAGCAACATAATGTTGACTCCGACCATTTTCTAGCAATGCCACAGCTCTGACAACATTAACCGGCGGCAAATGTCTTCTTCCATTGTTCATTGAGTTTAATAATAAGTTGACTACAATTTATGTAATATTTTACCAATCTAATCAATTTACAATAAAAATAACATTATCTGTTGTGTTTACAGTAATTACACGTTTCTATGACAATCAGTATTTGTTTGTTGTAGGTCTTTGTTTTCAGGGATTTCATAATGGAAACACTATCACTATACCTTAGAAAATTTATAGGCTGAGTATTGTTTCAACATTTACATCGACCGTAATTTTGGAAGACTTTTAATAGGTGCTCCTTTAATTTTTTTAGCAGTGTATATACAACTCTCCTAAAATATTTCATATCTGTAACGAATGTTCTTCTAGTGCAAATTTGTTTCGAAAGTTCCATCAATAGTTAAACAAAATACCAATTTATCGAGTTTCACTACTACAATGAGACCAAATAACCTTAAAATTCCCTAGCTGAACATGGAAGTGTCTACGAGACTGCACTCGATCCCACGGCAAACTAAATGTCTAGCCTCGAAAAATAAATTCGGCAACAGAACAAAATCCATCAGGAATGTCGTACGAGACGAAATATCGTAAATGTATAATACGGCTCGATTTCAAATTAGACAGTAAGCGGGAGCAGACTTTCAGTTGCCGTCACGGTCGTGGTACCAGAGTCACAGGGTCACAGCCCTTACCATACCAAACGCATTTTTAACTTTTAAACGTCAAAAATCAACACTTTCTGATACATAAATTACACAAGCGGCTATGCCAATTACCAGAGCTAGGTAATCGAAAATCACTTGCTTAGGGTTAATATCAACCAGAAAACATAATACACACTTTAGGGAAAAATTGTAAAGGGTGTTTTTTTGAGGTGGAGAACTTTAAATTGAAATAAAGCACAGAAAAATGTTTTTAATGTCTACGAATTTGGCTTTATTTGAAAGATAATTTTTTGGCATTACTGCTTGAATATGATTTCGGACATGTGGATTTCACACACTCTTCGCAGTAGATCAAGGTGTATTTCGCCAATAACGCGTCGAATGTTGGCTTCCAAGTGCTGAATTGTTTCCGATTTATCTGCGTAGACATGCGACTTTACTATCCCCAAAGAAAATAATCTAATGACGTCAAATCGCATGAAGGAGGTGGATCTGTTAACTGGCCACCTCATTCGTGCGATTCGACACCATTAGACTATTTTCTTTGGGGATATGTAAAGTCGCATGTCTACGCCGATAAACCGGAAACAATTGAGCACTTGGAAGCCAACATTCAACGCGTTATTGCCGAAACACAGCCTGATCTACTCCGAAGAGTGTGTGAAAATTGGACCTCCAGATTACGCCATGTACGCGCCAGTTGCGGCGGTCACATGCCCGAAATCATATTCAAACAGTAATGCCAAAAAGTTATCTTTCAGATAAAGCCAAATTCATGGATATTAAAAACATTCTTCTGTATTTTATTTCAATTTCAAGTTCTCCGCCTCTAAAACATACACCCCTTACAAGCACTCAGGAAAATGTTATATCTGCATCAAATTCAACTTCCCAAGACAGGAAGAATCTTCCATATCATTTTTAAATTGACCTAGCACTTGAGTTGCTCAGCTTACGTTAACATGTAGTAGGTAGGGCTAACTTTAGTTAATAAAGCGCCGACATCTGCTCATATCGGAATGAATGCAATAATTTTTTTCTACATATATTCGATATTTGCATATATTTCGTTCTTCTCTATAGCTATATTTGTTTTCCGCTATTTGAATCTTAATCCAGCAGTGGGCTATTCAAATTCAAACTCCTATTCAGACGGTTAATTTTTGTTGAAATTTAAATTAAATTAAAAAGAAAACGCGACTAACTAATATTTTTTGTTAGGATCCATAAAAGTGCCCGCGTGATTATGATTGAACGTCGGTAACTGCATGGTTTCGGAAAAACGAATTTCCAAGCATTGCGCCAAATGTGCAGAATTGCAGTGGAAATATTCATGCATGTACGGTGGCATGTCACGATAGGATCATCTCCCTGACAGATACGGTCGGGAGACAATACATTTATCCTGATCCAATCTTATTTATTTTTGGTTTATTCCTTGTGGCTTGGCTCGGGACGAAGCCTTTAAAACCTCGCCACACTCTAGACTTCCGTCCTTTAGCGCAGTTTGGATGCAGGTCAGAAGGCAGCATCACACGTGTCTAAGTTTCATGTGGAATCTAATATAGATTATCTGCAAAGCAACGTAATAGACGGTAGATTAGGGCCGCTATGTTTGCAGAATAAACTGGCTGCTCGGAGCTTTCCGTGCCATTTTTCCGCTGCCACGCTTAAACGGCTGCCGGGCTATTTTTAAATTAAATTGCATTAAGATGTAATGGGATGTTTAGCTGTGTGCAGAGAGTGGACGCTCTTCCGCATCGAAGACGGAACGTGACACCGTTTCGGCAACCATTAATTAATGAAAATTAGCTGGTTCTCAACCGGTAATTATGGCCTGACCTATAATATAATCTTCAATATTTAATAAGCACCGAAGGTTTCATCGCACGAACAATTAATTAATTATTGACAAGCTCTTTATTAAAGACCGTCGCTTTCTCCACAGGGTTATTGTGCTGCAGCAGCCACTTGCGAGTAGTTTCGTGTACTAAGTTAGCGGTATAATCTGTTACGTAGTGCCTGCACATAAGTTAGGTCTCACTTTGGGAAACCATTAACCGATGCAGGTATAGATTATTATATGTTGGCAAGTTCATGTTACACACTTGAGTATATGAGCATAGCATTTCCTTATGGCGAGTAAAACATCGCAACTGTAATAGAAACGGCGCTAAAAAAAATCCAGTTAAGTTGTCCATATGCACATAAAATTAAGTTTTTTAGATTGAATATTTTAAAAGTTCAATTTACTCCGGTATAAATCGGACAAGCTTTAAGTTGGTCTTAGCTAAGATTAAGGAATTCGGGTTAGTTACTATATAATACATTTTCGAATAAAATCCAACTATGTGCAGTTTCTGTATATTCCAAGTTACAGACAATTGCAATTGGAGAGTGTTAAAATAATTAATGAACACAAAGTAGACGGAGGATTATTCGTTCCTTACACATAGTCTCTTAATTCCTAGTTTTTATTCCTTGATAGTAATTTCGTTCGGGATATATAAGTGTTATTTCAAATAACATTGAAGCATTTCTGTACTTTTTTAAACAGAAGGAAGACTGGAAACCTGGATTTATGTCTTTGGACCGGAATTGTGCCTTTCCTTCAAGTACTGAATGGAATCAATTTGATTTTGTGAGGAAGTACCTCGCTATTTTGCCAGTATATAGGTATTATTCTTTCATTGAGACATTTGTTAATCACTATTCGTATTGCTTCAAGAAGTTCCTTTCTTCCTATTTTCAGAATCTCGGAGGTTATTTTATCTTTTCCAGAAAATTTCTTATTTTTCATCTACATTTAGAGCAATATCTAGTTCCCTCCAGCTTATCTTGAGATTTTTTCGCAAGTAGCGTTCAGAATTAATCTTTGTTGTTAGTTTGGAAGTAGTATAGTTGAGGAATTAAGTTTTGTGAAGAAATATTTGGTTTCTTCAATGTTTTCCTTCCTGTCTATAACAGTTATACCTTTTCTATTCCGTATTTTTATTATTTTACTTTTACCGTATGACATTTTAGACTTCAATACCTTACGATTTTGTTTTCTTCGATTGTGGTAGTGATTAGGTTTGTGCTATACTTCCTAGATCTTCCCTTGTTTCCCGTTTTATAATTTTGTTTTTTTTACTCCTGTAACTAAAATGGCTTATAACATACTAACATAAGCTGCTTTCCTTTCGCGTGCATCAAACCCCGACGGCTAGAAGCCCGAGTCGCTCGGTGCTGCTCGTGAATGGAACGCGATTTAGCGGCATAGCGCACATCTAGCGCGCGCCAAAAGTTTTAAACAGTCACATAACCTTAAAACGTTATTTTGAGAAATTTTTGTTTGGTGCTGAACAGTAACAAAAACTCGCTGAAATTCATTTTCATTTTTTATTATAACCAAAAATATTCCAACACTTTAAGAACTTATAGTATACTGAAAAATTAAATCTATGCACCCACTATTTTACTACAATATCACAAGTGAATTGTCTTCTTCTATCAGTCTTTGTTTTCCTAATAGCAACTGCTTTAGAAAATGAAACAAATTTAGATGTAGGAATGGTAAGCGTTTAATAAAATGTTTAATTAATAACTTAGTTATATAAAATTTAACAAATTCAAAATCCTAACAATTACAAAAAAATTAACATTCCTATAGCTAAAAGTTCTTTTCATGCGCAAAGATGAGGCTTTATATCAATGATGACATTTTTTCTTCAAAAAATTTAGCACAGCACCTAAAACTAGGGAGAAGTTGCACCTAACCTCAAATGATTTCGCCTTCGCGCCTTTTAAAAATTAAAAGTATGCTATGCTGGCTGGCTGTGGCTTCGCGCCCCGACCAACGAGCTGGTCCTTGAGAGGAAAGGGGAAATAAGCCCAGAGCGACTCCGAGGTTAAACGCCCTTGTGAAAGGAACGAGGTGCGCGAGAGTTTGGAGCCGCTCCGAGCTGCTCCTATGGATGAAAGGAAAGCGCCTATACACGTCGCTAAGTGACATTTTAATCACGCCGTCATAACCTCTCACTAAAGTGCCCTTAGTGATGCGCTGGAGTAAGTTGGCAACGACGTTTTAGTCACGGGTTGAAGTTAGATTCAGAGAGTATTTGCTTTATTAGCCACAGCCAAAATTAAAATCAAGTTAGTTTTTAACAGTCAACTTTGACGTTTGTCAAGCATAATAACCTAACATAAAATTCCAAACCTTATTGAAGTAATATGATGTCATATTGTCTAAATTTGTGGTCGTAGAAAAAGTATAGTATGTAACACATTATATAAATTCGTCTATAGATTGTTGCATACTTATAGTGCAGCATTGGGCTTATGGGCATCGGTGTTGTCAGATGTATTTTAAAAACTGTTCCTTTAGGCAACAGAACCATTACCTATAATCTCTCGCTTACACCCTTATAATGCCATTGTGTACTGGTTAAACACCAAGTAGGCATGAACACTTTTAACAGGGATTCAAACATTTTTCTCGAAGTTTAATACAAACACCCGAAGTGTGAGTCCATTAATTAATTGCAAATAAATTAGTAGGTCATTTTTATAGAAAAAAATCAGTATAAAATGAAAAATTATGTTTATTAAATTGCAAACAAGTGAGATAAAATACAATTTATATTACATTCTAAAATAGTACATAAGTTATAAACAAGAGCAGACAAAAAGAAAAAATTATAATTACACTATCACCGCTGTTTATGTTTATAAAAAGTGGTTGTACGTCATCCATCATATTATCCACTATCCACATTTTCTCTTCTGTCTTCTCTGTGTGGTTTACGTAATTTATCAAATTTTCTGGTGTAACATTTTCATAAGCATCCTTAATTAAATTGCGAACATCAGCTTCTTTGAATGTGGTATTTTTTCGAGCAACGTACCCTTTAACTTGGTTCCACGCCATTTCGAAGGGATTTAACTCGCAGTGATAGGGGGGTAACCTGAGTATTTTGACGTCATGTTTTTTGAAATTTCTTCGATGATGTACCCATTAAACAGGTTTTTGTATTTATTCACTACTTCTAACAATTCGCGTTTTAAGTAATCTTCTTCAAAATATATATCTTTGCTCAACAACCATTCCTTTATTGTTCCTTAGTTAGACGAAGTGTTGGTTACCTGTTTTAATTTCCTACTGTGGTAGGGTGCGTTATCCATTGCTATCACGGTTTTTGTGGACTATTCGGGATTAAATCATTTTCGAACCAATTTTCAAATGTTTCGCCATTCATCTCGTGATAATCTTGAGAAGTTTTCTTTGCTAAAAAAGTAAACTCTGCTCCAGCAATGAACCTATTCTTGCTTCCTGCGTGAACTAAGACAAACCGCGGACCTCGCGACGTTGGAGCTTTTAATCCGCTGGACAACCTTCGAACAAATGCATCCCTGTGCGATTCCACTGTGGTATCTGTCCATTCTTTATTGACGGTATGACCAATATTGACCCACAATTCATCGAGATAAACAATATTGAAATTCTCCGGACGATAATTCCGTATCGCACGAAGATATCTGTGTCTCCACTCAATAATTTCGGGTTTCTCAATGAATATTGCCCTCCTTGTGCTGTTGTGGTACAGAAATCCCATGTCCTTTAGCAATCTATACAGCGTCGTCTTAGAGAAATCTGGCACATCGGGATCAGCGTTGACACTGGCTAAAATAGCGTTTAGCGTAGGAGGTATATTTTGAAGAAAGAAGCTATGCACCTTTGTTCGAATTATACCTTCTGTCACTTCGTCGTATTTGTTGGAACGGGAGCTCGAAATACGTTCATCTTTTGCACGCTTTTTCGGTGGTTCAATCTCAGTGGCTGAAGTGGATGCCTTGCGCACTTTGAATAATGTTCTTTGTGATACACCTGTCATTTTCGACACTTTTTTTGTAATGTATTTAACAGATTCATCTTCTACCCTATTGCTTAAATAATATTTCAGCACATTTACCAATAATTGTTTTTCGGGTAAGTCTAACATTTGACCCGTTTTCAATTTGGTGTATCTATCCATAGTTGCAAACAAACTGAATCAAATCTCATATTTAACACAAAAGGAAACTTCTACTTATTGGCAGAAAATTAAAAGATCGTTTGCATCTACTAATAAGTTACATATTAAGATCATCATTAAAATTCAATTACTAACATGCAAATTATTAGGAATCCATTACTTACACTGGTGGTTTTTGAAAACTACTTCATTTGTAGATAAAGTAAACTAAAGACTTCAGTAAAATTTAATTACTAACATCCATACTATTAAGGATCTATTAATAAGATTGCACTGATGCTCACTAAACAGTACTTGATTTGGATTCCTAATGGAATAGTAATAATACCCATCAAATACCAAGGAAATACAAAACAAAAATAACACATTTGTAAGATTCTTTGTAATTTTATTAAGCAATAGTGTGCTTATTTAACTACCATTTATATTATAATACGTTATTTAATGTGAATAAAAGGGGAACAGCAATTGCTGCAGCATTGCCTATACCCCCCATACTGCACACTAAATATGAAACAATCTATAGACACTCATTTATTAAACACTGGTGACTAAAGTGCCGTTTATAAAACTTACATAATATACTATTAGTGTTCCATATTCCTGGGTGCCTTCTTCTCTCTTCTATAAGTGGATTTACTACTTTTTATTTTTCGAAGCATATTTTTTTGACAATAACAGTTTGGATACTAGATGTTATTTTTACGGAAAGCTGGTCTATTTCCATGCTTTCTAGGGTGTGTAAGG
This sequence comes from Agriotes lineatus, assembly GCA_940337035.1. NCBI lineage: Eukaryota > Metazoa > Arthropoda > Insecta > Coleoptera > Elateridae > Agriotes > Agriotes lineatus. The sequence continues at coordinate 191,688,429 of OW679195.1, forward strand.
GTTCGACTTATCAGTGTTTTTTGAATCGATAACTGATTGTCTTCCAACATGTCTATAGTTGTAAACATTATGTTCTGACCTTTCATCATATTTTTTTATCCAATTTCAGATTTATCTTAAATAGTGCTCTTACTCGGTAATCAGTACCTGTGTCAAACTTATTCAGAACTTAGTAAGACAAATATTTGCAGTAAACTTATATGAGCGAACGTATTGTGTATTAGCGTCCCACATACAATTATATCAAAGCAAGAACATGAATTTTATACACATAAACGTCAAAGATAAATGCTTAACATCAGCAAATCTGTCTTCACACTTATTACAATATTTTTGGGTAAAATGTAACAATAAACGAAAGTGCTGAGTATCAGCGTTGGAACTTGTTGATATTAAAAACAACTAGCTCATAACAGACTGCCGGAGATGGGGGACTGGCATACAAAATTCATAATAAATTTACCTATTTGTCAGAAGAAGTAGCAAACCGGTAATTAAAGGAGTCAGGTTCAGCAACTTACCGTAACACTCCTTTGATCCAAAATGAGTAGTCAAGATGCGAAATAAGATAGGCTGCAAAGAAATAATAAGTAATCAAGAAAATCGACAACGGGTAATTAACTTCATATTACATTTATTCACGACAACGATCATAGTCGACTAAATGGCATGTTTTACGTAAATATTAGAAAGAGAGCAGCTACATAAGTAAGACGGGAAACAATGTTATACGGGGTTATATGAGTACAAACAAAATAATTTGACTACGTAAAAGCGCACGGAATCGCTTGAGAAAAGTATAGAAACTATAATTGTACTGAACTTCTCAAGGCATTAAAAAAATACATTGATAATATAGTCCACGTATCGAGGAAGTCTTCCAGAACAGACACGAATATAAATATAAAGTGTCGACTATCTTTCGGCAGAAAATCAGGTCTTAAAGCTTTATAAGGAAAAACAAATAAATGCATTACATAACTTCGCAGGTAAACTCAAGAATCCTCCGAAAAGAAATGAAAGCCGACAAAGCTTGCGCACCTTGAAACTGCATACTGATCGTTTACGAAAGAACTACGCATTCAAAGTTAGGTACTAGAAATTATTTAAGCATCTTGAAATACACGAAAACGTGCAAAGCTGCTTGATTAAAATCCAAGGTAACACTTTTGAACAGACCGAAGAGCTGAAAATGTTGAAAACGTAACAATCATGTTTTTCTTCTCACACCGTTTCTTTACTGAAGTACTGTGGTCGTTGTTACGTTCGCTTACGTTGTCATGACATGTTCAGTAAAATATATTACAAGATCGGTAAGTGCCTTAAAACAGGCCGAAATAGGTAGAAGAATGAGGCCAGAAGGGCCGAGCTTTGCTATTTTTTAGGACTGTTCCAGTTAGGCACTTAACGATAGAGTCTCGTATAACATTTTTTGCGCTATCAACTAATAAAAATAAAAATACCGTTGAACATGACAAATACTGTTTGCCTAAATGAAGTGGTGATTGTTGTTTCTATAGTAACTAAATACAAAATTATGTTCTATTACAGCCATAGGACCGTTATATTTATAGTAAGCTTGTTATTTTGCTGTTGTCATGCTAACCAACAAGTTTGTAACAATAAAAACAATAGAACTGGCGGCATGCACAGCTTTTGCCTGTAGCGTCGCATTTATCTGTAACTTATTCAAGTGCTTGTAATTATTTAGTTGTACCAGAATCACTGTTCATAATATAACCTTGTTCATATCTGTGGTTTTCTATATTGCTAATGCAAGTAATTTATGTGACAAATCTTTGTGAGTCTGTTTCAGGTCATAACGATTTTACCTAAGCAAGGGTTTTCGTAATCTAATGAACTTATCGGTTGTATTGAAACACCTAATAATATGAACACCGTTTGGTGATTTTAGACAAGAATAGCACGCCGTACTTACTCCAGCTAGTTGGCCTTTCGATTTGTCGATAGAGTCTGAACGTACGATTTGAAAGGGAACATAGTAATTTAGTCTGAGTAGTCTTGATGTTGCTTAACCGTTCCCTATTTATATTGACACTTTATTTAACCAGTTGAAATTCTCAAATGCGTCTCCTATTAGTAAGAGTAATATAAATACCGGGTAACCATGAAGGGTTGTGATTTTTTTCCTAGTTTGGCACTGTTTATGTTGGTGGCACTGTAAGTGTATGTCAAATTCGAGGTTAGCAGGTTAGGTTTTTCATCAGTTTTAACACAAACTGACCCAAAACCTATCCTGCTAACCTCGAATTTGACATAAACTTACAGTGCCACCAACATAAACAGTTTTGACACAAACTGACGCAAAATCTGACCTGCTAACTTCGAATTTGACATAGACTTACAGTGCCACCAACATAAACAGTGCTAACCTAAGAAAAAAAATTACAACCATTTATGGTCACCATGTAGTTCATCTTTCGTTGTATGACTATGAGCCCAAATTATTTTTTCTTATACAGTGGCCGGCAGAAGACTTTTGTGTAGTAGATATCATAGAAGATTTTATTTTCAATGAAAATTGATGCATCTTCTCAAATGAGGGATGGTGAAAAATATGAAATTGACCTAAGGGCAAAGCGTATTTTCAAGTATCTTCATAAATAGAAATCAAACAGGTCGAGAGAAAAAATGCAGTGTTTTGTTGAAAAAACTCATCTCTAAAAGAAGATTGTTCAAATAATTCCCTAACATCTTTCTTTAAGTTTTGTCAAAACGCATATGTCTAAAAATTTCATAATTTAAAAAACTCCCCACCAATCATGTATTTTAAAATAATATTATCCACTCCACATTTTACAATGTGCGATTGTATGTGATGGTTGACTAGTCAGTGTGCATATTTTTCTTGAAAATTATTGATTACCTGCATTTTACCGCAATACCTTGAAACCAGAGACGAAGTAGAAACAGGGCACAAGGGTTTTTCAGTTTGAGAACCTTAGAAAATGTTGCCTTGTATTGCTCGAATTTGTTTCTTCGAAAAACTTTTCTGATCTATCGTTCAGAAGCATAAGGATTTTCTTGTGTTTGTAACAATGACATCTTAGGATTGCCTATTGTACACAGTGGTAGTCTACTCATCAGTCATCGCCAGTTATCCTTTTCGATGTGAAATTTTGTACTTTTTCCTATCCTGATTTTTACCATCCCCATACTATATCGTATTTTACGAAAGCGTAATCTTTTTATAATTTTCTAGTGCACTTGTTCCAAATTAATATCTTGGTATCCATTGATATTGATGGTGCCAATTTGTTAACGCCTATTTATTTGGAAAATATCGATATTGCGGCCAATTCGCGATTATATTGAATTGAAAGTAAAAACTTGACATATGCGAGATTGAATAGGCGTATGATTTGGCGTCAGCAATTATCGGCGCAAAATTGAGCTGCATGCTTAAACGTGCACGCTCTGTTCCCTCTAATGTGGTTTGCATCTCTACAAATGTATGGCGGGTGTAAATTGATACTAGATGGTAATTGAATGCAGCGCCGACAGAGCGAAATTATTTCCTAATAAACATTCACAGCCTCATTGTTAGGTTGATAGCATTTAATGAATTTACGGTGGATTGCCAGCGCTCGGCCGGCGACAGTTAAGGAAGTTCGGAGGGAGTTATTTCTGTTGACTTTGCTTTTCAGCTGTACGTTTATGGTCGGTTGACGTCCATACGAAGTTGACATGTAACTTCCAAGCAAACGGCGTTTGCTTTTTATTTACGCCATTAATACCGAATCATATTCGTTTTCCTTGGAAAGCTAGCAAGCAGCTTGGCCCATTTGGTATGAAACTTCAAAGGTGCTGGAAATTTAGGTTACTCAAAAGTCAATAATTTAAAACGTCCGTATTTTTTAAGATTTGAAATACCAACAGTGCAATGTATATGCGTTTGTTGTAACATTTACTTTTGTGTTCTTTGAGTTGTTTGAAAATATTCTATTGTTTTATTTGTATTCGTATAATTATGGGCTTAATCCACTGAAATATGATACGAGCACAGAATCGGAACGAGTCCAAAACCAATTTACAGATCGAAGGCTGTTTTTAAGATCGGGTGGGGTTGTAGCAGGTAGTTTTAAATTACCGACGGGCCTTTTGTGGGGAATTGGCCGAGAATTTCCATATTGGAATGTTGTGAACCCGAAACGACCGATGGTGGGATTTTTGTGCAATGCAAGGGCTCCGGGGGTGCTTTTAGCGGGTCTAGGACAACTCGGCGCCGCCATCTCGGCGCCGCCACTTCGGCGCCGCCATCTCGGCGAGGGGCCAGCTCGGCACCGGGACAACACGGCGCGGAGCCATCTTGGCGCCAGCCAACTCGGCGCGAGGCCATCTCGGCGCCGAATTTAAATTCGCAAACTACAGTGTGCACTACGTAAGAAAATTATTATAAACAAATAATAAATAAAGTGATCGCCAAAAAGCCGGCATCAAATGAATTTAGAATTTCCTGAAAAATCAAACACTAACGACCAGAGGTAATTGCAAAGTGATTACAAACGGGCCAAACAAAAGTTGTCACTTGACTTCCGTTATCAGTAAAATTTTACATTTTTTAAAAATTATTACGAAACATGCAATAAAATTTATTATGAAATAAAAAACTTTGTTATAAATATTTGTTTTTCCATAGCAGTTTTTGTTAAAAGTAAAATTTTTTGATATGGGACCTAAACATAAAAGAAAATGTGAGAGGTCAAAGTTGGCAGAGGATTTTGAAATTTTGTTATAGGAGCCTAGATGTTGATTCTAAACAATTTTTCTTAATAACTTTTTGTCGTATTTTCTACATAAAAGGCACGCTACACTACAGTAAAATAGGTTTTTTGAAAACTTCAAAGACATACTTGATTTTTCAAAACTGAAATGCTGTTCGAAATTCGATTTTAACCAAGCAGGGCTGAACCCCTAAAAATGAAAATTCAAATTGAGAATTTTTTACCTTTTACAAGAGTCGTTTCACCTATCCGGGGACACACTGTATACAAGGTGTCCGGAAAATACGTGTACAACGAAAGACCACAAGTTCCTTGGCCCAAAGTATGATGATTTAGCTCAACTTACCTATACAGGGTGTCAGGAAAGTCAACCGTGTCACTTCTGGAGATACTAGGGGGCGCTATATGGAGTCGAAAAGTTCCAATCTATTTTTGGCTTAGAAGCATAGTTTTCGTAAAAACGAATGTTGAAAATGAAAAAGAAATAGTTGAGAACTGCTGTACTTTGCCTTAAATTGGAGGCTTGAGACAGGCTGGGCAAACAATTGTCACATATACCGTCTACATATATAATTTATTAGCTTTTATAACAGTTTTAAAAGGGAGTTTGATAATTTTAAATCCAACAATGAAGACAAAATATCGACGTACTCACAGACCCAACAGCACCAGAACACCATACACCTTTAAGCAGCGGATCGGAGCATCTGTCGCCGTGGGTTATGGTGTGGTAGCTGCTGTGGCCGTGTGCTATTAGCTCAGGTAATTCAGTCTGTTCATATATCATTACAGTAGCGCGTTATTTGAACAACAGAGGTTGGCGCAGGGGTACAGTGCTCGCTTGTCACGCGGGTGGCCTGGGTTCGATTCTCGGCCGATGCATCCTTTTTTTTTAAATTTATATTAATGAAATTTACCTGAATACGTTTGCGGATAAAATAGTATATGTTATTCAGAGTGAAAGTGACTTTATGTGGCTTAGCTGAATTATTTGCCTCACTAACGTTCGGCTAAATAAACTTCAGCTTCGCCACATAAAGTATCACTTTTACTCCTAATAACATAATCTACTATTTTGTACTCATGACTTCAAAATTCATATTTCCCGGTCATTCCCGATACGCCGAAAGTTACTTTTCCCGCACTGCGGTGTTTTTCACTTTTCAACAAAAACTAGGGAAATGGTGTTTTTTTAAATTTTTATAATAAACGGGGCTGCGCGCGCTATTTCGCGGTCTATTCTATTCAATTTACCATCATTTTTAGGCCTATTACGTTGGCCCATCTCCAAGGGGGCCCTTGGGGTTCCGCCCATCTTCAAAGGGGCCTCTGGGGCTCCGCCCCTCTCCAAGGGGTCCTCGAGGCTCTGCCCATCTCCAAAGGGGCCCTTGGGGCTCCGTTCATTTCCAAGGGGGCCCTCGTGGCTCCGCCCGTTTCCAAGCGGGCCGTTGGGGCTTCGCCCCTCTCCAAGGGGTTCTTCAGAGCCCCGCTCCTCTCCAAGGGGGCCCTTGGGGCTCGGCCCCTCTCCAAAGAGGCCTTAGGGGCTTAGCCCCTCTCCAAGGCGGCCCTCGGGGTTCCGCCCATCTCTAAGGGGGCTTTCGTGGTTCTGCCCCTCTCCAAGGGGGCCCTCGGAACACACACGTCTGGATCGTTCTCCTTTATTATATAGAGGATTGTCCCTCGTTGGTTTAATTGCGCCTGCAAACACCAGAGGCGCTGTAAACGTCGACAAAAACTAACAGGTGTGTAGGATAGGTATAAAAGTTTAGTGATTTGTGCTGTCAACTCAGTAAATTAGTAAAACACTAAATAATATTTTTTTATTTTTTTAAATATTTTCAGTTATTCGTTACAAAAAACATTGTACCTAACTCCTTCGGGAGGAATTTTCCCGAATTCGCACTACATGAAGCACTCCCTTCGGTCGTGCTGAAAACAAAGTGTTCATTCGGGAAAATTACGAACTTGTTAGGTAAATAACTATTACTGTAGAGTAGCGTGTCTTTTATGTAACAAACACGACAAAAAGTTATTAAGAGAAGTTGTTTATAATCAACATCTAGCTTCCTATACCAAATTTCAAAATCCTCTGCCAACTTTGATCTCTCACATTATCTTTTATGTTTAGGTTCCATATCAAAGAATTTTACTTTTAACAAAGACGGCTATGGAAAAACAAACATTTTTCAAAAAGTTTTTTATTTCATAATAAAAAGAATTGTTAAAAATAAAATTCTTTGATTTGGAAAATAAACATTAAAGAAATATTTGTCATATTAAAAGCACTTTACTTAGAAAATGGCGTTTTTAAAAATTGTGTAAATCCAAAAGTGCTAGTTCTCGGAATTTAAGCAAGATTTCAATGAGATTTTTTATTGTGTGGTAGTTTTAGCTGACTGAACAATCTCAAGGCCAGAAAACTTTTTTTTCGTAAAATGTGTCTATCTTCACTAGTAAATGCATGCTTCGTAATTATTTAAAAAAAAACGTAAAATTTTACTCATAACGGAAGTCATGTGACAACTTTTGTTTGGCTCATTTGTAATCACTTTGCAACCACCTCTGGTGGTCAGTGTTTGATTTTCCAAGAAATTCTCAATAATTTTTTTTTCATTTGATGACAGCTTTTTGTCGATCACTTTATTTATTATTTTTTTATAATAATTTTTTTACGTAGTATACAATGTAGTTTGCAAATTTGAATTCGGCGCCGAGATGGCCTAGCGCCGAGTTGGCTGGCACCGAGATGGCTCCGCGCCGAGTTGTCCCTGCGCCGAGCTGGCCTCGCGCCGAGATGGCGGCGCCGAGTTGTCCGGCTTCGGCTTTTAGCAGTCTGTGGGCGAAATCGCACATGTGTGAACGTGGAAACTAATCCACCGCTGGTGTAATTCTACCGCGATTATGTGTTTTGAAGTGATTGAATTACTTCTATGAGAGCGGATGAAACAATGTGGTATGTAAAAAGGAATGCTAATGCTTGTGTAGATTCAATATTGTTCGCACCGATGCTGATTGTAGACAGCTTTGTTGATTGGGTCGCTGTTCATTGTTATTGTTGGCCGCGGGCCAACTAGTCGCAGAGGGTGTCCTCGTTTCTGGATCAATGGCCATTCGGCGAGGTGGCCCACGATCCTTGACCTGCTAAGCACTGTGCTTATCAGTGACCCCAGTTAGCGCGACTGAGGGGCTTTTGGGAAGCCCAACTCCCAAGGATGCCTTGTACCTGTGCTTTTTACGGTCCATGCGGCCACGGTAATTGCGGGTTACATTGACATGGGTTGGACCCATTGATGCAGTTAACGTTCGGTTAATGCGTACTAGATGCGGTAAGCATCCGTGTTTTCAGGATTATTACAGGTACCGTTGCGGCCAACTCAAAGTGCACGGCAGATTTTTAGCTTGTAATACGATATTCTAATCATAGACGTCGAGTTTTGACGTTTACGTTTGGCATCAACTGTCATAGAACTGAAAACTCGGAAAATTCCCAGACATTTGTCAGAAGCAGAGAAAATGCGAGCTATTACAAAACTGAAAGAGAACTGGTCGCTAAGTCGAGTCGCAACAGATTTGCATGTGAACAAGAGCTGCACTTTCAAAATTAAAAATCGTTGGCAGCAGAGACTTCGGCAAGAAAAGTTTTTTAACACCAGGGAACAAAGAATGAAGAGTACAATTTGCAACTGACTATTTGAATGAGATCGACAACTTTTGGAACACGACTGTTTTCTCAGGTCAAAAGGAGGTATTTCGATCATTTACCAATTGATGATTAAGGGCGTGTAGACCACAAAATTCAAGATTTGAGGAGCAATATTAAGTTCAACCCTTAAGGAGTAGTGGACGATTCTCTGTAAACGTATGGGGATGTATCAATGCTCACGGATCTGAGGCATGCTATGGTCGACTGAATGCTGAAAATTATCGCAACATTTTACAAAATGTGATGCTGCCATCTGTAAGAGAGGTCTTTCCTAATCAATTTACTTTTCAACAGGCAAGATATAACCTAATTAATTAATTTTGTTTATGTTAACGTAATTGATAACATTATTTTCACAGGATAACTGTCCTGTGCATACAGCAGGGGTTGTTAATTAATGGTTTGATGAGAATAATACCAATTTATTCGAAAATGTTTGCGGCTATTTAACTACAAAAATTTATACCAGGGATTTTGCACCAAACAAAACCGATGAATTATGGGAAAGAATAAGAAATGCTTGGAAGAACTGAGAGAAGGATACAATATGAAAACATTGGTCAACTTTATGCGAAACAAACTGCAAAGCATAGTAGCAATTGAATACTGATACATATACATATTATTATATAGTTTGTTTACTTGTGAAACTTTGCTAAAATACAAACATTAAAAAAGTAATACCTATTTTTATAACCACAAGCAACGCCACTGGAGAAACCCCCATTTAATAAGCCGAAAAATCGCAAAAATAACCATAGTAACAAAAAACCGTGCACTTTGAGGTGTCCGTAACTGTACATCATCGAATGTGCTCCAAATAGTATACCACATGATATCTTCCTCGAGATGCGACGTGGGACGATGCGGGGCGTCCATAAAACCCCCTGTATTATGTAATGAGCACATTACTGCTAAAAGCTGAATGTTTGTTGTTTTGCTTGCATGACTGACTGTGGAATTGGCTGAGTTTATGTTCGCGGACGGGCGTGTGTGACCACCTGCTATATGAAAAGACTCGCCGTTCGCCTTGCACTCCCCTGTATCATGTTTTTGATTTACAACCCCAAACCGCAGGGGCGTTATGAAATTTCTGGTGTAAGTCGCCAGTTCTTGTAAATTTATGCATGTGGATCTGAATCCAAGAAAAAATAAATTAGCCCGGCGCACCGAAAATATGTGCCTACACGTTCAGAAAGCAATAAGATTTATTATAATAAACACAATGTCGAATATCAAATTCTTCCAGTATCTTTTCCTTTGCATCTACACAATAGACAGCATTTTCTAAGAGCTATAATTTGCTGAGAAATTGATCCTTGTAGTTGTTCAACATTCACAGATGGCTTAAAAATGTATTTATTTTACAGCGAAAATCCGCTGAATTGATATCCTACAAATATGTTGGCCACCGACTGGAAAAATGTCTGGTTGTGATACAATGATCAGGTGTTTTCAGTGGCAAAGGGTTTAATAAGGTGTAGACAAGGGAAGCTTCTTTCTCTTGCATGAAGATGATGTTTTCAATATCATAGATAAATAAACTTTGAACAGCATATCAGAGATAACCGTGATTCAATTGCAATTACAATTCATTGGAGGTTTGTCTTTTTTCAGTCCCAAAGAAAAGCTAAGTTTTCTTATTAAATTTTTAGTTTTAATTGTTAATCGTTGATAACGATGGCAGATGGTTTCTCGAAATAGTCTTTAACAGTTTAACAGTATTGTCGTTAAGCCCCTCCTCGAAGCGTTACATTTAAATAAGACGTCTCGTGAGAAGGGCTAGAAAAGTACGTTTAAATCTTGGAACAACGTACGCGATAGCTTGAGACTACTTAAAATCCGCATTAAACTAATCGCTCTATCAACTTTTGTTACCGCACAATACGCGGCCCTAATTCGGATATACGGTAACAACAGGTTGCTCCAGCGAGAAGAACTCAGTCGAGAGGGCGGGTTCTTTACGACCTTTTAATTAGGGTTACAATTCAGATGAACGAGGTAATTGATGTAAAAAGTTAGCGCCACCACTTTTGTTGATAAGGAAACTCCTCTACGTAAAAGTGGAAAATATAAACGGAGCTATAAAGGTGTCTGCAGTGATCGATTTCCACCAGCGGTAGAATCAGTGAACTTACCTTTAGTTCATATCCTGCAACACTCCCCTGTATTCCTTACAAAGAAAACATAATACAAATTCGCAGGTAGCAGTTGAAATAATAGCGCTCAAATTAAATCCATTAAGTTGAAATGTGAAATAATAGTACAAATATGGAGATAAAATAAAATGGTTAGTAAACAGTTAAAATTACTTAGTTAAAAACAAAGTTCATGGCCAAAAATGGCATCAAAAATCATAAGTTTGACAACAACTACATGAATTTATAATAATGGTCTCATTACTCGTGAATTTGACAACAACCAAAATTTGCTACGGCGATATTTACTGAATGTTCATTGAAGGTGACACTCAAAATCTCAAAGTAGGTGCGCATCGACGGTAGTTTCTATTTACGTTCTCACATTTTGCACAATTTTTTTTAAAATTCACATTACCAACTAGGAACAAATACCTAATTTGTGGAATTCGGGGAAGTTACCCTGATGCCCAATGAAACTACTGGCGGCCTATGAATCAGCTATTGCACGAAAGGGTGTTTGAGGGATGCGAGAACAGAGCTTCAATGATGTTTACCATAGCCAGGGGTTAACAGGAACATAATAATCTCCCAAGGGTGAATGGACGACGTACAAAAACTTTCAACTTGCGAGATACTACATGTCGACGTACTAAGACAGGGTTGGCTCGTTTGAGAATCCGGTAAATAAATCCGCTATTGTAAAAATGAAGGTCTCGCAGCCTTCCGGTAAAGGATTCTTCAACCACAACTACCTTACTTGCGTCACTTCACCCCCGACAGCTAATGCACACATCACGACGGAACACCAAGAGTTGCCAAGGAACGAAACAGTTCAAATTCTCCAGGGGACACAAAAATTGACCGAAAGCACACAGATAATTCTGAAAGCGAGAGCGGGATTATAATTGCTTCATAAAGCACCCCCACCCCGCCGAGGCCGCGGAGGCGCAAACTCGACACACGTGTGTTGCAACTCAGAGCCGGAGCGGTAATCAATGCTTAATCTACGATCACGAAAACCAACTGAGACCACGCAGGAGCTACTTAACCAAACGAAAGACGTCGCGCTGACGAAATCCTCACTAAGCGATTCTGCCTGATGCTTCGGGAAAGTTTTGCACCTATCAGAACGACAAAATTCTAATAATGTAACCGCTTCGCATGTGGGAATAGCTTACGTCACCCCAAGCAGGAACGAAGCGTGAATTTATAAAACCAGGGTACGGAGAATTGAACTGAAGGTTCTAAAACAAACTGCGAAGCTTTAATGTTTCACCGGGCGGAAGAAAGTATCAGGCAGAGTAAAAGTTTGATTGCATTACTAAATTACGAATTTGGCTTAAGTTATGCGGAAAATACAAAATCGTACTAATTTTAAAGAATTTTCCTTACACTTTTTCAAAAGTACACACATAAAAAAGCCTAAAGACGGTGCATGTCTGAATCCAACCCTATCCACAATTGCATGCCTTAAAACCCGGCATAATTCACACACGTGAGCGCATTCTTTAAGCGTTATTCTTGCTCAGCTAAATGCGAACTCTTATCGCGTAATTACAAACATTTCCGGTATCAAATGTACCGTTACGGCCAACTCAAAGTGCACGGCAGATTTTTAGCGTGTAATACGATATTCTAATCATAGACGTCGAGTTTTGACGTTTACGTTTGTCATCAACTGTCATAGAACTGAAAACTCGAAAAATTCCCAGACATTTGTCAGAAGCAGAGAAAATGCGAGCTATTACAAAACTGGAAGAGAACTGGTCGCTGAGTCGAGTCGCAGCAGATTTGCATGTCAGCAAGAGCTGCATTTTCAAAATTAAAAATCGTTGGCAGTAGAGACTTCTGCAAGAAAAGTTTTTTTAACCTCAGAGAACAAAGAACGAAGAATACAGTTTGCAACCGACTATTTGAATGAAATCGACGATTTTTGGAACAGGACTGTTTTCTCAGATGAAAAGGTATTTCAATCATTTACCAATTGACGATTAAGGGTGTATGGACCACAAAATTCAAGATTTGAGGAACAATATTATGTTCAACCCTTAAGTAGTGGACGATTCTCTGTAAACGTATGGGGATGGATCAATGCTCACGGATCTGGGGCATGCTATAGAATTAATGGTCGACTGAATGCTCAAAATTATCGCAATATTTTGCAAAATGTGATGCTGCCATCTGTAAGAGAGGCCTTTCCTAATCAATTTACTTTTCAACAGGCAAGATATTACTTAATTAATTCATTTTGTTTATGTTAACGTAATTGATAACATTATTTTCACAGGATAACTGTCCTGTGCATGCAGCAGGGATTGTTCATTGATGGTTTGATGAGAATAATATCAATTTATTACCATGGCCTGCAAAAAGTCCGGACTTGAACCCTATCGAAAATGTTTGGGGGTATTTAACTACAAAAATTTATACCAGGGATTTTGCACCAAACAACGCAGATGAATTATGGGAAAGAATAATAAATGCTTGGAAGGAACTGCGAGGATACAATATGGAAACATTGGTCAACCCTATGCGAAACAAACTGCAAAGCGTAGTAGCAATTGAATACTGATACATATTTATTAAATACATATTATTACATGTATAGTTTGTTTACTTGTAAAACTTTGCTAAAATACAAACATTAAAAAAGTAATACCTATTCTTACAATCACAAGCAACGCCACTGGAGAAACCCTCATTTAATAAGCCGAAAAATCGCAAAAATAACCATAGTAACAAAAAACCGTGCACTTTGAGGTGTCCGTAACTGTACTTGAAAGTTAGACCAAAAAAATTGTTGTGTACCCTGGAACGGATTGATGGACGGAAAGTTACTATAACAATCGTGCGGTAAAGTCTCGTCTTCTCACTCTGGTGGCGCAATAATGGCTAAATACACGTCTTCACGATGGACTTCACGATGGACATCACTAATATACGTGACTGCTTTGTCAATTTGTGTACTCGCATTGTAAATGGTAAAAACGGCGTTTCCTGGAAGTGTAAACGCTGCACTCAACATTTATAGATAGTAAATTATCTCCTCTTCTACGTATTTTTTCAATTCCGCACAATTCAGTTGGCAGTCGCAGCTACTTACGCCCTACCTAAGGCTCTAATATTTATATCAAAGGAAATTAATCGATGCGCGCCCAGAACCGAATCCGCCCGTTATTAGGATTAGATCGTTTAAGACTAACAGTAAAATACATATAAATAGAAACTGCTTATAATTTTAAACATAAAAATGGACTATCCAGGAGAGAGTAACCAGAGGCCTGTTTCATTTTGCATTCTCATTCTCCCTCAAAATATTAGTGAAATTAAGGGCGATGTAAATTTATATCACCTCTTGAAGACTTTGCTCTATTACATTATGTAAGATTCTCATGCTATATTCTGACGTTTATCACCTTGGTTTAATTAAAACTGTATTTGGCCAAACCGTAGAATTGGTTCCAACCATTGGTGAAGCAGTCACAAATTACAAGTTATACCTGTTTTTTCGGTTTATTACTTTCTGCTTTATAAATATTACTTCACTTGTTTGCTGTTATCCATCGACCTTTTTCGATACGTTCACCTGCATCTACGCACTACATCCATTGTGCTTGCTTTGATCCGTAGGTCTTTAATTCTCAACCTATCTCTGAGTTTTAAATTAAGCATAACCCTTTCCGTTTCAGTTTATACCTGAGTTTGATGCTAAATATACAGATCTGTGACTCATGATAATACACAGAAAGACATTAATAACACCAGATCCATTACTGTAAAGTGAACCCAGAATTCAAATTGTTAAGTTAATAAAGGAAATTTGATGCTCGAGTAAACTACTTGGCTATTATAAGTAAAAACGATTAGATTTGAAAAGTACATATGGAATCGTTGGAAAGAAGTAATAAAAAGTTCCTGAATAAATAAGCATCAGTTAGTACTTACAAAACTATAGACTAAGTTGACATGCAGGAGCGACCGTTGACAAGGCGTCCTCGGACTTAACGCATCCCCAGGAAATAATAGTTCTATTTATCGCTTGCAACATACAATCTTCGCAAAGTAATTGAATAATGCATGTCTAGCAACCCAATGTTGGAGTAGTTATAATAATAATAATCATCATTTATTTCCAATTTGATCATACATTAGTATGAGTTTAGAAAAATTCATAAATGAAAGTATAAGAACAACCAAGATTTAGTCGTACAAACAATAAAAGAAAATGGAAAGAAAAGGAAGAAAATAAAAATGTAAAATAAATGCCTGAAAACAAAACCGTGAGAGCATTAGCCAAATTGAAAATAGATGTAACCAAGTCCTACCTCAGATATTAGCCAATTATCGAATGTTTTACTTTCTAGAAGCTACCATATCCTGCAGCAAACAGACAGGAGCGGCGACACACCGAAGCAGTCAAACCGAAGCCGCCCCATAATCAACGTTTTCTGCGGGAAACATTTGCTCGTAAACGTCACTTAAGGTAATCCCTACATAAACATGTGTTCCTGAAAATTTTCCAAAACGAGATAGGAAATCTATCAACTACCTCAAAAGTACGCATGAAAAGATTTTAGCAGAAAGTAGCATCACTCATAAATTTAAAGACCACTAAAAGTATTTAGGTGATTCCAAACTTACGATGTCGTTCAAAGTTGCCGAAAATACAGTAAAATAATGTTGCAAAACTAAACACTTGAATATTACTGCAAATAATAAACATAGCTCAAAGCTCTATATGTGTTTTCAGAGGTGGCTGCAAATATGACAAGAAGCTAAGCTCCTCGCCAGATGTATTTTGAATATGATTACTTTTGACGATTACAATCCCCAACAATTAGTGGTTTAGCCCTGCACAATGTTGTCACGGCTAAGATCAATCGAGAAACAGGTGGGTTTCGTTTAACTATAAGTCGGGATTAGATAGTAGCTCAGACGATTAATGTCAGCGACTCGGCACTTTTGGAGATTTAAGTCACAATTGCTTTCCCCAGATTACTGTACAAGTAAGAGCCACTTCTTAGAAGGCGTATTCGGTGGCTTTCTATACCAGAAACTTACGTGTAAGGAATATATGCAAGCCTTCTACTAGTTGCCGTACAATAAAAAGAACACAAATAGTAATAAACATATTTATTTATCGTTAAACTATTTTGATTTTACTCATATACAGACAATATTAGACGTAAATATGCAGGCGCCGCTATAAATACTAGCTAACTTAAATCCAATATCAACCTGAGAATGGGTTTAATTAAGGCGGTCTATATTGTTCCAGGCAATGACACTGGGCCTATAAAGTGGGCTTTGGAATGGCCTACCACAATCTGGCAACAAGGCTGCGCCAACCTTTAACAAATAATTACTAGTTTTGGTCACTAAATGGGCAATCTGTCAGTGCACTATCCCAGTCATTGTGATGCATGCCAGTTGAAAAAAAATCTGTAAAATCATTGCTATTTACATCGCAGTGCATCACTTCACCGCAATATTCGATTTAAAAATAATTCCTAATGGATAGGTACCATTTTCCATTGCAAGTAAATTGTTACTAATTTTGACTTCCTCTAAAACAATAATTCCTTCAAAATAACTGGAAGCTAGTGATATTGCAGTCAGAATAAGTCTCTTCATCTTATACCCTTTATATCTGCTCCCTTAAAGTATTTTTCACACACAACACTAGCCTTTCCAATCCGTCAATGTTCTAAATGCAAAATGTCTTTCCATTTTTGTGCCACCGTTCTATTAGATGAAAACCTGAACACGCTAACATATGGAGCAACTGATTGAAGCGTAAGTTGACTTGCAGGTTGGTACGTAACACTTCAACACTTCAAAGGCACTTTTGTAACTTATATGACCTGTCGTCAAAATAGTTTTTAATGTCAAATATGTTAATTCGTTAATACAGAACAGCCCTGATGGGGCGAATTATTTAGCTATATACAAACACGTAGTGCGCAATTTGGATAGTTCAACGTGAAACAATAAAGAAGCTGGCCTGCGATTAATTAATAAAATTAAACAATGGTAGTAAAAATCGTAGATGAACCCCCCTACAGTTTATATACCACGGCAGCTCTGAAAACCCTTTACTCACCGCGATGGCCCTAAATAACTCAAATTTCGGCGGCCTTGGATCGTAGGTTCAAATCATCAGCTGTGTACCCTGGAATGTCTTCAAAAAAAGGAAACAAAATGGAAATGGGCGCCAGAAATCAAAAGATTTCAAATAATAAGAGGAAATAAACTGCAAGTGACTAACATTTAATTAATAATCAATAAAAAGTCTTGAAGTGTCAGTAGTAAATAATCAGGATAATTAAAATGCAAATAATGGGATAACAAAATTGTGTACGTAAACTGAAGGTTGCGACACACATAAAATTAAAAAACCCCTTTCGGGTTATATTAATAACTTTACCAAAAAACATTCGTGGTATAAGCTTATCACAGTCATTTAATAAATCCTTCTGTTTAGGCTATTGAAGATAAAGAAGCGTAACTGTACCTTTTACAGAGGGTCAATACACATCAAAATTGCAGCTTTAAATACTGAGCATAATTAACTATAACCATAAAAATGTAAATGTAAAAAGCAAGAGCATGTATGAAATTGAACACTACATGTTAATAATGGCAAAACGTATGAATTTAAATTCCAAATATTTACGGGTTTAAAATGTATAAATGTAAAATCCAGGTATTGAAGATACGATAAATCCCGGAATAGCACAAACTAACCTCGCTTCTCCAACGCTCACAAACTGCAAACAGGCAAACGCCGGCCGGGGTAACTACACTCTTCAGTTTAACATAAGGTGGTCGCGAACTGCACACATATCGTTGAAATCGACGTGGATGCGCCGAAATTGCTGCGGAAGCATCCTCAACAAAGCAGCAAATACGCCGAACCCAGCAGGTGTCGAAAATGCGATAAGGCAAGCGCCTTGGCCTCCGAGATAAACTCGTGGTTGAAATTGGTAATTAAGAGCTAAGAAAAAATGTAATTACTATGCGAATAACGAAACAGAAAAGCGCTATCGTACCTGATCATAATCAGGCCTTAGGAAACATACACTGCTCATTAGATTGATTGAGCGCACGTAATTTGACTTGAACAAACATAATTTAACCACGCCGGTCACAGCGGGCCAACAATAGCAAGGCGAGGTACGAACAATTCGAGCCCAAAAGAAGGCTTGCATTCTGATAAGAGATAGCGCGGGTCGAGAGGGCATCGCGCAAACGAAAGGAACTTGATACAGGTACAAAATACGCTGCTTTGGAAAATTGAAGAATTCGAGATGTAAAGGATTTATAATTTTAATAAAAATATTCAGGTTAAGCCTGAAATAATTGGATAAATGGCGAAACAATTAAGCGGAGCCAAAAAATTGTTTCAAACGTTCATATAACCTGTAAATGCAACGCACTCTTCTCAACTTACTATAATACATGCAATGGAGAATTTCATCTACCCATTGCAGTTTGCACCGTCACATACCCCAGGGGGGATATAATGCGGCCTCTCTGAAACGATGTCAAAATTTGATATGACTGGGCGGCGAGAAATGCTGACAATCTCCTCCTAAAGAAATGACCGAAAAATCTACTTAACATAAAACAGAAGATGTAACGAAAAGAATGCAACAACACACCCTGTAAACTTGTAGTTTGTAAGTTAATACCTTGTTAGATTCGTCTTGAGCCGCAACAGAGTTATCTTGCGTAATTCAAGCGATGAAAATGTCCTGCGGTATACGACTAATTTTCCTGTAGTGATACACGCCGTGGCTGATTAGGAATGTAATTGAAACTGCATAGGCACTATCCTCGCTTCTGCGTAATTGTCAGCTGCTTAAACTTACAGAATTAAATTCAACCACAGCAGCCTTAGGGCTCAACAAAATCTTCCACAGATTCTGAACTTGAAAATTAACATAAAAATCGGCCGAAAAATTCAAAGTGCCAATTTTGGGCCTGTAACACCTGCTCATGGATGTCTCCATATTGCTTTGTTTTCAAAAACTGAAATGGTTGGATCCGACAGACCTACCCCAATATGTGACAATTATATGCATGCTAATCGCATAATAATAATTTGGAGAGACCAACGACCAGGCCGGTTTCACCGATGCAATTTTATGTACAATACATTTACCAATATTTAATTAGAATAATTCATCGAGTCAATAAAAGAAATCTTAAAAGGTGATAGAATATCATAAAAAAATAATAATATTCACGTGGTCTGGTAGCAAAAAATATCCAAATATTGTAGAGGCTAGAAGTTTATTTCGATGCCTTTTTAAAAGCCAATTATAAATACTTTCCCACTTGAAGGAGGAAAGTACCATAATTATGGCAGATTAGAACAAGAATAGGAGCATTAGAAAATCTGCAAGTTACATGAAATATATGACCCACACTAGTCATCTGGTTGTGAATATTTAACGAATTTCAATAATTCTAAACTTTGGTAGCAACAACTGCTAATAGTTCTGGGTATAAAAAATAACTATAACAATTGGAGGGTCAGAAAAATTCTACAAGTTCGACAGGTGCACTTCGAACAATATTTATTGTTAATCTTCGTTCTATTAGTGTTTCACTACCTTTCCTACTTAATAATAATTGTTGTGATTGGGACAAATATAGTTTTTGCTCCCTTGGCTAGAAGGACAAATATTTCCAACAAGAAGAAACATCTGCCAAGTTCTACAGGCTACCAGATATTTTTTGGTCCAATCATTTTCTGCTAGCAAAGGTTTGACATTTATTGTGGAAGACGTTATTCTTCCACCGGTTTCACAACCTTTGATAATCTATCATTTTTAAAATATGAACAAATACAAGTATTGCTAAATGGTTAATAAATGTATTTTTCAGATTAAAAGAGTTTAGAATAATTATATATGCTATCTATAACTTTGTGTGGCATATTTTACTTGTGCCGGTGCGTAACAACTCTTAGGTTTTAATAATTGTGGTAGGAAAATATCATGATTTACCAAGTATGTTATGTTTTAAGCTTGCTTAGTAATATTGAAATAGGATAGAAGAATTGAACATTAGGATGCTTGAAGTTAAAGTTAAACAGCGTCACGTATATTCAGAAAACGAAAAAAGAATTAGAGAACCAACAAAACGGAGTACCCACTTATTGTGGCCGCACAATGAATTTCTGGAGTGACCGAAAGGTCCTTGTCCGGAGAACAGGCCAGCACATCGCTCGGAAATATTTTGTAAATGAAAACGTCAAATCTACTTCGAAAAATAACATCAACTAAATTGGTTTCTTAAGCATCGGCTCGACGAGTAATATAATCGAAAGAAGGCGCACAAAGAAACAAAAGGGTAGCAAATAAACACTTGGGAAATTGATCAGACGTAATAGGACTACCAAAGAAATGCCCTAAATCTCACAAAGAGGCTTTTAGTTGCGGATGGGAAGTGTTTCTAAGACAGTGCACCCTCGGCGGCCATGCGATCCCTGCTTTGTTCCAGATGAACTACCCCTAGACGGCTAACTAGACGACTACATTGTGGTAATACGAGGGAAAGGTGCAAAAATAAACCGTTACGTACCGAATCTGCAATTCTGCCGATGTCTGCCTTTCACTCCGGGCATATGAAGTCAAATTAGATTGTAATTTACTTGTAAGCTCTCCGTTAACCAACAAACTGCTATTACACAGGCAAATGGGTAAGAAAGTGGATGAAATCTGATTTTATAAACAAAACAAACAAACTAGCTTATTATATGCTGTTCTTCCGAATGGCGTTAGAAACATTTTCTACTTGTACTTAAATTAAAAAAGTTGTTTATTACAAGCCACATTCTTAAGGCTCAACATAAATATTTTCAAAGCAATTAAACTCATAAGATATGTTTCAATTAGATGCACATTTTAGAAATGTATGGGCCTGCTAAATCTGGTACACCAGGTTGTAGCGAAATTTTATATGTGTCGAAAGTTCCTAATAGCTATTTATCCACAACCCATATATTATGATGGCATAGTTATACTGATTTCAGATGTATTATTAGGTTCATAACTTGTACATACTTTATACGCCTCAGGAGACTAAAAATCGAATGTCTAATCTTCTTAAAGTACAATACAACATTGTGTCCACAACCTAGAAATTGGCGCTACGCCGAATAAAATGGACGACGTTGACAGTAATTAAAAGATCATAAAGCACTAGTGTCTTAAGAGCTCTATAAAACACTAGTGCATTAATCACTGTCGCTGTGACCCACCTAATTAGAGTTTTTCATTATATTTTTTAAACAACTTAGTTTATTTGTTTGCAAAGTCATTGCAGCGCCATCTGAAAGATAGTGATTTAAAGAACTTCACCTCTCAGTCTGCAGCAACCTCGTGATAGCTGGGCGCAAAATGCCTTTTTTTATTAATTATTATCGTTCATCGTGTATCGAAAATTGTTTTTTACCAAATTGAAGCTAAATCTTTCCTCTACACCGTAACGAAGGATTAGAGGGTCGACCCTTACCTGTTGGTGAAAGTTATATTTGGTAAGTAACAAACGACTTCCGGGATTGAACCGTGTCATGATTGAGATCGAAGAACCCAACGTTTCACCCACTTTCGTAAGGGGCTTCATCAGTAGGAAAAAAGCAAAAGAGCACGGTAACTCAACGTGTTAACCACGTCAGAGGCGAAACACGTTAAGTTACCGTGCTCTTTTGCTTTTTTCTTCCTGATGAAGACCCTTACGAAAGTGGGCGAAACGTTGAGTTCTTCGATCTCAATCATGACACGGTCCAATCCCGGAAGTCGTTTGTTACTTAATGACAATGGCCGTGAAAGCCTCAAAAATCATCGTTATATTTGGTATTTTTCCGGCTGGTAAATATCGGCCTAGGTTGACTAACTAGTCGGCAAGGGTCGTGGTTCCAGCAAAGCTGCAAAAAAAAACTACGGGAGATGGCGCCAGGTCATCGACGTAAACAAATCCTTCGGTCTGACCTCTCCAAGGTAAGAGATATACCCATCAAACCAAAATAATAGCAGAACAGACTAGTGACAATATTTATTCAATATTTGGTATTATAGTGCAATCAGACAGAAAAACTTAAATAACGAGATGTAAATATATATATACGCATAAATAAATAGTAACAATTTAACAAATAGTATAAATATAGGTGAGGGTAGTAACTCACGACAGATTAAAAAGGTGCTCCATAAATATCTATAAAAAGGGCGAGCTGCGTAAATAAAATTAACTTTAAGGCAGTATATGTATAAAAGGACGAGCTGCGTAGATAACATTAATTTTAAAGCAATAGCTATTAAGTTAAAGCCTAATTTAAAGATACCCGCTAAGGGATAAGAACAAAAAAGGAAGCTCCGTGAGGCGGAGGTTCAGACAAAGCAAAACACGTCGGAATAATCCGGCAAGCAAATAACAGCAAATCCGTATATATTAGTACGCACCCTGTTAGGCAACGAAGCTCGGGCAAAGCGATGCAAGCAAAAGTCACAGATCGTTAGCTCTATCTGACGTTATCGCGATAATCAAGATTTTGAAGGGGTGAAACCCTTCAAATTGTATGGCCATACAGAGGTTGAAGAGATTTCTACAGGAAACTCAT
This sequence comes from Agriotes lineatus, assembly GCA_940337035.1. Classification (NCBI taxonomy): domain Eukaryota; kingdom Metazoa; phylum Arthropoda; class Insecta; order Coleoptera; family Elateridae; genus Agriotes; species Agriotes lineatus. The sequence continues at coordinate 191,710,650 of OW679195.1, forward strand.
TGCATTTTCGATGACGTTTCAAGTAATCAGCTTGTATGTAACAAAACAGTAGACCCAGAGCTAAATTGCACAATCTTTGGTAGTTAAATGTCCACGGGTGGTACGGTAACCACAGCCAATTCTCACGCAGCGCACACCTAATTGAAGTCAAACAATCATATAAATACATATAAATCTCGTAGACTTGGGATGCACGTGCCAGGCGTTCGGGACTGCAGGCGACTTCTCCAACAGAGCGGGGCGGAGGCACCGCAATCAGCGAAGCTCTTGAGGACACAGCTAAGGGTCCAAGGAGGAAGTATTACCAGCTACCGACTACAGGAGTGGCTAACGCAGGGGCCTTGCATCTGAGGCAGGGGACAAGCAATTAAATCACAAGCAGGTAACGTCCCCATTAGTATGTAGCGATTCCAAGGGGTGTAACGCAAAATGTTTCCCAGTAGTTGCAAAGCCAAAGGAAAAATGGCTGAAAGTGTACAAATTTTTAGGTAAGCACCCGAGAAGGAGGCAGGAGCTAAAGAAAACTAACCTGGTGGTAACAGTCAGCCGAAGGTTACCGTGCTAGCGACGAAAGTTGGCCCCAAAATTCCGCAGAAGCGTCAGACGTAAGAATTATAACAGCAACCAATTATTCGAACGTCCAGAGGGCTTTTGTGCTTCTAGATCTTTCGCCATCAATGAAGCTAACCAAACTATTTGGCTTCAGAAGCACCAAGCCGAGGGGCACACAACTTAATTGCACGAATGTTAGGATGGAAAAGGCCTAGAAATTCAGCCACACCATTCAGCACAGGTTATCAAAAATTCCCAAAATTTGGCAAGAGGAACCACAAGAAAAAACTACTGAAATGTGGAGTGTTCTAGTTTGATATGCATAACTATAGTTTAGGCTGAAAATTTGTTATCCCTTGAATAGAGTACGGTTGCCTACCCAAATGTACTGGCTATTGGGGAATAAATGAGAATAGTAGAATCTAATTAATTACTTGAAATATTGCAGGGAAAACTACAAATTAAAAGTAACGAAATGCTTAATAATAAAACACATAATAACCAATTAGAACAGTTATAGCACCTTTAATAAATTTGTTATAAAACATTCACAAATATTACCTTAAAACAATCGCAGTATCAGTTCGGTACACATACTACATATTTAAAATGTCGATTCTCGAATTCGAGATCGAGAATCGATGTTCGAGAATTTTAGAGATCGAGATCGAGAATAGGTAAATCTCGTTTCGTCTTCTCTCGCGGCAACGCTGCTTAGTGTATAACTGTATATAAAGAAAGTAAATGGAATTTCAGTAATTATTTCATTATAACACATTTTAACATGAAAATGAGAACCCAAAATACGACCTCAATGAGAGTACATTTTTATATCCCGTGAACTAATTAATTATCCTGAAATAATTGTTATGCAAGTATTACTGTGGTTGATCTCTGTAGCACAAAAGGCTTCGGAATTGTGCAACATAATTGTGATTATTTAAACAAAAGGAAAATACGTTCTTGTCTATTCCACGAAGCAGGGAGCGTTTCTTTTCCCTGGTCCTTGCTCGCGTAGGGGAGAACGGGTCTTTCAAATACTAGCAACCATCAGTCGCAATCGCAGCTTTTACTCAAGTAACCATACTCCGTCATGTAGAGGAAAAATTTAGCTTACATTTGGTGAAAAAAAATTTTCGATACACGATAAAAGATGACAATTAACAAAAAAAGGACCTTATGCACCAGGTTATTAGGAGGTTGCGCAGACACAGATGTAGCATCCTATTTTTTTTCAAGTGCTTTAGATCAATCTTTGAGAAGGCCCTAGACTTACTTCGCAAACAAATGAACTAATTTGTTTAAAAACATTTATTGAAACACCTTAAATTACAGGTACTTGCGGCCTGGCCGCCTAGAGGGCTTAACTTTTCTCTGGTGGATTATATGTAATATAACACCGTTATACCATAAATACCCATTAAAATGTATTATTATAATTTCTGGCGTCTAAATGTTCATTATTAGAAGTATGAAAAATTATTTGAAAAATACTATTAAAACCAATCTAGTAATGACATAATATAAAAAAAATTCCTTCTAGGCAACAAAATAATGGGATTATTTCGATAATCTATCTAAAAGAACCAGACATTGTAACACCATAAATAAAGAGAGCGATTGGCAAGCTGAACAACGTCAAAGAGAGAGGGGTAGAAATATTACACTCCCTTTGTCAAAAAACTTGGGATACTGAAGAGTGGGCATTGGGATAGTGCGAATCAGTATTTGTTCCTCTCTACAAAAAAGGGTCCCCAAGAGATTGCACAAATTATAGAACAATTGCTAACATCACACATGCAAGTAAAATCCTACTAACAGTTCTAAATGAGAGACTAAAACCCTAAATTTTACTTAAGATATCAAATGAACAAACGGAGTTCTTGCCAGGAAAAGGAACACGGAAACAAGTGCTGAATATGCGACCAATAATTGAGAAAGCCAGAATATTTAATATAAAGGTTTATCTTTGTTCATTAACTAATATGAAGGCCTTTGATAAAGTCTGGTGGGACAAGCTATAGCACATACTGGCAGAAATGGGTGAGCCACATCACTTAATGAATGTAATCAAAAACCTACCACTAACACGCTTTCAAAGAACGGAAAGACGAAAATGGGAATTGGACAAGGTTGTATCATATGTCGGTTACTGTTCAATATTATATAGTAATCCATTCGCTATGAAGCTACTTGAACCAACTGCATGCACTATTACGCACTTTTTGCCACTTCTCTCACTTCGATACCAGGTTCTTCTTCAGAGTGCCAACAGTTGCTAACGCTATACGTATGAATGCAAGTTTCCTCTAAATAAGTAACGCGGTTCTTCCGGTCGCCTAACATCTTGTTCTCCATCAACGTCCTCAGATACCGAAAACTCCAGGCCACAATGTAACTTCGTTCCATTAAAAGCTTCGTTTTATTACAACATTTTTTAGCATTGAAAATGTTTAACGAATTGGAGATGTGACGATAGTACGGGGCGCATTTTGTCATTGCCCCTATTTCGGCATCCAGAAGCTATAGCGTGCTTTGATTGGTCTAAACGGTGACTCGGTGGGTACTAAGTATACAATCTTAGTTATTTAAAAATAGAGTATGGATTTTATTTATTATATGCATCCGCATTGTTTAACATTGTACATTTTGTAACGCCACTTTATTTATTTAAATTTCTAAAAACTCGCCACGAAGTACATAACAGAACCCTATGACATGTTAATCAATACTCTATACCAAATCACAATACTTCTAAATTTAAAAGCAGTTTTGTATATAATATAGCAATCTCGATTATCAACTCCCATTTGGAATTATTTAACAAGTGGCCTAATGTTAATTTTAGTATCGTTAAGAGCTTCATTACCGCACTCAGTGCGGTAATAGATATTACCGCACTCTTTTTGTTTCAAGAAATACATTAAACCAGAATTTAATGATGAAGATAAAATACACGTTTGCTTATGGCACTTAACGAGACTCGTTTGATTGCCGCAAAACTCGGCGCACCGCCTCGTTTTTGGCAATCAAACTCGTGTCGATAAGATGCTCATAATCAAACTTATATCGTTAATATTTATTGAAAGCAGGTTAAAATGTGATCTATTGTGTAAACAGCTTGCGCATCAATAATTTTTGTTTCTTTCTATAACTAATTTTAATTTATACTTACTCATTATAACTCCCCCCCCCCCACTTGGGTGGGGTCAAAAAACGGACTATCCGATACCTCACCTTTTAAATAAGAATAAAATTGTAAACTTTATTGTACTATATACGTAGAAGCTATTCTTATTTAATTTAATTTCAATCATAAACTGCAGCTAACCTAAAATGATAGCTCCTGCGCATGAGGCAGAAGTGGTCTACGATAGCCATTTCTTACACTGGTGTAAATTACACAAGCTGGTTGGCAACCATATTAGCGTCGAGTTCCGTCACAGATTGGACCAATCACAACGCGCTGTAGTTTCTGGGTGATGAAATAGGAGAAGCAATGCCTAAATGAATACGGGGCTCCTTCAGCGATTTGTGTGAAGCTTGGAAAATGCGCAGTTTTCTCGAATTTTTGCAAGTTGTACGTATTGCAGGTGAATGTTGTTGGTGTCATTTTGAAGAGCTCGTCAAGGGCGAACTTTCCGAAAAGGTTGTGAAAACATAAGATTCGAGGGGGCAAAAATACGGAGGTTAAAACGATTTTTTGATGCTGTTACATCGCATACTATTTGAAATATCCAAATGTGATTTTGGGTTAGTTAGAAAGAGGATGAACCAACGCTGATCGTACTGGCTGGTTTATTGGGGTCTGCGATGCACGGGGACGAAGTTACAGGGGTAGAAAGCTAAGGTGCATTTGTAGCAAATTGGATGTTCGCATAAACAGAGGAAAAGAAAAAATGTCGAATTTTGTTTTTGGCAGTATGTGGATGAATCTGTGGGTTTTTAAGGATTTTGCGGCTCAGATGGATTTAGGGGTTGCAAAATGGGGAAAACCGTTCTATTTAGCAGAAAAACTTCAAAATTAATATTTACGTGAAATGCACTATTTGGGGACTTTCCAGTGGTCGATTTTATTTTTTAAGAGAATTTGAGATGTAGGCATTTTGCGGCCCAGGTAGATTTTGGAGTTGCAAAATGGGGATATATTATAATTATCAGAAACCTTAAAATTAATATTTGTGTGAAATTCGCTGTTTAGAGGCTTTCTACTGGTCGATTATACTTTTAAGAGAATTTGGATATGGGAATTATGCGGGCCATGCGGATTTCGAGGTTGCAGAATAGGGAAACAGATATAATTAACAGAAAAACTTTAAAATTTATATTTGTGCGACGTTCGCTGTTTGGCGATTTTCTATTAATCAATTGTAGGTATATTTTAAAAAAATTGGGGTGTGGGAATTTTGCGGCCCAGATGGATTTGGGGGTTGACAAATGGGGAAACCGTTATAATGATCAGAAAAACCTTAAAATCAATATTTGTGTGAAATTCGCTGTTTGGAGCCTTTCTACGGGTCGATTATATTTTGTAGGAGAATTCAGGATGTGTGAATTTTTCGGTTCAGGTGGATGTAGGGGTTGCAAAATGGGGAAAACGTTAAAATTATTAGAAAAACCTTAAAATTAAAATTTGTGTGAAATTCGCTGTCTCGAGACTTTCTACTGGTCGCCTGTATTTTTTAAGATAAATCGGAATGTGGGAGTTTTGCAGCCCATGTGGATTTGGGGATTGCAAAATGGGGAAAACCGTTATAATTATCAGAAAATCTTTAAAATAAATATTTGTGTGAAATGCGCTATTTGGAAACTTTCTACTGGTCAATTATATTTTTAAGAGAGTTCGGGATGTGGAAATTTTGCAACCCATGTGGATTTGGGGGTTACAAAATGGGGAAAACGTTATAATTATAAGAAAAGCCTTAAAATTTAATATTTGTGTAAAATTCGCTGTTTGGAGGCTTTATACGGATCGATTGTATTTTTTTTTTTAAATTTGAGATGTGGAAATTTTGCAGTCCAGTTGAATTTGGAGGTTGGAAAATGGGAAAAGCGTTAAAATTATCAGAAAAACATTAAAATCAACATTTGTGTGAAATTTGCTGTTTGGAGACTTTCTACTGGTCGACTATATTTTTTAAGAGAGTTGGAGAAGATTTTATGAGGGGATGGGGGATTACCTTATTTTCTCAATTTTTAAATAAGGGAAATGTGCATTTTTTATTCTGGCCCGTTGTGAAGTTGGGTCGGGTTGTATTTCTCTCTAACATGAATAATATATCCTGGGTTAAGATTGGCATACACTTAAAATAAAATTTTGTGTGATGTATGTAAAGTAGCATAACTACTAAAAATAAGACTAATTATTGTTTCTGTATGACTCGAGACTCGAGAAAGATTAAGAACAGTAAAGTTAAGCGGATTAATATGTTTGTTGGTACTAAATACCAAATCTTTTGTATTGGCATTTTGTTTCACATTTTAAATATTGCATTCCCTTCCGACTCTTATACAATTCATTTATGTATTTCTAATATGTAGTTATATATTGTCTTGTGTAAATGAATATTTAATTAGTTTTTAAATAGTCTAACGATCTGAAATAGCTAAACTAGCAATAATTATTCGTATTATAAAATAGATAACGGTATGTATGTACATTAATTAGTACTTAGGGCATATCGTATTTAGTTAGTGAAAGTAGACATACATACAAAAATATGAGAAATAAAGTGAAACCTGTCAAATTGTCGACTGTTCAATAGTACCTAAATTTTCAAATCAATATTTTTTTTAAATCAACAGTAAATATTGAAAACCAAAAATTGTTTTTGAAGTAAAAATAGAAATACTGACACTGTTAAACTGAATATCTTTAAATTCAGCAGTGAAGTTAAATTGTTAAGTCCAAACTAATTTATTTTCAAATTCAATATTACTATAATAATACCATTAGCAAGATACATTTTGGTCTCTAATTAGTCAGGGGGATAATGAACAAAAATCGGTCGGGAAGGAGGAGAGGGAGGGAGACTAAACGGCATGTTCAAGCAAAAAACAAATTCTTCAGTAGAATTTCCCGCCGGATTTAAATTTCAAGTTAATTCGAAATTGTTATTCGTTAATTAAATTTTTGTTTTGTCATGTAGAAATTGTATGCACCGGTGGAAGTTACGCGTGTTTGAAAGAAATCACTTCTGCATTAAATATTCCATCAATATCGAGTCGGACATTTTCAAACACCAGAAAACAGTATACACTGGCATAACGGCCTTAGCGTGGGATGAAATGATAGAAGCAGGAAAAAAAGAAAAGAAACTGGCAATAGAAGCTGGCGAACTTGATGACAATGGGGTACCAATAATAATTACTATTGCTGCTGTGTAGTGGGAAAAAGAATAAATTGTTCACAACGAGGTTCTTATACAGCACGATGTGGAGCTGCAACTACTTCTTTTAATAATAGCAGGAAATTAAATTATAAAGTGCAGAAATTATTAGCTGCATGTAGTCCAGGGAAAGTATGTAAAATGCTATAGCGAAAACTAAAAACCACGTGCAAAAACCCAAGGAACCAGACCAAAAAATTATTCCATGCTGTAGAGTAGATGATGGAGAAAATGCCAATGTTGCAGATATGGAGGACTGCGACGTATTTAGAAAAGGAAGCAAAATCCTTGAGCAATTGAAAAATGAAGACCCATCAGAAATGCAAAAATTAACTGTAGGCCAAAGAAACAACTTTTTTAGGAAGACGATGAGGATCAAACGATTAACTGCATCCAATTTTGGTAAAATTGCAAAACTAAAGAAAATCACTTCCACAGCGAACACAGTAAAGGCTCTTCTTTATCAAGAACTTTTTGGATCTTTGGCAACTCAATACGGATACAAAACGAAAGCAGAGCAATTGCCCAATTTCAAGATATTTCTGGATTAGATGTAACAAGTTGTGGGCTTTTTGTAGACCCAAAATATCCATTTTTAGCTGAATCTCCTGATGGATTAGTAGGTAATGACAGCATTATTGAAATAAAATGCCCTTATAATTCAAGAATGCCAACACCAAAAGAAGCAAGTGAAAATGGTGTTATAAAATTTTTGACAATTGATGGCAGCGGTGGCCTTCAATTAAAGAAAAATGACAATTACATTCACCAAGTACAAGGTCAATTGAATATTACCAATAAAAATAAGTGATAAGTTGTTGTATGGACGCCAAAAGACTTGTTTTATCAAATTATATGCAAGGATGAACATTTCTGGGAAAGCCAAGTTCCCAAACTTAACTTATCACTTTTAATAAAATTGCACTTTTGCCTGAATGAATCGATCCCGTAAAGAGGCCAGATATATATTTGAAAATTGTTCGGTTTACCGATATTACTTATTTTTGTTAGTAATTGGTTTCAGTTTTGTATGTTTTCTATTTTATCTGTACCTATTTGTTTTATATTCTTACTTATTAACGATAATATTTTAAAGGGTTATTTTTTACATTTAAATTACACTAAAGCTATATTTTTACTAATTCTAAAATTTGTTACACACAACTTCACTTATAATGTAAATTAGTTAAACGACTGAGATATCTAAAAAATCACAGATTTTGATAAGAAAGTACAAGAAATAACAGTGTTTTTTCGAATTAGAAATATATTTTCAACTATAATTTACGGAAAACTAACTCAAACCACATCCACAGCGAACACAGTAAATGCTCTTCTTTAGCAAGAGTTGTTTGGATCTTTGGCAATTCAGTACGCCATACAAAAACCATCTAATACGTAGTAGAAAGTTGTAATTTCCTTATATTGTCTGCTAATTGAAGTTTATTATTTGTGTTGCCTACTACACTGCACTACACTGCTGAATTATATCGATTCTTCTAAAATGTTAGTTTTATTATTACCGAAACAATTTGTAATTTTCGAAAAAATCTATGGTGAAAAGGCAAAAGGGTATAAGTCAAAAATGATCATTTTACAGGAACATCAAAAAACTATTTTGCTGGAGATTTGAGAACAACATTTAATTCTTTTTCGCTGGTAATCAAAAGAATCAAGTCGATTTATTGACTACAGCTTGCTTTGCTATTGATTCTAAAACTATTTCTACTAGAAAATAAATAAATACGGAACTATACCTTATCACATTTCCTTTATTCATTTTATGAAAATAGCAAAAGGGTATAAGTTCACTATAGCTTTTGCGATTTCCGAAATATGTATTTTCTGATAAATAATTACTATGACAAAACAGCATATGTAGACATAAACTAAACAAGAATATGTGGTTTCGAGTTCGAATAATGTGAGGTTATCCGTAAAATTACCGGTTAAGTTCTTGCTACAGCACTTCTGCAAAACTTTGTACGCACGAGAGCGTGTGTCTATTTTGGCACTTATTCGTTAAACTACACTATAATAACTAATAATAACACTGGAGAACTAAACCGCCAAAACACGCTATTGCACTTGCATGGAAATGCACTCGTAGTATAAGTGTACATAAGTTATTTGTTTCCAACAAAAACGGAAAGTTATGAAATGGCAAAAGGGTATAAGTTAACATACGCTGTTCTGATGTTGCAGAAAACTTTACGAAAAGCTTTGACTCGGGGTGTTAGTACACATGTATCTATTTGCCATTGACTAAAATTATTTTTTATCAATTTTAGTGAATTTTCAAGGAGTAAGTCTACATATCCCATTTAGAAAACTTGCTGTAACAATGCGGTTATGGTAAGTAGACTTATATCCTCTTATATTTAGATGCCCGATATTGCTCTGGGCGGGGCATCAATAAAATCAAAATGAGGTAAGTCGACGTAGGGTATACCGTTATGCCTTTTTGCCACAGAAATGTCATGTGACGTTTGAAACAGAGTAGTTTTTAGCTATCTATTGGCGTGGAGATTTTTTTCGATATTCGTATTTCTACAAATATTATTTGAAAATTTTAAAGTAAAATAGAGTTGTACGTTTTTTAACGCTGAAAAGTTATTTTGGAGAAATTTTAAAAAGTCTCTCTGTCAGCAGACAGACAAAATATAAATGATTAGAAAAAAAAATCGACCGCTTTTCCTACTTTAAAATTGGCTCTCTAAAAGTTAAACAGTGTGCATAAAATGGGGTATATTTCAAGGTGTAAACTCCAGCCTTAAGGTCATTGCCGCGCTGCACTTGTTCGCATACTGGTAGTGGCCACTGGCAGGGTTGAGATGTTACTGCAACCGTTTCTACTACAACTTAATGCGCGATTGTAATAGAAAAAAGTCTTTACCCAGAACTTTCCTCGTCGACAATAAAAAATTTTGAAATCAAATTAAGTTAGTAGTAAAAATATCTTCACGTTTCTAATAAACTAAATAAAATTTCAAATAAAAAAAACGGTACCGCTGGTCAAATTCGAATGGCAGGAGGACCGCGTGTGCAGCTCCAACGTTTTGTGGGATATTGTGAGGGGCTGGAAAATTTCTACCTGAGCGCGAAGCACCGACCTTTCGAATTCCTGCGTTGCAGCTATATTTAGTAACGCGCTAATTTGTGTCTCCTTTTTGTATCGTAAAAACAGTTATTCAGTATCTATTAGCTTCCATTTTTAGTAAGAATAAATCCTGCACTATGTACAAATTATTACCTGTATCTATTATTAAGTTAAATCAAAAATAAACAAAATTTTATTTTTCTAAGGTGATCACCCTGTACATATTTGTCTGAAATTTTCTGTTTCATTCCAGGTATATACATCTATATATATAATGTGTATGCAAAATATCGTCTTCCTCCAACAAATATTTTTTGAGTTATACTGCCAACAGACAGACAGACAGACAGATATAAGCCCTTCACTACCTTTTTGGGACAGAGTTGGCTATGCTTTTTTATTTTCATGTTGGACCAACTGATTTGATGATGTAGCGGATGCAATTTTTTTTCTGTCAGTGTCTTTTCGACATTTTCTTGCCACCACATTGTCAGATTTATTATTTTAATATTTGTAAGAAAATAAATGATTTATCAAATGTGTAAAAATAATTTTAATTTCCGTCAAAGAAAAGTCAAAATGCCCAAAATAATTTTGTTACAACAAAAAATTTCCATTAAACGATGCTACATCCAATTTAAAAGGACAGACCAAATTTAAAGAACGCGAGTCGATGTAGTGACTAGAGAATATCCGGCAACAATGTACCTATTCAGAAAATATACCTAACCTTAAACTGAAAACAACCTAACCTAACACAAAAAGTGTCAATTTCACGATGGGTTTAGTTGCAACAGAGGTTCTGCCAACAAAATGACTAGATGGTCATAGCCTCACCTGACCCAAAAAGATCGTGAACGGCTTATAGACAGACGGACAGACGGAATTGAGAAAACCTGTTTTTCGTCATCTAGGGACCCTGAAATGTGAAGATCTGAAGAAATCTCGGAAGGTGATTTTTCGTGATTACAATACTTCCTCGTCCTTCAGACGAGATAAGTAAAAATTGATGGGGACTTTCAAAATACAAGGTGGCGCACAGCCGACTGATACATTGTGATTCTTCTTTCTTATTTCTGTTGAAGTGACAGTGCTAACAAAACTTTGCTATTCGCAACAGTTAGTGTAAGTTTTCAAGTTAATTTTTAGTAAAAAAATTGCCCTACAACAATTGCTGAATTAAAGAATACAATACGTGAAGCAATGCAAAGTTACTTACTTTTAGACAATGTAAAAGCTCCCCAAACAATAAATCCTTTTAAAATATATTTATTGAACAATTAACACAAAACTAAAGATACATATGGACTAAACAACTCAAAGGTATAAATAAACGATGAACAATAATATGTGGAGCCACCGATTGGATGGCTTGTAATTCTCAGAACTCTTTTAAAACAGCTAATAAATGTAATAATAAGAATGACTCATATAAGCAATACATCTTCTAAAGTTATATAAAAAAATTTGAATGTAATATCGGATTCAACATCTTTATCTAATTGCAAATAAATATTAAAGTGTACAAGATGCTAAAATAACCTAACGTTTTGCGTGGCGTATAATAAACAATAATAATATAGATGTGAACAATTTTAAAACTTTTTTTTTATTTCTATCCGTTGTAATTTTTTCAAATTTTGGAAATTTTATGCCAGACTTGAAAATTAGCAAAATTTATTTTCAATGCATTAACGAAGGTTGGTAAATTGCAACTTCTGTAAATTTTGTATTTAAATCCAAGTTACAGTAAGTGGTTTCGTAAAGTTTTCCACCCTCCTGTGAAGTTTATTTGCCCTTTCAGTATCTCTAATAATAGTTGTATAGTAAGATCAGGCGCTGTTCGTCTTATAACACGGCGATCGAAATCATTCAAAAACATTTTGAATTACAGCTCCTGTTTTTCTTTTCTTCCTTGGATGCTGTAGTAAACTGTTTCCGGCTGCTCGAAGTTCTTCCTTAATATCTAATAGATGATTCTAAAAATTGACAAAACTTTATGAAAAATAACCTCAAAAAAGAAGCCCATTTTCTTACCAACCAAGATATAGAATTATATTAATTTGTACTGAAAACTACAGTTTAACACTGAAAAGCTAGAAAAGCGCAGGAAAGCCAAGTGGAGTTTACAAGTAGAAACTAGCAAAACCAATAAAATATGATCACAGACCAAGAAATCTGAAGAAATAGTAAAGCAATAAAATATTAACACACACAAGAACTATAACCAAAATAACATAAACAACGATAAATATATCATAAAAATAACAACAATAACTCCTGAAAATTGATTAATTAAGAACGCGCGTAAATTTCCAAATGTCAGTTGGTAACGGAATCATGTACTTGTTGTAGTGAATGTACTTCTTTGCAATTGGTTGACGCATGGTCGCACTTTGTTTTTAAGAAATTAGTTGGAATATTTTCCGGGGCTTTTGTAAGCTTGGTGGAGCTAATACGGTTTTGACTAAGTGCTTTAAGAATAGTAGACCTATTAACTTCGTTTTTTTTCATTAAATGAAATTTAGCTTGAAACTATTGTAAGTTATACTCAACAAAGCCTGTGGTTCCATCTGTCAGTAGAAATACGATTGTGTTTCAAATTCTCTTTGTTTAACTAACAGGTGTTTCATGGGCATAATCTGCCCAACTGGTTCTTCTCTTTTATTCTGTCGAAACTTTCCTTAAAATTCACTTTATTTAAGATTTATCGTTGAATCGATAAGTTTTTACAGTATTGCAGTTGAGTTTTATCTATTTCTTCTGTAATACGCTTTTCGTGACATAATCAGAAGCAAAGATTTTCTTGAAGTGCAATGCTTCCTGGCATATTTATTTAATAATAACATTAATTAACTTTGCCCCAAATAAGTGGGGAATTCTTATTGGGTCCAGGTTCGACTTATATTTATTTATTTATTTATTCATAATGTAAAACTTACAGGCCTTAGGCCTAATTACAAGTTTTAGAACAAAAAAACATAAACATTTATATGTGCAAACAAAGTAAAACTAAAGATAATGAGTTCTTATCAGAATGTCAGAGACTCAACTTAGTTATTGTTAAAAAATAATTATGAATACGATAATGTTTTAGTACTACTTTTAAACTTAGAAAATGTACCTCCAAAACTGTCTAAAGTAAACTTTTCCGACAGACCAGTGAGCCATCTCCAGCAGCTCAGAATTTCTGAAAATACGAAAAGGTACACTAAGTTGTATTTTAAACAGAAGCGGCGGAAAGTCAATAATCCCGTTAATAATTTTATACAGAAAGTGCAAAGATTGATTTGTTCTTCGGTTTTCTAGTTTGGACATATTAAATTCTTGTCTAATTGGCTGATAAGATGAAAATTCCGGGTTAGTTTGATGCTTTTTGTAGTATAAAAATTTGTATTTTAAAAATTTATTTTGAACTCTTTCTATTGCTTTTGTGTGATTCCGTTGAAGTGGTGCCCAAATAAGAGAATCATATTCCAATTTTGATCGTATTAAAAACGTATATAGAGTACACAAACTTTCATGGGATTTAAAATGTACACAATTACCCATTATAAAGCCAAGGGATCTGAGACTATTGTTGCAAAGGTTTTCTAATGCTTACTGAATTTTAAAGTCGGCTCAAAATATATCCCCAGATCTCTAACCACTTGCTCTCTTTTTAAAACGATGCCAATTATGGTATAATCATTGTACTGAAAATTAGATTTTAATGAGAACGTCATGCTGCAACATTCTGTGATATTAAATAATAATTTATTAATAATACTCCAAGTGTACAGATTGTCAATGCCTTGTTGAAATTATTCTACATCTTTGAGAGTGTTTATTTCCTTGTAAAGTTTTAAATCATCTGCATACAATAAACAAGAACTGGACACCAGACAATTTTGAAGGTCGTTTATGAATAAAACATATAACAATGGCCCAAGATTAGATCCTTGTGGTACACCAGAGGATGCAAGGTAATCATCAGATGTAGAATATTTATATAACACAAACTGAACCCTGTTAATTAAATAAGAACTAAAAAAATCAATTAACTCCACTGAAAAACCATATTTAAAAAGCTTACTTAGCAATATGCCGTGATCAACCTTGTCAAATGCTTTTGAGAAGTCTGTGTAAACTACATCAGTCCTTCCCCGTTATCAAAGTTTGTGATGATGTCTTCACAAAAAACAGTTAAATTAGTAGCGATAGATCTATTCTTTACGAATCCGTGTTGAGATGTAGAAATATAATTCTGCACGTGATTATAAATTCTGTCGAACAAGATAAATTCAAAGATTTTAGCTGATACTGAAAGTATACAGATGGGCCTGTAACTTGAGAAATCTTTTTCATTGTCATTCTTATGGACAGGAATTATCTTTGTCTTTTTCCAAGTAATAGACAAAATTTTTGATTGTAATGAGAGATTAAATAATATAAGTAACGGGTAAGTAAGAATATCTTGGTACATTTTAACCAAGTATGGTGGCAAACCATCTGGTCCAGCCGATTTCTTAGATTTTAATTTATTAAACGCATTTTCTACATCCTCAACACGAATCCGTTCACAAGTTAGAAGGCCGATCAAGTAGAAAACGTCTGAACACACATTCAGTATGTTCCACTTACTATTCCCTAGTAGTTACCGTAATACCAAATGATTTCTTTTACTAAAATTCTAACGATTTTCAGTGAAATTAGATAGAATTGTAATTTCTTTATTAACATAAAAAAGAACTAAGAGCGGAGAATGATGGTTATCAGCAGGCACCAAATGCATTTGTCCCGCTTCCACTTGTATATTAAAAGTGCACAATACCAAGTCTAAGGTTGTATTATTAATATTTTTAATACAATTAAAAGTTTTCAGATTATAGAAATTTCAAAAGTTAGCTAAACATGGAGAGATATGAGAACCTTGTAATAAATCGAAAATATTGGAATTTATTTCAGGTAGGTTAAAGTCACCACAGATTAAAATTTCATCTTTCAAAAGGTCAAGTGCATATTTATCAAACATATTGAAAAATAATTCATATTTTTGTAGCTTACTTTTTGGTGGAACATAAACAGAAGAAATATAAAGAGTTTTACCTGCAAATATTATTTTAATCAGTACTGACTGCAGGTCGACATTCAACACATCCACCACGGAAGCAGGGTACTTTTTACGCACGGCCACTAACACTCTACCTCCTCTGGTTTTTCCTAAAGAAATATTATCTCTGTCACACCTAAATATGTTAAAGCGATCATCAAAAAATTCAGATACACCTATGCTGTTGTCTAACCACGTTTCAGTGAGTACAATAATATCATAGTCTTCAAAGACAAGGTTTAATTGAAAATGATGTAACTTTGTTCTTAAACCTCTAACATTCTGGTAATAGACCTTTAACTGCATGAATGAAAATAAATAAGACACAGTGGCGTAACTAAGGGAGGTGATATGGGTGTCGGAACACCCCCCAGAGGCTTTAGGAATAACTAAAATTCATCTTAACATTTATAAATTTTACCAATATGCGACATTTTGGAGTATATTCGGTTCAAACATCCTGACTAGGCTTTTCCTGTCGTATTTTCAATCCCAATAGTTCATCAGTTTGTGTACAAGCAGTTATAACGGGGCCGCTGTAATTTTCTGTCGTTGATAATTACTTTTTCTGGCTTATTTGGCATTTTTAAGAATATGCACACAGCTTTTCGCTAGAAGGTTCGATGAGCAGCTCTAGTCTCAAGCCATCTTATTTGCCCCTGGATTGTTTCGTCACGTTGAAGCGTGTTTTTTTGATCAAATTTGTAGCGCAGTCCATAAGAGCAAGTGTGAGATTTTTCTAAATAATTTCATTTTATCGCAGTCTTTCGTCGTAAGCTGGATCGCCTGTCGGGTTGCGTGACACCGTCTGCTTCGGGATTGACTGCAGGTGGTAAGGCGACAGAGCGCGTTTGGCGAGAAGCAGGTTAGCTTGGCTTCGCGGAGTTCGTCACGAGCCGTCTTGGCGTTAGGTGGTGTTTGTTTGGGGTTGTGCGTGTCCGGTTTATTAAATGACCGCCGTTTTGCAAGTGTTCGAGGGCCGTTTGGGCCATCTTTCCGATACGTTGAGATTCAGTCTGCAGAACGGGCTAACATTTCGGTCTTGACCGTTTATCTTGTTTCCCCGTGATGATTTCACATCAGTACCTGCCAATTAAAAGAATATTCGAACCGCACGACACCCACGCTTATGGCTGAAGTCCGCTCGCTGCAGTGGCGGGCTCCCCGACAATCACGACGCACGCCAGGCAAAACCAAAAAATAAGATGTGTGTAGCTTGTACTAACTAATCAACTCATTTGTTTGCTAATAATTTATGTGCCTATTTGCGGAACGGCATCCCTTTTTAAGGCCGCCTGTAAACTAATCAACTTATTTGTTTCCTAATAATTCATGTGCCTACTTGCTAAACGGCCACCTCTTTTTGAGGCCGCCTGTAAACTATTTAACTTGGCTGTGTGCTAATTTTCATTATCTCGCCTGTAGTTTGGTCGATTAGAGGTAAAGCGTCCCCAGCTGGGCTTATAGGTTTGGCCCTTTATTATGTTGTGTTTTCATTGTGTACGCTGACCAGCTCGGCGCCGTTGTACCTATTTGACCATTTGCTTAGACCAATAGATCGGTTTACTGAACGTTACCTTATGATTTCCGCACGTGTTTGTACATGCTTATTTTCAAGTTAAATTATATACTGTGTCAGATTTATGTACGGTGGAGCCTGGAAAGAGAATTCTTAAGCGTCGTAGGTAAGTTAGGGCGCTTGTCGCTGCAGTGTCGGAAGTCGTGAGGCTGTGCACAAATATTCTATGCCCAATTTATTTTGTCATCGTTTACCGTCCCTTAGGTCGTTGCCCGTAGGTAATTTCGTGTAGGACCACCCCTCGCTCCACTGATGTTTAGCCGGCATATCTTGTCACGGGCAGGGCAGCGGTCCCAGGTGCGTCATCTGTTCTAATTTTGTGAGAATTATCGTCCGCACCGGCCGTTTAGCTTTTACGCAATTTTTGTAAGAGACGGCGCGGTGTCGTTAAAGTCGATTTAGACCGTAATAAAATACATCACCATGATAAACACCTCACACAATGGTTGCTGGGCAAGCACAAAAGGCGCTCTAACGTTATACCCCGAATGCGGGGCAAGTTGAGCATTGTACTGCCAGATGCAAGCGCATAAAGCACCAGCCTCTACACCGCAAAGTAAATGAGGTTATCGATAATACATACATACATGTATTTCTTCATTTCTTATTATATTGGTGTCAATTTAACTAATTTTTTACAGTCCAAATGGCATTTAGGTTAGAGTTATTGCAAGACCAGGCATATCTTGCAATTTTGTTTTACAAGCAATCTAAGCTATTATTTATTTAGCAAGTAATTATTTCTGACTTCTTTTGGTTCATAAGCAAATAAAATGCCACACTAGCTAATTTATTTACCTATTAAATAGACGTATGTAATATCACTTAGTATATTCTTAAATGTAACTAGGTGGTCTACACTGCCAAGAAGTTAAATCAAGGCATACCGCAAGTCCTATAAAATAAAATCAACTATACTTTATGGTACGCTCAATTTTTTTAAAATTCTTATTGTAATAAGGTTGATCACTCTCCCAGAACACCCCCCAGAGCAAAATCTTAGTTACGCCACTGATAAGACAAACTAACAACTAAGGAAAACAATACAATTCTACTGCACTCCGCCCAGCACAGCACTAAAATATGTAAATTAACTAGCTACTTGCAAAATTCTAGTTTATAGATTCGCCCAACACAAGTTAAAAGTAAACGAAAAATATACTTAACTGAATTAATTTTATATTCTTATTAACTCTAATATATCAGTGTATACTACAATAAAAACTGAAAAAATTACATTGTTCTAAAATACTAAAGAAAAAAAACTTAGTTTCAACAACCTATTAGCGCAATTAAATTCAAAACAACTAACAAAATACAGCTTACAAAACATCAAAATCAAATATTATTTAATAAAACAGCTAAATCAACTTATTGATAAAAATGCAAGCTGTTGAGGGTTAGTTATGCGGTGTTTAACGTTGCCGTCTTTTATAAAAATAGTACCATCCATCGTCCAACAGTTTCCTTTACCAAATATTTGTAAAACTTGATTAAGCAACTGGAGTTTTTGTCAAATCTTCACTAACTCATATTCCATGGGGCAGTAATTTGCGATGTTTCATAATAATCATTTTAAATTTATGACTAGCGAATTTCACAATAATAGCCCGTGACCGACCTCCAACACGTTGGCCCACACGATGACAACGGTTGAGACCAATTTATTGTCATTTTGTGATTTATTTAGTAATTTCACGGGTGAAAGCGCCTAGCGTGTATTGGCAATACACATGTCGAATTTAGACGAGCGGCAGAGTCCTGCTTAAATACAGTTTTCAATATCATCTGCAATTCTTTCCGCCGAGGGAAATTAATTGTCGCTAGTTGGCGATACAGTTTAGCGTCGCTTCCGCTTTCGAAAATATGTCGCAAAGGTGAAACACTTCGATTTGCCGGTAGGAAAAATCTCGAATCATCGGGCGCTGTGGACATTGCAGAATTAGATTAATGGATTGCAGAAATTAACTGTTGCGTCAGGCGTATGTAGCATAGGCGATTTGGCCATGTTTTCCACCCACAACCATGGAACAATAAGTTGTTGTGTTAGCATATTTTTCGTGTACGGTAGGCGGATTATTTTCTGGTAAGCTATTTATTCTTTCTTGCTAAAATTGCTAATTTGGGATATCTACTTAGCCTTCAAGTTACGGGCTAAAACTGCCCCGAATAAAGCAGAGACCTACTGCTTGGCCGAGGAACGTGCCGTTTAGTACGAGATTGTTTGTTCGCCCCGGTACCGTTCAGGCAGCTAAAATAAGCCTGCTGTGTTGGCAGTAACCCTCACCTTTGTGCTGGATTTGGTTGTTTGAACCTAACGCCTATTTTGTTTTGTGATTGATTAATGCTATCGAATTCTTAACGGCCTTGCCGTTCGTTATTTAGTTGCGTAATTCATATACAGCTTAAACTTTAAAGTTAGCGGCTTCACCGCTGTTATAATTATTTACTTGTAAATCAGGTGTGTTAAACGAACCGTCAGTTTTCAGCTGAGTTAGTTCACTTATCATTAAAGTAGCTCTACATGCTAGTAAATTAGCTGAGCGAATGGTAAAACTAGGTACGTGTGTTCCATCACTATCGTTTTAGTAATTAAGTTCGCTGGAGCAGCAGCCAGCAGATTATTTGATATAACACCAAGACATGCTGATATATGAATGAGTATAAGTACAAGCGAGATAAAAATTTAATATATTATAGGTGGAACGCAGTCCAGCTGTGTTTTTTACTCAGTATTCGGGTTGCTTACTAAAGTACATGGCCCACTTACCGTTTAAAATGAATCAACTTGGAAATTAGCTTTACACGCCCTCAGCATAAGCTGCGTTTTCGAATGCATCCTGTTCAAATTGTGATTGATTAATTGTGATATTTACCTATGTGATATATTTATTATTGTGATAGCCTTGTGAGTGTACGTTTAATGCCAGTACTTACAAATCGAGTTAATGATCTATAATCTATTTGAAACATTATACGCTTTATCGAACTGTAGGTTTTCATTCTTTCTGTTGTATTGTTTGTTACATTGAGCAAATTTATTGGTTTGCTCGCTCGAATGGACTAGGGAACATAGGTCTAAACCGCCTTTCCTCTGAGCTAGTGCGAGTGCATGTTCCGATTTACTATCGGTAATTACTAATGTAACACGGTCAATATGATCACTGGATAAGTTTATGTTTTTAGATTTAAATACCGATGGGGCCACAATTATATATAACAGCAATGAGATAACATGAACAAGAAAATAATTCGTATTGCTTGAGTAAGAAAGAGATAAACATAGTAGCAAATATTCTAGAAGGCTTGACGCTTAATTTAATTATGACATTTGTCAACTAAACATGCCTACTAAAATAATTTTTTCGTATGGCCATCTCTTTCTTACTCAAGCATTTTATTTTGTTATTCATGTTATCTCATTGCTGTTATATATAATTGTGGCCCCATCGGTATATCAGTTAGTTTCGCTTCAACATCTTCTTCGGGACTTTCATGTACTCCAAACACCCTGATATTGTTGCGTCTTGAGTATTGTTCTAAATGGTCACATTGCGATTTTAGAGATTCATTTGCGTCCGTTAATCTCTTTATATCGGTATCGTAGGTCTGAAGACGTTTGTCCAAGATTATTTTAGGTTCTGTAGTCAATGTAAGTATTTTGACATTTTCTTGAGATTGAAAGAATGTTTCAAGGCCAGACGTAATCAGTTTGGAAAATTCTTTCTTATCTTCCCGCGTTAACACCATCTTGGGTAACAAAAATTACACTATAAGGGCACAGCACTTTTAATACAAGAGGCAAATAACCCACTTCAAATAGATAGACGGAGGAACAGCAAAACGCGTCTACTCAACGTGAAAGCACATGGAACACTGATTTAAAGAACACCAAATAACAGAAATTACATTTAGTCAACACTATGTACATGTCAAACCTTAATTGTAGAAATAAATCAATATATAAACTATTCCAAATCGTAGGCATAAAATAAAATTCAAATCGGTTCCGGTTGTGGTTAGGCCACCCAAATGGCAGAAGCGGTCTCGGCTCTCAACTGTTTGATCGTCGCTGGCACTTCTCAGGATGATGGGCAGAGGTTGGCAGTACTGCGAATGTAAACAAATGTCAGTTCCTTTAGTTCATGAAAGCACGATGTTATCAGTGATTTATTTAATGAAAGCAAATACATTTTCAAATACCACCTGGATAGACCCTATCTTGTTTCTCACGTGCGCGACCGCGGAATGTGATTGGTTGATAACAGTGTGTGATGAAACGCTATCGGGGTTGATAACAGATAGATCGCGCGTGCCGAGGTCGAATAACCACGAAGCTTGAAGTATGTGCATATTTGACCTGGGGGAATTGACTATTATGCGGGAAGCTTTACTGTGGCGCCGTGCTCCGGACACCTGCTTGTAGCGGCGGCGAAGCTATGGCGGAGTTTCGAGATTTCGAATTATTTACGATAATGCAGCCCAATCTTAGGTTTATTTTGTCTCGGATGAATACATTAGGGAAGCTTCGGGAATGAGAATATGAAATAGCACAGCCCGATCTCAGGTTTCAGCTATTTCAAATTAGTAAATTGGGAACACTTCGGGACTTTGAATTATTTCAAACTGAATTATTTAAAATCGCACAGCTCGGTTTCAGGTGTGCGCTATTTGAAACTAATAAACTACGAGACTTTGAATTATTTCCAAGTAACGTAGCCCGATCTCTGGTTTACGCTATTTGAAACTAATGAAATGGTGCAGCTTCGTGAATATAAACTGACTATTATTGACGCGCCCCGAATCCCAGGTAGGCGTCGTTTTAAATTCATAAATTATGAACTTAATGGAACGGGTCGGGGTTGTCGTTTGGGGAGCTGGATCTAAATTTTCTAGAAGAATTCTAGTATAATTTTGGTGTAATCTGAACCGAGAGCAGAGCCCTCGGCGGCCGAAGCCGCGAGATCGGTGTCGGACGGCCGGGATCATTTTCGGATTAATTCTCCCCGAGTTTGCGGAAAAATTTCGGTTTTATACCTTGTTATCAAGTTCCCTCCTCTTGCATCAAAGCAGAAACGGAAATGCGCGGCGGACGTTTTCTCGTTTCATCTGCGCATAACGACGAACTGGTGGTCGCGAGCGGACTGGAACTTTTATAAAGTTGAATATCCGAAATTTTAAATGCCCATAATATTCGATTATAATTAATTCGTATTTAAATTGGAGCGAAACGTTACAGAAGTGTCATTCACACAACAAGAGAGAAAACATGTTCGTTTGAGATGGTGACTATGAGTTTACGATTACACGAAGAAGTGATACTAAAGCAGATGATCCTATCGAATCTCATACTGATTCTCAAAATTCATAGAGTAGGGACGCTAATTATTTAGACATCTACTTATATCAGTAGATTTATTTATGTAACAAAAAGTTCAGCAGCAGGTGCTGTGGAAATCGGGCGCCCAATGATGAAAGGTCCATTGCGTAGGTTGGTGCTTAATATTACACACTCCAATAGTCACAAAAATATAACGAAAATTCCAGTGTATTACACTCAAAATTAATTTACGTAAGTAATTAAACTAAATGTACTCCAGCTAGCTGCATGGAACACGGGCTACATCAATTCAGCAGGGGCGTAGAGAGTAGGTAATTATTGTAGGTCGGGCGCCACTGGATTATTAATTCTCGTTCCAATGCAGAAGAAAACAACCTTGACAGAAGGGCTGGATGTCGTTGGCTTTTTCTGCAGCTGCAGACTTGCATGAGCTTTGCATTTTAATATTCCATTTGTTTATAAGGTGACTTGCATGCTCTGCTACAGAGTATAGGCAAACGTATTTGTACATATAATAACGTATATTGAATACATGGGACTACATTACAAAATATCCAGCCGCAGCTGGCCCTGGTCGCAATCTATTACTATCTGAGAAAAACTGCTTTAAGGTGACGTTACACTTACATGCTATACTTTATCAAATCTATTAGGCTGGTTACAATCCAACCTGTCTGTGGGCGATATTAGAGCCATCTCTGAGAAAAGAGCTCAACTTGGAGTACTTGAACACTTGAATGACACAGATTTATGTAACGATAATATTCGATTTATTTTTAATTATAAAGGTAAGTAAGTTCTGCTCTCTAGAAGGAAAAATAATAAACATGCAGAAACCGCAAGTTCCGTTGAAGCTGTTTAGGAAAGATAATTAATATTTAACTCAAAGTGTCAATAATACCGACTTGAAAATAAAGCAAACCTGCAGCTTGGAGCAGTAAAGTTCGCATATGTTCACGTAGCGGAGCCAAGAGTATATTGTGCGAAGTTCGACCACTCTCGTTTGTTGGAGTTCTGCGGCTTTCAGACCACGAAAGAATGAACGTAACGACCTCAATTTGCGCCAATAGCTAGAGCAGAGCGAGAGTGCCCACTCTGCCAAGCAGCGAGTCCTTCTAGGTATTATGCAGTCTGAGGAAAAACTGTCGTGCATTTGCAAGCCGCGACCACAGCGAGAACTAAAATATCGCCTCTATCATCGATGAAGGCGCTCAAATCACTCGACAGTTTAAAATAACATAAAAATTGCCATTCCACAATCGGTCTTTGACAATCGTGGAGACTTAATGCCTGAACCGCTGCCTGTCACTTAATGTGTCAATAATACCGGCTTGATGGTAAATCGAGCCTGCAGCTTGAAGTAGTGAAGTTCAAAGAGCTTCAGCTCCCTGAAGGCACAATGGATAGAATAGGAGATCTGTGTTCGGATCTATGGGCTATGCTGCGATGTTAACAAGGTTCACGACGACGACGACGACCTTAAATGAAATATTTCTGTGGATATTGTTGTTAGTTCATGACGATTATCCATAGATATCTCCATGCTTTGCTATGGCAAGAAGTAGAGTACAGGTGGACACATTAGTTATTGCAGTTTTATACTGTATACGTAATTACTTAACGATTCAACAGAACTAAACTACAATGACTTTAGGCGGTGTTTATTAAACTTTTGGCGGGCTACACAGTTACTTGGTAATAGTATGCCATAAGAGAAGTTGAAATAAATATTGATGTATCAAAGGTATAACCTTTCAACCCTTACAATCTGTTAACTTTGAATCGCATTTGCAGTTTGCAACTACTTTATATCAAATGGCATTGCGTCCTCTTCTAAGCCTGATACTCATTAACTCCATCTCTAATTTAAAGTCATGAAAGAATCTTGAAGTAAAATATAAGTTAGTAAAGAAAATTCTTGAAAAGTATTTAACTGTGTTGCTTTTTGGGTCTCAGAAACGAACCTCATTTCATGAATGGCAAATTATGATGCAATGTGCCAAATTCAAACAGTGTCCCTGAAAAAGCTAATTCCACCGGGCTGGCTTAATGTTCTTATAATTCCATATTTAAACTCGCAGGTGAATTTGCGCAAAAAGGGTTTATGCAGCGCCAAATAGCTTATCCGCAAAGTAAGTTACTTTGTAATTAAACTCGCCCTCAAGAAACGCGTGGTGCGTGAGTGTGACCCAGGATGCAAATTTCCTAATTAATAAAAAATGCCGAGGCGAGCGAACTTTTATAATTGCCCATGTCCTATTAGAACAGCAAATCGCATTATCTCCGGAAAGACTTGTTCCTGCTCAGACAAAGTAGTCTCGAGTTGCCTGTTAATTTTAGAGAGCGGCCGGAACATTCGTCTAAGTCAGCAGCCGCTTGTCGCGCAAAAAGTCACTAAGATGAAATTAAAACAAAACCGGCATGAACGGCTGCTTTTTGAGTCGCGATGTTCATTAACCGCAATTTGATGCAAAAAGTCCCCAGCAGCTGTTGCGCCCTCTTATCGCCACGATTTGGGCTTTTTGCATCTCGTCCGGAAATTTATCTTACATCGTCGTCCACTGTTGTACATTCGCTTCATTTTTCACTGATCTTTTTACGTCTAATAAATGGTAGCGAAGTGAGGACCGTAAACTGCAAGTCAATATCATTCACGATGTATGTATACTTTATAGATGCTTTACAATATCAGTTAATAAAATATTCTTGACGAATTAAAAATATATTTTATTAAAGACGACTTAACTAAGACATCTGATAAAGACTAAATGTAATAGTCTTTTTTACTATCCTGAATACACTAAATTACTTTTTGTAAGGCCAGATATGCCTCATCTGCTATACAGGACGTCACTAAAGTATGTGGACATAAGTAAATTACATTTGATACAATCAAATAAGTTGGTTTTGTTTGGCCGTACACCGCCTAAAAGATGCGATTTGAAGAGAGTTATTATTAAGTGTGAAATTTGGGGACTTGTATTAAAAATAAACAACAAAGTGTAGGGTGAGGAAGGTGAAAAGGGTACATCCTGAAATATTATACAAGGACCTACAACAATGAAGAGATGGCAGAAATACTGATTATTATTATAACGTAAATATATATGGGTCTAAAGTTAACTGTTTTGGATATTATTATTTATATATATGATACAGAGCAGAGAGTAAATCGATCATTGCTCAAAAATTAATACGAAGTATATGATTGAAAACATATACAGAATGAGCTAAATTTCTACAGTAATATAATAAATATAAAATTGATATTAAGTACTTAATAATTCGTCAATCAGAGACTTGAACTTATTAACATCACTGGCAGCAACTACTTCATCGGGTAATAAATTCGAAGAGTAAAACACTGTGTTTGTTAGAAATAATTGCCGCTGGGATGTTCTTAACGGATCGATTCTTAGCTTCCACTCGTAACCTCGTAGGTGTGTAGATCAGGGCTGTCCAAAATGTGGCCCGCGGGCCGCATGCGGCCCGCCAGAATATTTTTGCGGCCCGCGGATCGAATTCCCCTTTGAGTCCACCAGTTCTGATCCTGTTCTCTCCTTTTCTATCTGCGCCCTCCTGTCGGACACGCTGAACTGTCTAACGGAGTAGGCCTCCAACCCTTACCAGACCAGGCTTCAAGGGAGATGACGTGTTGTACTGTCAGCCTAAGAAGGTCAAATTTTCCGCAAAATTCAAGACCGCTAGATTCGATTTTACCTTGATTGTTGAACTTTCTTAGGAAATCGAATCCCTGAGGCTTTAACCCTGTCTTAATACGCTCTACTGTCTTGCAGGGCTAACTGCTTAAAAGCCATTTCGGACCGCCTAATTTGTAAACGCAAATCTCGGCGCCCCGAGAAGTGAAATACTCCTCCTAACCTCATTTTACTAATAATTAAACCCGTAACCTGGTTGTAAAGTGCCTGCAATCTCTGCACCAGGACTTAGGCACTAACGCCCGCCCCAGGTAATCCTTAAAATCGCGAAATTCACCGGAAATTTACAGCTTAAAATCACTGCTGAGTGGAAGGTCAAGTTTGCAGGAACAAAAGACTTGCTCAGCCCATTTCCCGAAGAATCGGCGTGCGTACCGGTAGACTACCAATAGGGACCCGCAACACTCGCTGGTGCATTGAGTTGCAGCTCGATCCTCGAAACCTGACACCGTTCCAGAAGAACATGTTAATTTTAAATAATGTACAACTCAGAGTTATTTTTAATTAATCATTGTAATTAGCTAAAAGCATTATATTTATTTTGGTAATTATCTGGTGTTTTACCTAATCGAGTATATATTTGAGTGAACGTATTTCTCCGATTTGAGCGTAACCCGAGGGGTAAATCTTTGACGCCCATAGTAAGGGGCTGAAACGTTACATCTCTATAAGTAAATTTACATTAATTGATGTATTATTTTCTTTTGCCGGTATCTCAAGAACGGAAAGGAATTAACCTAAAGTGAATCTGAATTTTTTTGTTTAGAATCACTTCTAGAACGTATGGTGTAAGTTTGTCGGTTGCCTCAGGGAACACCCTGTATATCTCTTTTATGTTTCAATGCTTTTTGTAATATAACCTAAGTTTCTTGAATAAATAAAAATTAGTATTAAAATATACACGTTTTATATTTATTACAAATCACTCACAAAGTCGCATACGACACATTTTATGATGCGGCCCTCATAACCTTCAAATTTTTGACAGTGGCCCTTGGGCCCCTTGAAGTTGGACAGCCCTGGTGTAGATAATGGAAGTTGGAAAAAATGGAGAATTGGAGATTGGTCGTTGTGAAATTCCTTGTAAACGGTGATTAGATAGCCTCGCTGTTGACGAAATGGTAGCGTTGGAAGTTGCAGGATACCGAGTCTTTCTTCATACGAGGGTTTATTTCAGACAAAGTTTAACCTTGAGGCACGCCGTTGTACATTTTCAAGTCGATCACAATCGCGCACTAAGACAGAATACCACACGGAGTTTGCAAATCCTAAGATCGGATGTACGTATAACTTATAGGGTTTATTAAATCTAGTACAGTCAAGATGATCAAATGTCTTGAGAGTAGATATTACATAGTGTTTGATTTTTTGACAATCTGACAAATATGATCACTCCACGATAACTCGGCAGTTATGACAACACCGTGATAACTATGTCTGTGTTTGCTGCTTAGGAGGTTGTTATTCATTTTTCATGATACAATACTGTTATACTGTTGTAACCTGTCTAAACATAGGAATGATAAGTCATCTTTAACGGCCAGAGGCCGTTATTTTAACGGCCGCCGGCCGTTTAAAATCACGTGATGGAAATTAAATTTATTACCAAAAAGCAGTAGGCTAGCGCGTGTGCGATCTAAGTAATTAGACATATGCAATCACAGTAACAATATCAGCGCAAGTGTTACCTAGGAAAGAATTAACAAATTAGTTCCAGAAGCGTCATTTTAGTTTTTTATGATTATTGCAAACAGAATTATAAATGAAGAAGAGAATTTTAAAATTCCTGCTGAAATAATAGAAGAAGCATCTATAGCAAGCATTAATTTGCTACCCAAGAAAACTAAAGAGCGTTATGAGAAAGAATATAAAGATTTTGTTACATGGCGAAAAAGTAAAAATGTGAATTGTCTTAATGAAGCTGTATTACTCGCGTATGTTAAAGGAAAATCAGAGGTCTATTGTCCCAACTCCATGTAGACTAAGATTTCAATGCTGAAGCTGAGTTTAAAGGTTTTCGAAAACATTGATATTTCGAGATTTGACAAGCTTTTCTTGTTTCTGAGGCGAACGAGTAATGATTATAAACAGAAAAAGGCGAAGATTTTAAGTGTAGAACAAACGACTAAGTTCTTGTTGGAGGCAGATGATCAAAAGTGGTTGCTTGAAAAGGTAATATTAATCCTTGGAATCTTTGGTGCATGTAGGCGTATTGAACTTACGTCACTAACCCTGGACGATTTCGAAGATACTAGCCAGCATGTTCTTATTACACTAAGGTGCACCAAAAACAATAAAAATAGATTATTTGTCATTCCAAAGGAAGATATTTCTTTCAATGCATATTGTACAAAAAAAAACGCTGATCTACGTCCCGTGAACCTGGAAACTCATCGATTTCTTATTGGATACAGAAACGGCAAATGTGTTAAGCAAGTTGTGGGCCATCATACCATTGGGAATGTGCCAAAGAAAATTGCAATGTACTTGAAATTGGAAAATCCTGAACTCTATACAGGGCATTCATTCCGGAGGTCTTCAGCTACCATGCTAGTTGAAAATGGTGGTGACCTGCTCTCCGTGAAGGAGCTTGGTGGTTGGGACTCCTCCTCAGTGGCAGAGACCTACATTGAAAAGTCGGTCTCAAAGAGAATGAAAATTACAAAACAACTGTTTAAGACTCAAAACACCAAAGCTATGTCGTCTTCAAGTACAACAGCGAGTACCATGGCAAGTAGCAATAGCGAGTCTCCTCTAGACGGATTGCAGATTTCGAGTAACAGCGGCTGCGAATTTAATTTCCATATACATTACCATGAAAAATAAATAATGAATACCTATATGGTCTTGTAACTATAAAATTCAATAGATTATTTTTCTAAAATTTGTAACAGTATTGTATCATGAAAACTATATAACAACACCCGGCCAATACCGCAAATAACAGCTTGGTTGATTATAAGCCTCGGCTGACGCCTCGGCTTACAAACTTTAACCACAGCTGTTATTTGCTCTGCATCGGCCTTGTACCGTTAATAACTATTATAGGTATGCCTAAGGTTATTTTTCCCTAAATACATTACTACACATTTAGAGACGTTAAGGAGGAGAAGCCATTCTTTCGTCCAATCAAAAATACTGCTGAGGTCTTGTTGAATAGTGTGAAAGTTTGTCATGCGGTTGTTATATATTTTAGTATCCTCAGCATAGAAAGATTTTATGTAATAAGAAATATCCGATGTATAAATAATGAAAAGAAGGGGTTCCAGGACAGATTTCTGACGTACGCCACTCTCCACTGATTTCAGGATACTAGTCGAGGTACTGACTTTAACAGTAAATTCACGTCCAGTCAGAAAAGATTTAATCCAGTTTAGCAATTGTCCATGTATATCAACATGATTTAATTTTGTAGGCAACCGATTTTTTGGCACTTTATCGAAAGCACGACTAAAGTCCAAGTAAATTGTGTCCATACAGTTTCCTTTGTTTTAACTAAGAGTCCAATCACTACCATAGCACAACAGATTTCTAACGACCGATTTACCCGGATACAAACCCTGCTGATTAGTTGGTATGACCTTATTTCGTAGGAGAAACTCATTCATCTTTTCAGAAATAATAGATTCCTAGCATGATTTACTCGCGACATGTACGTTTAAACACATACATCAAACAACAGCAAAAATATCATTATGCATGGAAAATTACTACTCGTGAAAGCACAGGAGGGCCCACACTCTTATCTCTGACGTTGACGTTCAGCGACGGGTGATGTCACACGGATTCTTCTTTCGGTATGGCGCAAATGGATGTACTCAACGGCATACTCAGAATATGGCGTCTTCTGGTTTCATAAACGGTGTTTTGATGCACTCGAAACTTATAAACACAATTATTTACTAAAGAGCTGCTTCAGTCGTTTCTATTCCACTAGCCGTAGACGCTTTCACACAATGCACTTGAAAGTCGCAGGTACGTGCAGCTCCAGCTGCGACTGGACCACGACTGACTTCTCTTCATCGCTGAAGTCAAAAATACCTTCATCTCACTAGCAGTCACGGAATTGCGCTTAATGCTGCAACCGCGAAATCAAGCTTCGCAAATTCACACTACAGGTTCTGCTTCGTGCACCTTTGATTATATTGAAATACACTGGTAAAATCTAAGTAACAATAAAAACAGGTATACAGGTTGTCTTAACATTTAAACATGAAAATAAACACGGCAGAGGAAGGATACACAAGTCCCATTTCGAATAACTTCTCCATACTCTAACCGATGCTGGAAGTTTCTGTGGTTCTATTAAACAAACACTAGCAATTGTTTGGCTGTTATAGTGACACCATAATTGATAAGCGTGATACAATCCGAGGTTAAAATAAATCGGCTAAACCTTCTTTCCTAAGGCATCTGAATAGTTTCGAACTAAAAAGTATTAAGAAAGAAATAATAACTCACTTAAAAATCAAATGTAAGCTTTGGCATTTAATTATAAGCATAGTTGCATTCATAGTATTCCATGGTCATACTAGATAAAAATGATTGTTGATCATACCTTAGAAAAAAAAGTAATTATTTTTACACTCTATCAGGAAGTGTGTCACTGAAATACCATATCTGCTGTAATGCAAAAAATATTAAATATTCACATTAAAACGAACTCGTATGATAGTGGGCTTGGACTTCAATAAATACCATATTTTAGCAGTTTTACATAATTTATTCTTTCATATTAGGGCATATATTTACTTGTTAAATTAACTTTTGTTCTGTTTTAAGAGTTACATCGATTAGCAATAGCATTGCATGTGATATTTAAAATTTCCCATTTAAATATCAGGTCTAGCAATGCTGGTTTTGATCACTTTAAAAACCTCATTTTATTAAACGATTACAGCACTGTCTGAAACATGGTTTAATCATGATATTGCTAAATATTTTTCAAATCGACGGCTACTAGTTTTTAGGAAGAGATCTAGCTCAACTTCTAATCCCAATATTTGCAATATCGCTGGCTTTCAAAACGTCTGCTCTACCAAATTTTGTCCAATCGTAACATCCACTTACTTGCCCTTTTGGTAGCTCTAGAAGGCGAGAATTTATTTAAATATTCGAGTAAGCGCAAAAAAAAAGACGGAAATACATAGATAAATCTATTGTTATTTTATACACCAAATGGTGACATAACACAATAAATGGCTTCCTCCGGGCTCGTGCGTAAGCAACTAGTACGGCAGCTGTGTTTATAGTTCCAAGTCAGAGCCGTGTAGCGGCAAAGAATGGAACTGGAATATTGATCTGTAATAAGACGATTAGTGTACAAAAATGGCAGTTTCATTTCTGGCTACTTCGGTGTTTTAATGATGGTTTTCGACTTTAGTACGACGCGCAGGGAAAGTTTAGCCTGTTAAGCAGATTCTTGTTAGTGACTCAGTTTGTATGGGAGACTTTTTTGACGGGTGTATCGATCAATGACGGCGTTCAAGCAAGTGTTTCCTTTACTTTGGTGGCGTGTCGGTATTCTGGCTTTGATTCTGCCAGTCGCAGCGTTACAGAGGGAAACAAACACTGGAGTCAAGTTACGATTTTAATGGTGGCCACGTGGAGAAAGGTGCACCTTGCTGACACCGAATCCAGTGTCAAAAGTGTATACAAGGAGAAATCTCAGGGCAGATAACTGTCAGGCATGAATTCATCAAGCCCCTAGCTGGGATGCCGCCTTGAAGTTATGTTTTCAGGAGCGTGGCAGCGCGCTATACTCTCTGCTATATTCTGAGTCACTTAGGGGGAGGCACTGTATTATCGAAAAAGACGCAGGTCTGCGTGCGCTATCAGAATATTTGAATTTCTTCATGATATCGCAGATAGTGTAGAATTGAACATTTTACCTTCCTATGAATTTTATCATCAGGCTAATTCCAAGAAAAGCACTAACTGTGACGGGAGATTAGCTGCGCGCAAATTCTAAATGCATTAATTGTGTTTTTAAATAATTTGCACAAGGATAACGTTACAAACTTGGTGGTGGCTTGGCATTTTACATTAAATATGAAATCTAATTAATAATCAGTAATACTGATACCACTCATTCTGAACCATTTTCTATATCTTCTCGGAGAGGCAACAATCAAATTGCTGTCGAAGTTACTTACAGTGCAAGTAGAAAAGGTGTTTATGACTTTTTTACTGCTTTGAAGGATTCGTTTACCTATGTCGTTTTATTCTACTATGAACTTTAAAATAGACCTTATTTTTAAACGTTCTTGAGTCATGTGGTTCTAAGAAAGTAATTAGCAAACCAACCAGAGGAACTTAATTCAGTGCTACATTAATAGATTTCATAATTACGTCTGATTTTGGAAATTTTGTTCACAATGCAGTGAAGCTGTTCACAATATGTCTGATCATATCCTAGTTTCTTGTAGAATTAATTCAAATGGGCTAATTTACTAAATATTACCACGCCATCAGATAAAGTCAACATTTTAAATTATAATCTTGTGTTTTTGTTTACTAAGTTTGCTCTAACTAGAACTGTTCGCTTAACCAAACTTAAAACTCCACAATTAACGGATATTATCAAATTACTAATATCGCTAAGAGATTAAATCTTCTGTAAATGCAAGAAAACTAAAAACTCTGTTCATCGAAACTGTCACAAAATTGCAATTATTTATTTATTGATAAAAATAACAACATGTTATCATCCCAATTACAGTTATTTAAACAAAACTCAAACTGAAATTAATTAATACGTGAGAAAAAATAATTATAGATTATATTAATATAATAAGTATGGCGTAAATTAATATTAAAAGAAAACCATCAATTTGCTTTACAAAACAGGGAATGAAAAAACAAATGCAATAAATGATGTAGAAAAGGTATTAATAATAAAAATAATATTTTTGTTTATTCGCAAGGCTTTGACCCTTATGTGGCGGCAAAAATAATACAACGTACATGGCCGGAGGGTACCTGGGTACCACTGTGTATTTTGAATGGTTTTGCGCGGATTGTTGTATGTTTGTGTGCCTGTGCGAACCTAACGGTAACGTTGACTGTTTTTTGTGCTTAGTCATCTCTCATGTATGGTCCAGTCGACGTTGTGATCCGGTTGAATTATGATCAGTTTAGTTCAAATGGGAAAAAAGAATGCCTTCTACTCGTGCTAATAGTGTTGCTGCACCATATAATTCCAGATGATATCCGGACTTAGATAAGTATATTTGTTTGTTTATTTGTAAAAGACAAGGTCTAAGCATGCGGAGTACCAGGTACTTTAGACACCGACTGCTTTGATCACATGATCAAAGTCCTACTTAGAATTTTGCCGAGACTAAGGAGTTCCAGCCCTAGCAAGGACTCTTTTACATGCTACACTTTGTAGCAACATGGGATCCACGGCTTTATATCGCTTCCGAATGATGGCATTCTGTAGAGCTTTTCTTCCTCATTTTTCATTTTTTTAAACCTCACCGGGATCGAGAATCGAACTCTCGAGCGACCCTTAGATCAGTAGCCAGAATGCTTAACCACTGAGCTACGGAGCCCGGCCATATAAGCATGTTGCTTTATTTTTGTGTTTGTTCTGGTTAATGGTTTTCGATATAGAGTGATGGCTGAAGAAGTCCCAAGGTTGTATAAAATGTCTGATAAAGAATTTAGTGATTTATTTGAAGATAGTAAAGACGAGGATTATGATCCATCAGTAAATGATACAGAATCAGACGTAGAAGATGTTTACACTGGACAGCGAAATAGAAGCGGAGCTGAACAGCGACGACAATGAGGAATTTCTTACAGAGACGGAGACTACTGCAACTCCACGGTTTATCGTAGAAGTAATTCAACCATCTGCAATAAGACCCTATTACCCTCTCAAATCTCAAATTAGGTTGTATATCATTCGAGAATCAAGCAATGGGCTTTAACATTGACGACACAACTGTAATGTAATTATGTTGGCATTGCAAAGTTTCATATGGACGCATTCTGGTTGGTACGCTTATGAAAAAGAAACCCTATATTCCAAAAGACCGCCTTTTCAACAAACTTTGCTTTCAACACAGATGCCATGTTGTGCTCGGTTGTCCCAAAGGTAAAGTAAGTCTTATATGATTTCGAAGGCTTTCACGGCCATTGTCATTAAGTAAAAACAACTTCCGGGATTGGACCGTGTCATTATTGAGGTCTAAGAACTCAACGTTTCACCCACTTTCGTAAGGGGCTTCGCCAGGAGGAAAAAGCAAAAACTGCACTGTAGCTCAACATTTAAGGTAAACCTTAGTTTTATTATCAACGATACACTCTATGCAACTGATGATACCCTGAAGCCAAAGCCTGAAGTAATCTCGTTTTATAACGAAACTAAGTCAGATGCTGACGTTATCGATAAAATTTTGAAAATATACACGTGGCGAGCAAGCTGTCGGCCAGTGGCCTTTTTTCAATATATTAGATGTAGTAACTCTGTCTGCCTACATTATCTACACTGAAAACAATCCTACGAAAAGCATCAGAACATAAATAAGAGGATAAATTTCTTAAAAGGTTTAGCTCGTGATCTGTGCTTGCTAGCTGTGAACCAACGAAGCGAAAATCCCATGGTATTGCAAAATCGCTTTATGAAAACACCATTGAAAGTGTTGTAGGAATTTCTGTGGAAGCTCCTAATAATTCAAATCTTGTCCCCGAACAGTGGTACCGAGGTACCACCGTCCGCCAGAATGTGTTGATTTTTTATCAATGCCAAAGAAACCCGACATTTCATACCTCCCAATACATAAAATTTTCAAAATCTACTTACAATTATATATTCAGAGATGTCCTAGAAGCTCAAGTTGATTCGTCTTCCCAAAACCGAAATATTCTATATTTTATACCATAAAGGTACCCGGGTACCACCTTCAGCCACATAGGGGTTAAAGATAACAGTCTAATATTTTGGATGTTGATATCAGAAGAGACATCATCTACTGAACGGCATAGTTTTCCAACTAGTGAATTCTATCTATAGTTTGTACGATGACACCATATTTGTAGAATTGATTTATCCCTAGTTAAGTGTTGTGAAACTCGTATATTAAACAATGCCAATAGTTCAGGACAGTCTATTGCAGAGTTAGCATTAAAACAAAAACAACTTCTTGCTGCTTTCTGAGACATTCGAGGGATGGAGCACCGATAATAATTAATCTTTGAGAGATGGAACCTCTGGGGTACACCACAAGTACAGTGAAATGGTCTGTATAAGTATCCTTTAATCCTTATTTGAGAGTGTCTACCCGATAAACAGCTACGAAAACAACTTATGAGGGGATACCCAAACCATATGGACTGTAACTTTTTAACTAGAATTTCATGATTGACGCTATCGAAAGCCTTTCTCAAGGCTGTACATATGGATACGACCTGAAGACCGGCTTTTAAAGACTCATGTAAATAATCACTAATTAAAGCAAGGTTCGTGCAGGTTAAGTTGCCCTTTGAAAATCCATGTTGTTGTGAAATAATTATATTTTGGGTCAACGGAGAAAGTTTTATTAAAACTAGTTTCTCACAAGACTTAGCTATAGCATTAAGTCCCGATATAGGCTTATAATTTTCAACGTTGTTTGTATCTCCCGATGTATATATAATAGCGTTACAGAAGCAGAGATCAGAAACAACTACAGTAATAAAGCAAAGAAGTAAGGTTAAAGTCGGATTACAAAATTTTAGAAGAACAGAATTGATCATATCAGTGCCAAACCCATTGTTAGTATCGATAAACAATAACGCCTTAAAAGCTTCGTCTTCGGTAAAAGTTAATGAAGATAATTAAAAATTTGAATTATCATTAAAAGAAAAAAGTTCAGGTTGATGATTATTTGTGTGCATTGTGTACACTGAAGCAACGAAATCTGTAAAAAGATTTGCTATTGCACGATCAACGGTAGCATTAAATATAATTTTATTCGGAATCGCTGATTTAATATGTTTCCCATTCACAAAACTCCAGAAATACTTCAGATTGTTATTCTTTAGATTTTCATGTGTATTGTAAAGTAATCTATTAAAATGGGATTCCATAGATGCTTTACACAATCTACGACATTCCTTAAATAAGTTACAATTACGTCTGCGAGTTCCAATTTTAAAGTAGGAAAGGCGGTCGATTTTTTTTCTAATCATTTATATTTTGTCTGTCTACTGACAGAGAGATTTTTTAAAATTCTTCCAAAATAACTTTTCAGCATTAAAAAACGTACAACTCTAGTTTACTTTACAATTTTCAAATAATATTTGCAAAAATATGAATATCGAAAAAAATCTCCACGCCAATAGATAGCTAAAAACTACACTGTTTCAAAAGTTACATGACATTTCTGTGGTAAAAAGGCATAAGGGTATACCCTACGTCAACTTATCTCATTTTTGATTTTATTGATGCCCCGTGTCCAGAGCAATATCGGGCATCTAAATACAAAAAGATATAAGTCTACATACCATAACCGCATTGTTACAGCAAGTTTTCTAAATGGAATATGTAGACGTATTCCCTGAAAATTCACTAAAAATTGATAAAAAATAATTTAGTCAATGTCAAATAGATACATGTGTACTAATACCCCGAGTCAAAGCTTTTCGTAAAGTTTCTGCAACGCCAGAACAGCATATGTTAACTTATACCCTTTTGCCATTTCATAACTTTCCGTTTTTGTTGGAAACAAATAACTTATGTACACTTATACTACGAGTGCATTTCCATGCAGGTGCAATAGCGTGTTTTAACGGTCCAGTTTTCCAGTGTTATTATTAGTTATTTAGTGTAGTTTAACGAATAAGGGCCAAAATGGGCACACACTCTCCTGCGTTAAAGTTTTGCAGAGGTGCTGTAACAAGAACTTAACCTGTAAGTTTACACATAACCTTACGTTATTCGAACTCGAAACCACATATTCTTGGTTAGTTTATGTCTACATATGCTGTTTTGTCATAGTAATTATTTATCAGAAAATATATATTCCGGGAAATTGATAAACGCTATATGTCAACTTATACCCTTTTGCTATTTCATAAAATGAATAAACGGAAATGCGATAAGGTATAAGTTCCGTATTTATTTATTTTCTAGTAGAAATATATATATATATATATATAACAGCACTTCAGGCCTACTGGCCTATGGCTTGAATTATGTTTTTCCACTTTTTCCTATCTTGCACCACAGCCTGCCAGTCTCTTATTTTAAAATCCACTAGGTCTTCCTCTATGCAGTCCTCCCATGTTTTTCTCGGCCTTCCCTTCCTATTTCTTCCTTCCGGTTCTAGCTTAAACACTGTTTTGACTAATTCTCCCTTCTCCATTCTGTACATATGTCCAAGCCATCTCAACCTATTTCGTTGTACCATCACTTTTATGCTGGGTTTCTGAAATAGTTCTTCCAATTCAGCATTGGTTCTTCTTCTCCAAATTCCCTCTATCTTGACCCCGCCGAAGATCCTTCTCAAAATTTTTCTCTCCCACACTTCTAGTCTTGTTGTATTATCCTTTGTGAGTACCCACGTCTCACTACCGAACAGCACTACCGGACGTATCACTGTTTTGTATATGTTCAGTTTCAGATTTCTCGATAGATTTTTCTCGGTTAAAATATGATTTAATGCACCTGCACTTTTAGATCCCGCACTTATTCTTCTTGTAATGTTTTTGTCATGACTACCATCACTTTCTATTTCTGTACCTAGATATGATATGTTATTTGTAAGTTTCAGTGTATAAATCCTTTTTTTATCCGTTACAATTTCTAACTTTTGATCTTCATGTAGCTTATTTCCCAGGATCATGTAACTAGTTTTATTTTCGTTTATTTGTAGTCCCATAGTCCAGGCTTGGTTCTCCAGGTTTTTAAAAATAATCTTCAGCTCTTCTCGAGTTCTAGCAAGTAATACAACATCATCTGCATATGCCAGTGCTTGATGGGACGAAGTAGAAATAGTTTTAGAATTAATAGAAAAGCAAGCTGTAGTCAATAAATCGACTTAATTCTTTTGATTACCAGTGAAAAGAATTAAATGTTGTTCTCAAATCTCCAGCAAAATATTTTTTTGATGTTCCTGTAAAATGATCATTTTTGACTTAAACCCTTTTGCCTTTTCACCACAGATTTGTTAAATTATAATGTTTAGATACATAAGTTTTAATTGCATGAAAGGTTATATCATTACAAACTACTGAGAGACTCGTTTATATCTATGCTATCACTAAATATAACAGACCAATCAACTATTTCGAAGTAATCATTTAATAAATTCTAATTAGCAGACAATTTCCATATTTATAACGGATATTTATTAGCAATGGAGGGTGGTGGTTGTTAATATTGGCGAGGGCGAAATCGGAGGCTTTAATTTTGATATTCGAAAGATTCGCAAGAACCAAATCTAAAACCACCTTGTTTGCCTTTAAAATATTACTCAGTTTGATTTTTCCCAGCCCGTACGCCTTTGCTGTTTCGACTACAATGTTATTGAGTCTAACCTCAGTAAGCAACTCTCTCACAATTTTGCAGTAATCCTCGATTCTCTCTTCAGCGGCGGTTTTTTAGACTTCGCCATGTGATAAACAATAAAATTATATTCCCAATGTCGCCGTTCTTGCATTTCTGCAATCAATTCTG
This sequence comes from Agriotes lineatus, assembly GCA_940337035.1. Classification (NCBI taxonomy): domain Eukaryota; kingdom Metazoa; phylum Arthropoda; class Insecta; order Coleoptera; family Elateridae; genus Agriotes; species Agriotes lineatus. The sequence goes on from OW679195.1 coordinate 191,749,089, forward strand.
CCGTGAAGTCTTGATTCGCATCGCGCTGTTGTTTATGGGTACCAGATTTTAGTTTTTGTACTTTTTCCTGAAGCTGAGTGACAATGATTTTGAAGAGTAGTATGGCGGCACCGAAACTGGAGCAATCTGCGAATTAAACCTCGAATTAAATCCGCGAATTCCGCGAATTAAATCCGCGGTTTGATCTAATTAATCACATATGAAGTTTTATATGTAATTTACATATGTGCTACTGATTAAATTACGCATTAGCTTCCGGTTAAATTACAGGCGGCCATTTTTAATTTGCTTCTAGAATTACGCGGCGGCTATTTTATTTTCGCGCGAATATTTGAATTTGAAATTTTTCAGAAGTTCGGGCAGCGTGATGTCAGAGCAGTGAAAAGGCGTTTTGTTCAAACCCTTTATATCCAAGATGCCTTGGTGGCTCTGCTGACTAAGGCTCAGGATCGTAATACTGCGGTCGCTGGTTCAGATCCCACTTGGGACCCGACGCAAATAGCTTTTTTAAATATAAATAGCCCTTCTGTGAATGCAAGAGAGAGAGACAACCAAGGAGTAGAAGAGAGAGACAGATTTACCAGTTTCAAATTCAAATATTTCCGCAAAAATTTAAATTAAAACTGGCAGCCGAGGGAAGTGCGCGCGCAGAAAACTAAGATGGCCGACACCCCGGGAAGTTTAAATTCAAAAAATGGAACTTAAAAAAAAAATCTGAAAAATTTCAAATTCAAATATTCGCGCGAAAATAAAATGGCCGCCGCGTAATTCCAGAAGCAAATTAAAAATGGCCGCGCGTAATTTAATCGGAAGCTAATGCGTAATTTAATCAGTAGCACATATGTAAAGTACATATCAAACTTCATATGTGATTAATTAGATCAAACCGCGGATTTAATTCGCGAATTTAATTCGCGGTTTAATTCGCGGATTGCTCCAGTTTCGGTGCCGCCATACTACTTTGAAGTGTTTGAACATATCTTTACCGGCTTTGCGTGAGGAGTATGCAAATGATAGCAGTCTACTTTCATCCTAGATGCCGTTTATTTCAGATGGCGATAGACCAGTACATACAGTGTGGATATGCTGAGTACAAGACGTATCACATATTAGTTACTTCATCGCTTTTCACTATGTTGTGAGTACAAACCGCACAATTTTTAACTAATTTTCTCGCCACGGCAAACAAGCGTAGAATAATTTATATATATTTTAAAAAAAAATTCGTAACTTCTCTACTAAAGCTGTACCTGGAAAATAGGACAAGTATTGTCTCTTTCTAAGCAAATTAATGATCTAGTTTTAATGCATAAGTATTCTACTGCCTGCTTCCACGATATTGGAGAAAGCTATGTATAAGAAAATTTCGATGCTGGGTTATACTTGTACGACTGCTCTTTCGTGTATTGCAAATGACATTATTGCAGCTATTGGTGCGTATACTGCTAGGTTACTCCAATGCGTCTTATATGATTACTCATGATTGAAACCGTACTTTCTTCACCTACACCTAAGCTTAGCAACAGTATTTAATAATGTTTTCAATATAAAGTCAACTTGTAGGTTTCTGCATGTCGGCTACCAGAACTTATTTCAAGTCAGATCTCTGGATAATTTTGCGAGCTCTGAATGAGGAGTAGCGAGTAACCGACAGCGTCCCCAGCCAAGAGCTGCAAGAATACCAGAGAGGCCTGCCACAGTTGGAAAGCGCTTCATTGCGTACTTGCACTCAACTAGTAAAGTTTGGGTGTCTTCACATTTGAAATCTGTGCAATTGGAAAATCAGGAAACATTTTTAGGCTCGGCAGAAGGCAATCGTTGAATATTCGCTTACAAGATAGTTGTTTCGGTGTCTTTTTATATTGTTTGATTGTAAATGTATGCTAGTCATTGTAGCTCTAGTTTTGTTTAACCCATAAATGTGATCAGAAATCACAAAACGCATGCATTTTTATATTACTAATTAACACCGTCGTGTTTAGCAACGGCAATTTATTTTAGGTGTAATTCTACGTGTTTTCTTGATGTATTTGTGTATATTTAAAACCTATGTATGTATATTTATATTACACTGATTGCTAGCAAATTGGTTTTTATTTGAGTAAAAGTTTGGAGCATATATTGTCAGTGTTTCGAGATGCACTAAGTCAACTTCCATAGCTTTCTTGCATTAGGTATCCGTAACCTCGGCAAGGAAAAAGGTAAGGGTGTTGTTGTGGTAAATTGAATTAGCTGGCAACAAAAGGGCCAATCATTATACAAATTAAACACATCAACGGGGCTAAGAAACGAGTTATTACATGATCTTCTTTCCCAGCCTTATTACGCTGTTTGGATTTAATACTAATTCAACTAATTTATTGCATAGTTTTCTCAAAAAGAGTCAAAATAACTTACAATTTCCTCAGTGGTGGCAGGTGTACGACAGGGATCTGTTTTAGGACCCATGTTGCACACAATTTATACAGCGGATTTCAAAAATGATAATAATTTAGACAAATTTTATGTTTATGCAGACGATACGAGTATACATCTTTTAATCCAGTCAACATTAACAACTTTCATTCCACTTATACTGAATTCTGATGTAAAAAATCGTGTTGATTTTTTTAGAAAACACTCGGTACTTATTAATTCAAATAAATAAAATTCTACGCTTTTTGGCAAATCAGTATTAAGGGAAGGTGCCGAGGGATTGGGGTTGGTATACTAAAGTCTGGGGTGTAATTATAGATCATAATATCAGATTTAATAAATATGGTAGTAATTGTAATGCAAAAGTCATACAATAATTTAAAGATGCCCATTCTAACACGTACTGCAAAGTTTCATATATTAAAGTTTTTCTACTGTCACACTTCAACTTTGCCGATATGGGCCTTGTTTGGCAAGTACTGGTGCTAAACAAATCCAAAAAGCTCAAAATTCTTGTTTAATATTTATTTTTGTCAAAAATGTAGGATCGTGTATTTCACAAATTAACTGAAATTAAGTGGCGTAATACAAAAAATCGAAGGCTTATACTTTGCTTGTTTATCTCATAAGTTGATGATATCCAAAACTTCGAGTTGCCTTCACGATAAGATACTTTTCAGAACAAACATACACAATATCAATGTAAGAACTTTTTAATTACCTAGAAGCCTTTGACAGCAACGGAAAGTAGCTGCTTGATGGAAGGCGACAAAATACCTTAAACAACCCAAGCAATCAGTACCAGCAATTCGGCAAAAAGATTAACTAAAAGTGATGCTGAAGTTTTCACTCACCACTTCACAACAATGTCTTCCAGGAGAAAAGGGTACAGATAAAGAAGAAGAAATTGTCCTCCATCTAGATGCACTTTAACAGGTTTCACTGTCAAGACAACCTATCGATACTACCTAAATTAAAACTATGGTTAATAATTTACTTATTAAAAATACATCTGTTATGAGCTAATAACAGGGCGTGTAAAGTAGCTACAAACGAAAGGAATTCGAGTGGTTACGTTTATTCGCAATTGAAACACTAAGAACTACTTCATTATTATAGCCATACAATAACCTGGTAAATCAACGAACGAAGCTAATCCATAATGATCCACGAGAGTTTTGCCATTCGTATTACAATTTTTGTAATCGAAAATAGACTGATGACTAATTATCAGTTTTGTTCCAGAAAACACCATTTTATAATACACCAGGTGCACCGAGTGCGGAAGGTAAACAGTACACAGTAAACAGTCTGAAGAAGAACAAAAGCATTATACAGTCGCCTTCATTGTTGCAATGCAATGCAATGCAGTAATTTGACAAGGTATAGCACAAGCGACTTTTTTTGTACTAGTTAAGTATGAAGAAGAAACTCCCAAACTGTTTCCTGTACCACAAATCAGTGTCTTGGGACCAGTGCTATACCTTCTATTCTCAGCAGTTCTACCTACCAGTAAGTATACTACTACAGCTACTTTTGCAGATGACATCGCCATTGTAGTTACTGATAAAGACCCAATCACAGCATGACAGAAATTTCAATTGGCCTTGACTCCATTGCAACTTGGTTTAACAAATGGCGTACAAAAAGTAACGAGCCGAAATCTGCTTAAATTAATTTCACCATACGTAGAGGTCCATCAGTTTCTCTTTAGGTTGCTAATGGTCCACATTTATTATTGGATGGTAATAAACATTCAGTATTTTAATGTATTTTGCGCGCCGCAAAAATACTAAATGCTCGATAAAGAAGTTAAAATGCACTTTAAATTAATTGGAAATGACTGATATTTTAACAAAATCTACAATATAAAATATATTATTTGCGCAGTAAGTTCTGCTAGATATTTTAATTAAATATGTACCCTAAAAATGAAATGCTCGATAACTGAAGTGTACTATTGATTGAAGTTTTCATATTATTGTATTAATAAAAGCTCGGTAATTTAATGTGTTTTAAAGGTTCGATTTGCGCGACAAGTGAAGCATAACCTACAAAAACTAAATGGGCGTGTGTGCGTATTATCTCCCGAGCTCTGTGGATTAGTGGTTAACACGCCTGCTTAGCATTTGGGAGGTAGTGGGTTCTATTGCCGTGGCCGTCTGCTGTGATTCAGGTTTGTAGGCGGTTTTCCTGAGTCAATAGTACCTTCTCTGAGGTGAATGTCAGAGCAGTACTTCTCCACCTTTTCTGGCCTCTCTTCTATTCTCCACCGCTCCTTTCTCAAACCCATGATGAAATTCCTGCTATTGGCTGAAGAGGGACTCAAGGTCCCTATAGCAGCCCGCCTCCAGTTGGAGAATTGAAATGATTTTGAACCTTTACCTTTACCTGTGTGTATCAGTGCATATTATATGAGTGATCTGCAGTTTTATTTACAGTGTTTATCACGTTAGAACTGACTTTAAGTATCAGTAACGGTGAGATTCCTCAGTACAGTTCATCTGAGGAAAGTGAAAGTGATGTATTTGAGAAGCATGCGCTAAAGAAATGCAGGAGGAAGGTAAATAAAAAGTGGAAAAGAGAACAAGTGTTCAATAGCAAAGCCTTAGCTCTCAAATCAGTGAAGGAAGATGGTATTTGAAGCTTTTTTCATAAAAATTTTGATACAGATGGAAACGTTAATGCTATTTATCGTTATAATAAAGTCAAATATCGCGGAGAGCAATGTGCCTCTGGTATATATTTGTATTATCCGGCCAATACTAAAGATGTATTTTTGTAGCGATGCGAATTGCTTCATATTTCCGGCAGTATAGTACCCAGCAACCGTTAAAATAGCGAACATACTACTAAAACGAAGATTATGAAGCTGTTCGAATACGACCCAAAAGTTAGGCAAACAAAACTTTATTTTACATGCTTGCTCGCATGGTGGCGTGGAAGGATAAAGACATCACAAACTGATGCCAAATAAATTTAGTAGAGCAATTGTAATAAAAAAACATCTCGTACTGGCGTAACTGGAAGTTGGGTGTTCTGCATGTAATCAAAACAAAGAATAAGTACGTGAAGTTCTTGCTTTTTTAATTTCACCTCATTGGAAAGTTTTGAGTAAAAATGTTTGCTTCTTCTCCTATGGACTATAGACTCTGCAACAGCTACCCGCTTGGCAGCTTCGTTTAAATTCACTTCATTTATTTTAATTCTGTATGTTTCGCAAACCGCGCAGACATCAACCTGTAGTCTCCCGAAAGACAGTTTGAAATTGTCTACAAACAATTGATAGCAGGTAGCATAGGATATATTTTGGAATGCAAAATATCTAGTTTTAAAGAACTGGTGCATTTTTTCAATATTTAAGTTGTTCCCCAGGTAATATACTTCACGACCAGAATAATAACTTTTTAAGAGAATGATTCGATATGTTCTCTCATACACAATCTTGTTTCTTTGGGATATGCATTTCCGCTAACACTTTTCCTAGGAATATCACTCATTTTTAACTCAAGGTAGACACTGACACTATTACAATACACTCGAAGATCCACAACAACTGCTATCAGCAAGAATCACTGGGTAAAGCACATGTAATCGCAGCTGAAAATACTAAACAAGCAATAGATGACCTTAAAAAAGTGTCCACACACCTCGAATATGGAATTGATTCTGCTTCAGTGGCATTTTTGAGTGGATATGTAGCACGAACAGTTGAAGAAAGAGTTAACTGTAATATTTGCTTCGAATCTCGTTTAACCACTTCTTCCTCAAATCCATTGTTAGCTCTTATACGTTTACAAGATAAGGGAGCGTTGAAATACCCTACTAGAAGATTTAGAGCTTTAATAAATCAATTAGTTGATCTAATTTTAAATATACTTCAGTATTTATCTGGACAATGCAATTTATCTAAAATTATAACTACGCTACTTCTTGAACCATTTGCCTCATAGAAGTTTTTCATTTGTATGGATCACAGAGAGAAAACTTCTATAATAATCCCTGATAAGTTACTCAGACCAATTCTAGCAAACATAAAAGCTACACGGACAGATTCGGTTACTACGAATTCTTGGGACTTCAAAACCTCTCAAGAAAAATATTAAAACTATAAATCTCTGAAATGTACGTACACGATACTATACCTACATTATACAATTCATATTATATTAAAGTCCAGACAATAGGTTCTTATTGTACTGATACTGCATGTTAAAAAATAATTGTTAAAAAACGTATTATTCTTGACACCAACTCTAATTTTAAATGTCATCGTGGCCAAAACGGCCAAAATTAGCAATTTCTCATAAGTGGAATCAACAATGAATTTCAAAAAAATGCCCAAGCCGTATAATGTGACGTTTGTCACACAATTCAGCAGGCCGTGATTAAAATAATACATCTGGCAATGCGGTAGCAAGAAAATGTCGAACAGACACTGACAGAAGAAAAATGCTGCATCTGCTACATCAGGGAATCAGTTAGTCCAACATGAAAAGAAAAAATCATAGCCAACCCTGTTACAAAAAAGTCGTGAATGGCTTATATGTTCAGAGTTTACTTCTCTTTTACTTTTTGGAAGTATTGTTTCGTTGTTTATGGGTTACTTATCAGAGTTTATTACAATTTTTTCTACAAGTACCTGTGTTGTATTTTATCAAGTTATGTACTTTTTTAATAAAAATATTCTTTATGAGTAATAAAGTTTTATTGCAATTATCGTACGCCTACTATTATTTGCCCAAGGATTTGAATTTGTACCGTGCATCATTATTTTGTATCGAGCATCTATTATGTTTATCGAATGTTTATTATTTTAATAGGTATTTGAATTTTATACCAAGTGTTCAACATCATTGTCTAGTAGTTTCATGAAACATTTATTTTCTTAGGATGCATATAAATGTTATACCGAGCACTCAATGCTGTTTAAACTTGATTTAAACACACATAAATTTTATTTTCTAAAATTTACAAAATCCAGTCGCACGTTTTTAAATGCAATTCCCATTTATTAGCAAAAAAAAATTTAATGTTGCAATCTCCAGTCTTTGCCTCATCATTACTAAATTTAATATGTTTAAATTAGATTAAAAATATATATTTCAGTCCAAATTTACGGAACATTATTCATAATTTAAAAGCCAGTGTTATTACGCAATCAGACGAGTTAAAGACCAGGAAAAATGCAAATCTGCACTTCATGCACAATACCGACCTACAGTAGCAAGTTCAACGGGCGACCTTCGCTCTACCAGGAAATAAAAACTGCAGAATTGCTACACTGCTGTTTTGTAATTTAAACACTCTGTCCCAGTAAACTGTACATATGAACTTTGATATTGTTACTTCGTTAAGCATTTTAGTTTTGTATAAATACCAGTTTATTTTTATAATAAAACAATCGGCATTTAATGTTTGATTCATTCACTACGTCGCCACTCCTATACCAAGCCATAATACTGTCGAGATGTGAGGCTGCATCTCAGGAGTGGTTTTACTGTCGTCCCTTTAAGTGCCATTGACTAAGCTGGCTTAAAGCGTAAATGCAGTCTCATTTACGCGCTTAAAATTAGGGATAGAATCAGCGCAAAGTAACGGAATCCTGAAGCAGCCTCTCAGGCAATTCTGTTCAATGCACTTATCGAGCGTTTAGTATTTTTACCGAAAATTTATTTTCTAGTCATGCATTTGAACAAATATCGGGAAAATATGACCTGCCGTAGGAATAAAATGCCGAGCATTTAATTTGTTCCCGTTATTATTAATCACACCTCGAGTATTATATATGTATTATCTACATTCATGTAGCATGTACAAATACACATACAAAGTGCGCGATTAAAACAACTTTAAGCGCGAAAAATTGCGCTGTCTGATATTTCGACAGACTATGCTAACGAATAGATTGCAAGTGACATGACTTCGACAGGAGCCAAACGATAGGCACACACTCTGATCCGGAGCTTTTAAACCGAACGGGAGTGATTGAACTGAATTAAAGTCAACCGAATTCAAGACGACAATGTCTGCTGGCGGTTCCATGTCCATTTATATAGCTTTCCAGTTATGTAAGTGGAGAGTTATTTATGGTTTGCAAAACCCTAGTTTTCTAAAAAGCACAATTTAGCCATTGTGCTCCGTTTCTAAGTCAGGGCAAAGAAAATTGGCTTATTGTCTTTCTGTTGCAACTGGCCATGTCACTATTATTTGGACGGGTTGTAACAGGCTAAAACGACGTTCTACGGGCTGCCGCCCCACGATAATGAAAACCTCAAGGGTCACATCGATAAACAACAACGTTAAATTCGCCCCAATCTTCAAAGCTACCACCTGTAGTCCAAACAGTCCATAAAGGCGGAACACAAAACTTGCGTCCCTTCGACGAGGGTTCGAATAACGGGATCAAAACACATGGCATATACACACACCAAGGGAACAAACCGTTAGCGGGTAATCTTATATTATAAGAGCCGATACCGCCGGCCGTCCAGACCGTAAGCACTGGCGGGCGCACATGCCGATCGTAAGCGCGAGTGGCAAGACCGTCAACAGCAAGCATTTGTATTGTTAACGCTGGCAGGGCCGGACGTAGGCTGGCTACCAGCTTAAGCAAGCATTTTTATTGTTAACCGTTTCTTTACGCTGGCAGGGCCAGACGGAGGCTGGCCACGCGCGTTCTACTTACACAATAAACAAACATAAAGCCTCGCCTACACCACCCCGAAGTGTGCGTGGCGGGACAACCATTTCAAAATCCATACTGGCTTTAAGATAAACAATTCAGAGTCCATATTAACGCCACCCAGCACTCTGAAAAGCACTGAGTTAAAAACTTCTGACTCGAAAAAGTGTACAGAAAACTTGAACACATGTGCGAAGGGTGAGGTAAAAGTTTATACTGCGCCAGAAAAATCTAATTCGCAAGAGAATGATAGTAAATGGACTGAAATACAAAGACGAAAACCAAAAGTAATCAAAAAATTGGATACAACTTGTGGTACAAATGACAGGTGCGAAATTAGGGGTGTGCCACAACCATTTTCTTTATATGTTAGCCGAATCGATCCGGATATAAATAATGAAAAATTAAAAAGTTATCGAACTAATAACGGCATTCCATTTCTTGAATGTTAAAAAATCACATCTAAGTATCCGACTATATATTCTTCGTTTAAAATTACAGTTCCTAAAAGTAAAGACGAGCTTACGAAAAATACCGAATTATGGCCAACAGGAGCAATAATAAATCCTTTTTTATTTCATCTTTCAAGACTGAAAGTGAAAACGAAATAAAAATTCAGTAATATCTCGACCTGTTGAACCAACCACTAAAAGCGGTAATTCAGACCTGCTATTTACTAACTGCTCAACCACTATCAAAGTTTATCATCATAACATACAATCTTTTAGAAATAAAATTTTGGAAGTTGAGCATTCTCTGTTTTTATATAATGTGGACATCGTATGCTTTTGCGAGCATTGGCTGAACGAAGAATTACAAAAGTTATGTAATTTAGATTGTTACAATCTTGCATATTCCTTCTGCAGAAAGCAAAATAATGGTGGAGGTGTTGCAATTTACGTAAAGGAAGAATACATTACCAAACCTATAAAGCTAATAAACAATCTTAACGCAAGAACTACTGATTGAGATTGCAGCTATCTATGTTCCTAAATTAAATTCTGTTGTAATAGAAATATATCGCATTCCAACAAGGTTAATTGAGAAGACAAGTATATTTTTCGATAAAATGCAAGACGTTCTTGAAATAACTTTATCGACTTATCCATATGCAAACATTATTGTTGCCGGAGATTTTAATTCTAATTTTTTGGAGGACCTGAGTTTTGCGAATAAACTCAAAAGTCTTTTTGCGTCCTACGGTCTTCGACCTACTATCAACGAAGCAACTAGGAAATCTGCAGGTCTGGATAATATCTTTATAAATAAACACAATTATTATGAAGCCAAAGTTCTTAAATCAGAAATATCGGACCACGACGTAGCATTTTTACAGTACGATGTGAAAAATTGTAAATCGGCATTTGAGAACAGCAGTAAACAGTATCGAAAATTTTCAGAAGAGAATCTAAACTACTTTAAATATTTACTACATAAGGAAGACTGGAATGATGCCTTAAATAAAAAATCTAGTCGAAACATGTTTACTATATTTCACGATATTTTTACATATTATTTTGAACTCGCTTTTCCGTGGACAACTACTGCAACCAAAAGAAAAACAAGGACGCTTAGACGACCCTCTCCCGTACAAGATGCCAAAAACAAATTATTGTTTCTTCATAAATTGTCCAAGGAGTGCCAACATAACGTTATTAGGGACCTATACAAACAACAAAGACATAAATACCACAAATTACTATCTGAATTTAAAAAACAGGAAACTGAACAATTTATTTATCGAGCGCCAAATAAAATTCGAGCCACATGGTCAATTGTTAATAATGAATTGGTTAGAGAAAACAGAAAATCCAACCTTGATCATGTGTCCGCTAGCGAAATGAACAATTTTTTCATAAGAACTATAACAAATCTTCTAAATAATCTGCAACATTCTAATCTATCAGCAGAAGAAATGTTACACCAACATCACAACAGTAATCCTAATAGCGTATTTCTTTATAGTACGGACGCAAACGAAATTACATCCATTATTAAAGAATTTAAAAATAAGCGAACTTGCGACTTATATAATGTGTCAGTACACATCCTGAAATTTGTGGCTTCTGAAATAGCTTATCCACTGGCCCAAATTATAAATTGCTGTATAGAAAATGGGTATTTCCCAGAAGAACTTAAAAAAGCCAAAATCTTGCCTGTGTTTAAAAAAGGCGATAATACTGATCCTTCGAACTACCGTCCTCTAGCAATCCTCCCGACTTTCTCCAAAGTGTTCGAAAAGATCCTCTTTAACAGATTAACTTCATTTATAGATAAGAACAGCATTATTTCAACCCAGCAATTTGGTTTCAGGAAAAACCGTTCTACGACAGATGCTATACTGTCACTCATAGAAAACGTAAACCAGGCTTTTGAAAATAAAATCTGCATGAATAGCATCTTTCTTGATTTATCTCGTGCTTTCGACATGGTATGTCACGAAATACTAATTAACAAGTGCGAGTATTATGGCATTAGAGGTAAAGCTCTTACCATATTGCGTTCCTATCTACAAAATCGAACGCAAATAGTATGCCTTAACAATGAACTGAGCATGGAAGCTACCGTTGCCCATGGAATACCTCAAGGTTCTATCCTTGAGCCACTCTTATTTTTGTTATACGTAAATGACGGTACTTCTTTTACCCATTTTTTAAATTTTATTTTTAAGAAAATTTAATGAGTAAGAATGTTTAATCTCAACCGGAACAACGTTAACAATTTGACACAAAGGTAATATGCACGTTTTTGGGAATGTGCTGTACTTGTTTTGGGAATTAAAAGATTACATTTCTTCTTACCTCTTGTATCGTGCTCATGAGACAAGACGCTAAAGTGATCTTTATTTTTATAAACAAATATAGCAATTGATTGTAAAAACAATTGAAGAACAGAAAAAATGTTTGCTTCGGAATAAAGAATATCAGTTGGATAACTAAAGTCTTCATTAAATATGACTTATAATACGCTTTTGTAAAATTTCTAGTGGGTATAAATAACAGTTTGCAATTTCACTCCAGCCAATAATTTTATATTGAATTACAGACTGAACTAGAGCAAAATAAACGCTTTTAATAGTGTTAGGTTGTAAAATATTTTTTAGCAATTTAAATTTGTATGTTATCTTTCTAATTTTTTTGACTAATTCTTCTACATGGTCTTTCCATTTAAGTATCGAATCAATAATTATACCTAAATATTTCACCTGAAAAACTGCTTTTATAGTGTGTGTACATTTGCAATTGACTTTTTTGTGCTTTAAACAGTTAAATTGGCGAAGAACGATTTCTGTAATTGGCTATGTTGCCTCTAAAACTTAGCGTTGTTACAAAAACTGATAAATAAGGAACAAGTGAATGGCGGGCGCGCAGACTGGAACGATAACACAGCTGTGTGCCACTAGAAAACAACTAAATGCATGCACAAATTCAAAACACTTATACAGGCATATACTGTATATACGGCGTATACTATACAGGCGAAATCGTAAGCCGGATTCAAGAAAATAATGCTAATTAGTCGTACGTTTGTACAAACTAAAAACATCCTTACAGACTTGTGCTACTGGAGTGTTCAATTGCTCGCTTCGTCGTCAGAGGGCGGTTAATAGGAATGGCCGGATTCTTGTCCAACTGTTTTTCGTTGCCCAAAAGAGTTGAGCGTGTACTGGCTGTGGTCAGGAATCTCCTGCTGTCCGCGGATGGCATAATGTTGCCGAACTCGAAGTTTTATATTACGTGCCTTTTACACTGAAGTCCCGGATGTAATTTGTCACTCTCAACGCTAATAATTTAGTTTGGGACACTTGTTACTTAGTTGCGCATAGCGTATCGTCTAAAATTGGTTCCTCGCTTATTTAGGCTGCACAGCTTATCGCTACAATGTTCTCAGTTTTATAATCGTGAGAGCTGCTTTTGAAGGCCTTTTTCGAGGTCATTTATAGGCGTTATACCTGCCGCTACACTCGCAATGTAACACCACACATCAATGAGCTAAATACTTGGCTATTCATGTTGTCAAGGGCCTTACGTGGTGGACTCGGTTCAGGAAAAAATAAGCAGATAGACTTAAACTTTAGCAAGCACTATTAGCTGCTCGGTAGACATTCCCAGCTCTACCTAGAATACAATTTGCTGCTATAGAAAAGTATATTCAGGCCATTATAGACATATAGATGTCAATTCAAGCTCTAATATAGCAACACTTGAAAGATCTCAATACAAGATGCTGCGAACTATCATTAATGCATCCCAATATATTACAAACGCAGATATCCAAAGTGGCCCCAAGATAAATTCAATAATAATAATAATAATAATAATAGTAATAATAATAATAATTTGCCTTTATTAACTAAGTACATCACTCAATGTTTACACAGCATAATGTAAGAAATATATCAGGACGAGGTTCAGCCAGTAGCATAACTACCGCCTGCTCTGCCACCTAATCCTTGACCACATAATCATAGTTCACAATATGGCTGAAGTGATACACATAACGCTAGTATACCGCGAAATTTATAGACATAATATTTTTTAGTTTATAGACCTTGTTGTTTTTACTCCAATTGCTTTTTAACACTATGGAGAGAAAGGTTACTGTACGTATATAGTAATTCGTTATAGAGGTTTGCTATTTGATAAGTAAAGGCACGTTTAAATAATTCAAGTTTGTGTAATGGGGGTGTAAGCAAGCCTCTATAACGCAGATTTAAATTATGCACATCTGTACGAAATCTGATTCTATTATACAGATAGGCAGGGCTTCTGTTTATGATGATTTTGTGAAACAATCAAGCAGCATGTAATTTTCGACGTTGTGCCATATTTAACCACCCAACGTCCTCTAACTTATGAGTAATATGTTGACGTTTTCTAATCCCGAAAATTAATCTTAAACATGAGTTTTGCAGTACTTGAATTCTGCGGGCACCACTAGCTTTCAAACAAGGACCATAGACCGTATCGCAAAAGTTCATCCGCGAAAGTACTAGAGATTCACATAACATGATTTTAGTTTTCTGACTCAATGCATGTCGATTAAGGTATATAGTTTTAAGTGCAGCATAACCTAACTGAATAAGTCTTGCCACCTGTTGTGTGAAACTGAGTTGTTGGTCAATTATCAATCCCAAATTTTTCAGTTTCTTGAAATTGAAGTGTGTTACTACCAATTTTTATCTTCCCAAATTCTTTTATAGCGTTTAGATCAGTATGTTTACCAAAGACGATAGCATATGATTTAGTTGAGTTAATATGAAGCGAATGTAAATTAGAAAATTCAAACACATTTTTTAAATCTCGATTTATTTGGTTACAAGCCGGAATTACATCTTCCAGATGAAAAGAATAGTAGATTTGAGTATCATCAGCATACAGGTGACAAGTGCAGGCTGTTAGAACTGATGGAAGATTAGACGTATAAATTATGTACAGTAACGGGCCCAAAATGGAGCCTTGTGGAACGCCTCTTGTTACTGAAAGTAAGTTAGACTGACGTCCACCGTACTTAACAGTCTGTTGACGGATTAGTTAGGTATGAGCTTAGTAACTGCACAGACATATCACTAAGGCCAATATATCGTAAGATAGCTATCAATATATTGTGATCTATAGTGTCAAACGCCTTAGAGTAATCCAAAAGCGTTAGTATAGTTATCTTTCCATCGTCAGCTGCCCGCAGAATGTCATCAACAACGTTAAGAAGGGCTGTACAACAGCTACGTCCTGATCTAAACCCCGACTGTTCGTCAGGTAGAATGTTGTTCATCATAAGATGTTCTCTTAATTGGTCTGAAATAACCCTTTCGAGTATTTTAGAGAAAGTAGGCAGTATACTAATGGGTCTTAAATCATTAAAAGCATTAGGTTCCTTTACTTTGGGCATTGGAATTACATATGATGTTTTCCATACAGCTGGAAAAACAGAATGCTCTATGCAAAAATTTACAATATGCGCAATGAAAGGAATTATATGAGGTAAACATAGCTTGAGAATTGTTATTCCAATACCATCACATCCAACAGCTTTGGTTTTAATAGAATTCATAATTTTTGAAATTACTATGTTATCGATTGAATGAAAAGATAACAAATTATTAACGGTACATTTAACATTATTATTGTAGTAATTAATTACATTACAATTATCTCTACGCATCTGAGGAACACTATTTATGAAATAGTTGTTGATGTCATCAGGATGATAACGAAAATCAGTGATAGGTATTTTGACAAATTATAATACCATGCTAATGTATTACCATTAAGCATATTAGACAATTAATAGTGAAAACAGCCTCCAATTCAGTTAATTTAGTTAAATTAGAGTTGGTTCGTTTCAGACTACTAGTAGCTATTTTTGAAAAATCTGAGTAAGTAATTGATTGACTAGTAAGCCAAAATCATAAAATTGTATTTACCCACATAAGATACTACACAAGAGAAGTAACTGGACATCTACTTTCCTTGTCAATCAACGTCGCTTAGACTTAATGCTACTTACTGTAGATTGTAAGGAAACATACTTATAACATAACAAAAAACACTGCTTGTATAAGTGATGGTTAAAACGTAACGTGCTTACTTGAAGTTTGTGCAAAGCTTTTAAGAATATGTGAAAGGGGGTTTAAAAGTGGAGAAGGTGCTACTGATTTCTTCAGACGCCGCTTTGAAGTTTCGTTCGCAAATTTTTTAGAGGCTGATATAAAATACACATTTACATGTGCAAAGGCACGCCATATACCTATCAGAAAAAGACGTCTTTGGGAATATTTACGGCATGCGTATCCGTTGATTTTGCCTTTTACTTTATTTATATTCGCCAAGTGCAGAAAGTATAGAACGGTATCATATCGAAAGATATTGCTACTCGCCAACTTGAATACCTCCAACTGACAAAAAAGCCCTTAAAATAAATATAGAAGTTGTTCTCATTTAAAGGTTGGCGTTAGAAAGTTAAACATTTATTAATAATTACGGACGTGTAAATAATTCTAAATGGAAAGAACGATTTCAAATTTGAGAACTTGCCGTATACTTATTTAACGCACTTCGTTAATATGAACGCATTCGTTTCAGTAATGGTTAGGTAAGTCCTTGACCTACAGGGGCGCAGAGTGGAAAATCAGGGAGGGCAAAAGGGTAGTTGCCCTCCCTCATGAAACTCCCTCATTTTTTTAAAATTCGTAAGTACGGGATTTTAGTTAATCTATACAACATACTAATTAACTATTTATGTAAGGGATTTGTACCAAAAACAAACGTGGAAAACCGTACAAAATCTTGGATAAACTTTTTTTACAAAGACTACGTGGCTATCTCCAGCCCCCTCGTTAACTACAGCAGTTACTGTGCCGTAGTTCTAGAGATGTTGGGTGAAAATATAGCAAACTAAGTAAGTAGGTATACATTTCGAAAAAAAAATGTTCTTAAAAATGACAAAAGTTTTGTTATATACGATACTCTTTGAGGCTTTCACTGTTACTCGAATTATTCTAGTTAACATAGAATTTCAGCTTATACTTTCGGCTTAGACAGCGTAGTTTAGTGGATAAACACCTAGCATTTTCTGGCGTATTGTGCCTTACACCTTGTGAAGTCGAGTAAGGATTCACGCTATGGCCGTACTCTTTTGTGGCTAGTGTTGTTTGATTACGTTGAGAACGAAGATACCTAGGCAGATTTGGCCCTGTTGCTGTTTGTGCACCCATTTTGACTAACCGAGCTCCGTGGCCTAGTGCGTAGCACGTCCACTTAGCATTCGGGAGGTCGTGGGTTCGATTCCTGCGGCCGCCTGCCTTGATTCAGGTTTTTGTGTGATTTTCCTGAGTCAACAGAGTACCTTCTCTGAGGCGAATTCCGGGGCTGTATTTCTCTACCTTTTCTTACTTTTCTTCCAGTCTCCACCCCTCCTTTCTCTCACCCTTCCCGAGTTTCCCGTTCTTGGCTAAAGAGGGACGGAAGGTCCCTATAGCAGCCCGCTATTTCCTCCCCCCCCCCCCAGTTGGGGGAATTGAAATAACCTTTACCTTTTTTCCTTTTTTTTCAGTTCTGATTATGCAAGCTGCAAGGTTTTGCGAAACGTTAAGTCAGAGAATGCTGATCGTTTATCCACAAAGACTGTGCGGTCTAAGCAGAAATTCTATGTTAATAAGAATAAAAGCTTTGTTTACGGCCACCTTTTTTATACCAGTTGTTAAAGTTAAACTGTAATAAATATATTTTTCTAAAACGTGAGACCTTTAGCATGAAAAATATGGATACTGCGGAATGATAACGTAAAGAAGTGCAGGGGTAAGTACGTAGAGTCTGCTGTGTCTTCTCATAGAAAATGAACAACTAAAGTTCGCATTCCCAGCTAGCTAATGCACATTAATTTCTAAATTAAAAAGGGATGTGTATATTTTTTTGGGGTTTCTTTTATATTATGGGGAAACATTGACCGCTTGATCAGTGTTATCCTTTGATTATGTTATTCAAAAGTTAGACAGATAATCTAAACGAATATGTCTTTCTTAGAAATATGTCTCCCAAACACAAACGTAGCCTTGAATTTTTGACAGTTCGTGGCATCTACATGCCTCAGAAACATCAAATAATAAAACAATCTCAAAATGTAGGCGATTTAATACAAACTTCAAAGTAAAGCATGGTAACCCACCTTTGTCCCCAGATACTTCTCAACTGGAGCATCAAACATGAAGTTATCAAACTGTTATTTGGTTAAAACCTTTGCTTTCTTGGTGTATAACATTCCCCTTGCTCTTTTAGAAAAGCACGCAGCTTCAAATATTTCGTGACATCAACATTTTGGCTAAGCGTTCTCAGTCTTCGCGCAAGCGCAATGGTTCTGCAAACCAGCGGCTCTCAACCCGTCGTTTCAAAGAATCAGAACTGGCAAAAACCACGCTTAATGAAATCGACGCGGTTGAAAAGGAGTGTTTTAAATATATGTGAGCTCGTATATAAACACAAACATATACGTCAATATTTTGGTCTGAGAGCTATAATTTTAGGTTAACTGCAGTTTAAAGTTTGGTACGTAGAGTTCGCCCAACGTAAGATAGGGACAGGCACGTCATGATTGCCAGGGTGCGCAGTGGTTTGGCGATTATCCCGATGGGTAATGGTTACTTAGCAACGGCACGTTTTTAAATAGGCGTCCTGTTACCAGGGGGTTTAGTAGTTGATAGGATACGCGATGAGTTCACTTGTATCCGTGTACGCCACTTCCAATTCTTGAGGCGCGTGACGTAACGAAAATCCGCGCAGCCGAACTGTGACGTGCCTGTCCCTATCTTACGTTGAGCGGACTCTAGTAGATAGTCTTCTACCATTTGTTTGGAAACCACTGCTTTTCGGGGGTTTTATGCGCTTGCGCGGCAAACGCCAAACCCAGTGGGAGCGCTATACTGAAGTTTCCCCGCCAATTCTGAAAAATAGCCGAGTAAAACATTTTCGGAATACACGGTTACTTTTTTCTCTACACACCATTTCAAAAACTTTTGGTAGGAAATCACATAGACACCACACGATTTGGATGGTAACATTTCGATTGAAGCTTTTGCTGCTTCAAGAACTTCGGGCGGAGTGCATTCTAATTCGGAATCTGACAGAATCGTCAGTTACTTTTTGGAATTAATTGAAAATTTTTCTAAACCTACACAAACGATGACACTTTTAAAGTTTTTTCAATTTAGTTTTGTTTTTGTTTACACCGTAACCCTGTTACGGTCTTGAACTGACTTTACGACACCGCAAAGGCTCATACATAAACGAAACGGCCGGCGCGTGCCGTAATGGACGAAATCGGGACGAAAGTTCTCCTAGGCCGCTACCCAGCCGCAACAAGATAGGCCGGCTAGACTTTCAGTTGAGTTGGGGGGGGGGGGTTCTTAACGAGATTATCTAAGGGTAACGGCCAGAGAGTCGGTAAATAACGGTAAAATAAAGAGGGCGCCACCAAGCCTGTCTTAACCCGAATAACCAGGCCTGGGCGGTTAGACGGGGGCGAAGTATTCAAGACACTCCGTCGATAGGGGTACTCGTGAATTATAAACTCACACAACGATTTCGTGATGGCAAAAATACTTAGATCATGAAGTGGGGCTCTTTCAGCCACGGCAATGTCACCACCAAGCTTACCTGCACGCTCTGATCTCACTCGCCCCACCGTACACTTATCTTCTCCATGATGGGCGCACGCTGAAACAGAACATGCACAAATCGACCAAGAATAAAGCGTCTCTTAATTAGATAAGCGTCTATTATTCAATTCTTACATTGGGGCAGCAAAGCGTGCCGCAAACATTGGGTTAATTCTTATAAATAAGCATCAGCTGATGGGCGCACTACTGTTACTAAACAACACCCATAACTGTACAAAATCAAGAGCAGTTTGACATATGAGTCCCACAAAGGGAACGTTTGTTCATAAAAATCGAGTTATGCAACAGCAAAGGCGTCGCGAACAGCGTAGCTGTCGGCAGAATCCGGCGCCGCAAAGAGATTCGGCGAATTAGTTAGAAACCCAATTCGCAAGGCAAAAAGGGGGCCGCGTTACTGAGATATATTTGGCCGAAAAGGGGGTTTACATAGCCTAACGCCCGCAGGCGAATTTAGAATATGACACAGCTGGTGCTACGCCGCCCAAGCGATCGATAACTTCGTGTAACACTCAACGAGCCGAACACGACGCCGTTGCTAACATACGAAAGGTCTCGCACAAAACTTGGCGAATATGGCACCGCCCTGATAAGAAGTGATCTGGCTCACATGATAATTTGGGCAAACACAGCAAAGCCCAAGTGAGGGAAGTGATTAGATTAAAAACGAGCGACGCCACTTCGTGACAACAATTTAAGATGCGAACGGTACATTTTTAACGGTGCACATGATTTCACATCAAGTTCGCGCACATGCAATTTTACTGCGACCAAACTGGCGATGCCGCCTTACAGCACGTATGCCAAGAGTTCAGCAATTATTCACATGGTTAGGCGCAAAGCTCGCGCACAAGAAGTTAGTCACATGGAGTACCGCGGCACACAAATACGCCCCCGCGAAGCAAGCGTACAAGCGGAAGCAACAAAGCAACAATGGTTATGATTCAATGGTTACAAATACCTTAGTTTTATTGGTGACGGCCCAAGGGATCGGCATGCGGTCCAGCTGGCGGGAAACAGGTTGCCTGTGGCAATTAATTCGCCGCTAAAACGGCCGACGGTGTGAATGGTCTGGATGCGCCCAAAATGGCGACAAAGGCTGGCGCTTCAACAAACGCCGCTACGACGGCAAAGCTAGCCCAATCATGTCCTACCTCAACGGGATCCTAGCACAACGAGCTAAAGGAAACACTACCTTACGTGACGACGTAGAACCGGGCATGGAATTCCATCACACCTACGCCTTGGCGTAATAAGATCGCCGCTAAACGACACACACCTCCCTTGTTCAATAGCCTGAGTTGAACTGCCAAGCCAGAAGCGTTACGACGCCCGAAGTGGCGTGAGCCAAAACGGCGTTACCACGTGACTCTCGACAGCCAATGGCGATGCGCCCAATAAAACAAATACGTTCCGGTGACAAAGAGAGCGCGAGGCCTCGCAGTCGCACCAACAGCGTAATTTCTAGAAGGTTCGAAAATCTTGCGAGCGTTAACACACGGCTGTCAAAGTACTAACAAAGGGGTGCCCCAGATGACGAGAAAAACTGCGCTTGAAGCCAAATATGTGCAAAATCATTATTATGGAATTAGGCGATGAAGGCAAATAAGTAACTAAAAGGGTTTAACATACGGGCGCGCTGCCCTAAAGCCTAGGTGACTAATTAAAATACAAAATGACCTGACACTCCCCTTACTTGAAAGAGAGTTCCCCGAAGTCTTTTAAAATCAACGGGGCATTTTGGCTGAGGCGCCACGAGAATTCAAACGAAAACGCAACAACGAAAAACACACAAAAAACATACGAAACGATAGAGAGCACCCCCAAAGGGATTACGCACACTGGCCACCAGATAGGGTGCAAAGGTGGGAAGAGAGAAGAGGAAGAAAAAAGCCTGGATACGCCAGTAGAAAATACGTAAATTTGTTTGTCAGAATCGGGTAAAAATAGGTCTTACACCTGTGGGCACTTCCAACCAACCGTTCCAATAGAACACAGGGGGGGGGGTATAAAAATAGACGTCCAACATCCCACCCAAAGGTTACCTGAAGAGGCCACGCTGCTCGTCACGAGATCTGCGCATTGTGTGCATCCCACAACTGGTATGAGTACCCAAGAGAAGAGGATGAACAACCACAAGGGAAAATGGTTGCGACAGAAGCTGTCAAAAATAGTCATAATCAGTAGCAGTTAGGAAAACTGAGTCCACCGAAACCCTCAATCGATGCCCATGCCAGAGCCAAATCGACTATTAAACCGCAAAGCGCGAGCTCGAAAATGACTCCAACACCGAACACCAAAAGAAAATCACGAAGAACCAAGTCTCTAAGGGTGTAGGCTTTCAATGACGCATGCCCAATAAATCCTTTTCAGAACTCCATGCGGCCCAAAGGGACTACCTTACTACGACAGGGTCCGCACAGAACAAAATGACCAGAAACACGCTCTCTTTATGTAATCCCACACAAGTGGTTGAAAATGGCGACGGCCAACGGTACGGTAAAAGAGCGCCGTGAGTCGTGTTACCTGTGAGTGTCACATGTCACATAAACGCTTGCAATTTATAAACAAAACGTCTAATTCTGCATCTTGCTTTGCTAATTTTATTATCCTAGGAACTTAATAATAATACTAAGTTCCGTTGTCAAGAAGAAGCAGCAATCAAATATAATCACAGACTTACACGTTTTGTTACTAAGGCTGTATCACTGACTTACATGATCAGCAGCGGGAAAACATTTATTACTAATAGCATACTTTTAAAATAAACTGTTTCGTCAATGATTCTCACCAATTAAATCAACTTATACAATGATAAGAATAAAATTATGCATTTTTTATATGTACAATCTAATCTCATTCTCCTAATTAGTTCATCAAATAAGTAACTGTTTAAAAACTTAATTTAAACGTCTCACGAAGTTAGCTTTTCAATGCTAACGAAACGCGCATAAAAATAAATTTGATTGAACCATTTATCAACAGTTAATTTCTAAACCAAAAATTAAAATATGTAATATTATGTGTGTTTACGTTATTCTTTATTCATCAACAAAAATTATTATTTTGAGTTCAATATTTGTAATTGTTTTCTACTTTATAATATACAGTGTGTCCGCGGATTGGGTTCACGTAATGTAAAAGATGTGTCCCAAAATTACTTGGAACTTAGCACCTTTTATGTTTGTTTTAAAACCAGTTTAGTTTTATTTTACAGGAGATTGATTTTGTTGTTAAGAGATAGGGGGAAGTAGCTAGGCCTGGCTAGCCTGTGTTCAACCCCATCAATGAATATACACAATCGTGGTTAAAGGTATATTGAAATCTTAGTCCTATTGCAGCGTATATATACAGAAAATGTATACCATGTTTTTACGGCCTAATATTGAAAATACAATCATACGCATTTTTACTAGCGCAATTCTGAATGCTTGGTTGACACACCAACATTGCAGAATTGCTGCGTCGTGTTTCTGACATACGATATACTATACATGTAAAAATGCAACGTCTGTTTGTCAACAAGAACTGGCGCTTGATTGCAGGCGTTGCTATTGTAATTTGTTATAATGACACCGAAAGCTGACATACTTTTATCTGGCGCAAGTTCTGCTTTTAGTGAACCAATTGCGTGTTTCCTGGATTACAATTTATATTAAAACTATTCACTTAAAACCATGTTCAAAAATAATTTGAACATTCTGGCCGGGTCGCTTGTGAACAGTCGGGGTTGGTGGGGTTTAGGCGTCTGTTGCAGGGGTTGCTTCGTTGATGATTCCCTTGGCGTGAGGTGTTGTGTATAAGGGTTCCAAACTGAAGTCGTCTTGGCCGGCGCTGGGTTTTTGCTTCTGTTGTCCCTTGATCCGGCAGTTGTGTTTCCATCTCCGACGTTCGGTCCACGGCATGCTTCGTGAATGGCGGGCGTTGCCTCCGAAGTCGAGTGTAGCGGTTTGAGCTCGAAGTCGACCTTGCAGGTGTTAGGTTTCTGCTGGTGTTGCTTGACCTTGCCTGCGCTTCTCCATAAAATTGCTTATTTCGCACCATAAGCAAATGCCGAGGAGCGTAGTTATGTTGCTGACGGACCCTGTTGTAATTCATAGGTGTCCTCAGCTTGTATTGGGTAGGTCGTGGACATCTTGTTGCCATCGAAATGGTATCACGCCCCTGTGGTGTGATCCTTCTCGGATTGATTGCTCGGCTGACCTCGGAATACTTGTCCTTGTACTTCCTCCATTGTGGACGGATGTATGTCAGCCTGCTTCCGTTGTAGTCTTGACCCTGTATGCATCGTCTGGTTCGGACTTCTCCCAGTGGATGCTTTGGATGCGGGACTGTTGACTACCCTTGGTTTGGTCGTTTTGCTGTCTTCCTTTATGACAGCTGGGTGAGGAATGTAACGTCCTCTCCTAGGACCACCACTTTGGCCCTTCTTCTTCATGTGTCCTGGTAAAGGATACTTCTTTATGAAGTTGTTGTGTCTGGACCCCAAGTTCTTGTCAGGGTTGAATCCTTTCCCCAACTGCAGGTTCCTGGCGACTGCCCTCCGTGGTTCTGCTACTCGACTTGGATCCTTTGTGAACGGTATGTTCACCACACATGTCCCATCTTGCGTCCTCCGATGGGTTGCTTCCAATTGTCCAATTGTCCAATTGTCCACTTCACGTCCCTCCTGTGAGATAGATTTCTCCATCAGGAGCTCTTCCGCCTCCCAAAAATTGTTGAGGTGGTGCTCTTCTTTGACGTTAGACATCATGCTGACCACTCTCCTATTGGGTTGTTCTGCTGCTTCTCTTGCCCCAGATACGATCCATCCAAATTCCGTCTTTTGTGCCATCATCCCTTGCTCTGTCTTCTTAACTCCTTCTAGGAGTATATCCTTGTATAGGTCTGCTCCTATCAGGATATCTACTGGACCTGGCATGTCGTAGGTAGGATCGGCTAGCAGGCAATGTTCCCATGCGTCTTTTTCCTTCTCAATTATTTTATTTCTTGGCAATGTTCCTGTTAAATTTGCCAATATAAGCAATTTCCCCAAAAATTCGGAAATTACTGGAGAATCGTGGTTTCATTTCCACTTCAATTTCTCCTCTGGATTTTCCAGCTTTGCTTTTTCCTAGCCTAGATATGTCAGCTTGGATTCTTACTCTCGGTAATGCCAACAATTGAGCTTCTCCTTCGGTTATAAATGATGCCTGTGACCGTGGATCGACCAATGCTCTCAACAGTTCGTAATAACCTCTATCTGTTTTTATTTTAAAAAATGCCGTTGCTAGCAGGACTTCCTTCTGTTTGGGAAGCTTGACCTTTCTGCTAACTAGGCTGCTTACTTCCTCCACGCTTTGTCCGGTGGTGGTGGCGGCCACTTGGGATTTCCTATTTGGCTCCTGTCGTGGTTTTCTTACCGGAATTTTACTGACGCTTGTTTGGTAACTTCTTACCGGCCACGGTTGTCTTGATGACTCCGATTTTATTGGTTTTGCGACTTCCAGCTTCCTTTTGGACTCTTGACTTGCCTCAAGTGATTGGAATGTTTTTTCCAAAAACTTCAACATATCTGCCAGATCCTGGATTTCTCGAGGATTAGTCCGCGACTGTTCATATATTCTCTTTGTTTCCTTGTCCAGCTTCTTGACCAGCAGATGTGCTATTATTGGTCCCCATGCATCTACATTTACGCCCATGTTGGATATGGCACGTAAACTCTCCATTGTTGTATCATGCAGCTGTTTCAGACTAGCTGCTGATTCATAGTTTAAATTGGGCAGCTCTAATATGTTGCCTAAACATTTGGAAAACAAAATTCTTTTGTTATTATACCTGCTTTTTAGTAGGTCCCATGCGGTATCATAGTTAGGGTCCGATGCGTCGAGATGTTTTATTAATTTACTTGCCTCGCCTCTGAGGTAAGTTTTGAGGTAATGCATCTTCTCTGCATTGCCTAATGTGGCATTGTTGTGGATGAGTCGCCCAAAAATGTCGTGGAACGTGGTCCAATTTTCATAATTTCCTTCGAACATCGGCATCGTGATTTTGAGCAATGGAATGGCCAGTTCTCTTCGTGCTCGTGGTTGTTCACTTCTCGGGATGCTACTTATTTTGTTAAATATTTGAGCTATTACCTGGTTATAACGCGCTCGCATCTGATTGTAAACACCATCCGTGAAGTAATCCTCCGCAAATTTTTGCTCACATCCGAGGATTTCCTTATGCATTCTCGTAATATTCTCCCACTGGTCGGAAATCTTGTTGGTTTTATACTCATAGAACATTTTTGTCTGGACTTGTTCCAATGCTAATATTGCATCGTCAAGTACTTCGCTAAATAACTGTATTTCAATTTCTTGCTTCTTGAGTCTGCCTACTTGTTCGATGGGGTTTTCCTTTTTCTCGGTTTCTAAGCCGTTATTCTCCTCACTAGCTGTATTTAGCTTCTCCTGCCATTCGTGTATGTAATCTGTAGTTATTTGAAATCTTTCTTTCACCTGGCTGTAGAAATCCTTTTTTATGTATTCATGATCCGCTGGAAGTCGCTTCCGTAGTTCCATGTCACCGCTCTCGAATGCCTTCCACAATTCTTCTAATTCATCCTCTTTCTTGGCTAGATACATCTGATTCTTTCTGCATCCGGAATCCTTCTTCATATTTGTGAACAGTTGGCACATTTTGTCCGCCAGCTGCTTCTGCTCCTTTATAATTGACTCCATGTTGATGCGGCCTTTTTAATGGCTTTGGTACTAAAACTGGCTTAATAAGTAGTTGTTACGGTATTAAAACAACTTTACGACACCCACCCAAGGTGAGCATCGCACCACGGAATCAGTCCTGGAAAACTGGCACACTTGCCCTGAGATTTGCTAGAAACAGGCTAAAGGCCACGGCTGGAACGCTCAGGGAGTCGGGCGTGAGTCACACGATACGTTCTGGGCAAGCGTGTTGAGGCATATATATAGGGTACGTCAAAATTATGAGGGCGCCACCAAGCCTGTCTTAACTCGAATAACCGGGCCTGGGCGGTTAAACGGGAGCGAAGCATTCAAGATACTCCGTCGATAAGAATTCTCATGAGCTGCAAGCTCAAATAACAATTTCGTACTGGAATGGTAATATTGGGACTCTTTGGCCGAGACTGCGCAATCACTGGACCTACCTGCACGCTCTGATCTCTCACGTCTCGCCGTACACCAATCTTTACACTGTAAAAGGCGCTATCTGAAACAAAGCATGCACAGGTCGAATAGGAATAATACGTCCGTTAACTAAATATGCGTCTATTGATCGCTAATTATATCTGGGCAGCAAATCGTGCCGCCAAGCTTATGTTACTGCTTACGTTAAGCACCAGCTGATGGACGCGCTATGCTAATGAACAACACGCTATGGGTGGCCGGCCGCAGTGGGCTCGACCCTTTACATATTAGAGTACAGTTTAGAAATACGCGCTCCGGCAAAAAGGCGCGTTAGTGCGCGATAACAGACGCCGACCTGCGGTTAATACCTAGGAAGCAAAGCACAAAGCCCTCGCAAACATAAACAAAAAAAACTCGAACAGATTAGGGCGCGCCAGGCTCAGCACGGCGAGGCGTTAATTCTATTTAGGTATTAATCGGTACAATATAGCGAAGCTCGCGCACTTAACGTTACTGAATTAAAAATTAGCACAAACGTAGCATCAAATCATAGGCGCAGAGTTCTTTAGCTATTTAGGCGATGAAACGCGAAACTCACGCACATGAACTTACTAGCAGGCTACCAAAGTAGCGTCTTGCAGCATGGTGGCCTCAAACCGGCATTAAAAGCCGCGACAAGCAAGCAAGGGGCATGCATCCGCCCACATAAAGTTGAGCACAAAGCACCAACGCTCGCACAAGTGACAGTTACTATGTTTAAATGGTTGCAATTACAAATCCCTTAGTCCGCAGACGGTCCATGAGAGTGGCGTGCAGTCAGTTGGTAGAAGGCGGCAGTCTGTGGCAGCTCAATTGCCAAAACACGGCATTAGGGGTAAACGGGCTGGAATCCGCCAAGATGGCGGCGTTAGGACGCTCTTCTGAGAGCACACTACAGCGGCAAAGCGGCCTACTTCGTCCTGCCTAGAAAGATCCTCGAAACAGCGAGTTGCAAAGGGAAAGCCCCCTTTCTCACCAACGCAGAACTGGCCCCAAGAAGCCCTTCACACACCCACGCCTTGGCGCAAAGACGTGCCACTCACACAACCACACGCGACCCCTTAAAGGATGGCATATTCGACAACATTCGCTGAAACAGCACGAGACGGGAAAAACAGGCTGGCGTCCCCGCAAATAGCGGGAACGCCGCGAAACGGCACATTCTGCGACTTCTTCGATCAACGGCCTGACTTGAACTCCTCAAGCAAAAAGTGTTAGGACGCTTAAAGTGGAGTGAGCCAAACGGCCTTGCCACGTGACTCTCGGCAGCCAATGGCGATGCGCTCCACAAAACAAATTAATTCCGATATCAAAGACAGCCAATGGCTAAGCGCCTCAACGGAGTGATTTCTAGAAGTTTCGGAATTCTTGCGAGCGATAACACCCGGCTGCCAAAGTAGCAGCAAAGGGGTGCTCCAACAGACGAGAAATACTGCGTTTGGGGCCAAATATGTGCAAAATCATTATTATAGAATTAGGCGATGAAGCCAAATAAGTAACTTAAAGGGTTTAGCATACGGGCACGCTGCCCTAAAGCCTAGGTGGCTAATTAAAATACCAAAATGACCTGACATAGTATCTTACCACTTTACGTATTTTCCAAGTTCTTAGCGGATCGATTGCCGCTGAAGATTCTTCTCGCTGCACGGAGGAAGCCCTTGGAAGTTACTAGCAGGACTTATGCTGCTATCACTAATTCTCGCCTTTTCCTTTGGCGGAATTCCTTTGATTGAGTTGTAGGACGTTTTCTCCTAGCGACGGCTCAATTTGAACTTCTCCCTAATCTTTACACAGAAGAGTACATACCAATCTTGTTGCGATATGGCAAATCCGGTCCAGTTGCTTACTTGCCCAGAGCTTCGAATCTGTTCCGCGTACCCAAGACTCTTGATTGTTGCACTAACTTCATTCAGCCTCCAATTGGTTGGCTTGAGGATTTTTACCCAAAAAATCCAGTTTCCTCTTGTCCGGGGAATAGTTGGCTTGTAGGATTAATGTTTTCTCCAAATTCCGGTTTCTTCGTGATCGGGGAGTTGTTGGCTCGAAGGACCAATGTATAAGATGTGGCCCAAATTATTTGGAACTTAGCACCTTTTATGTTTGTTTTAAAACCAGTTTAGTTTTATTTGATAAATGGAGTTTATTTTGTTGTTAAAAGATAGGGGGAAGTAGCTAGGCCTGGCTACCTCGTTATAAACAATTTTAGCCTGTGTTCAACCCCATCAATGAATATACACAATCGTGGTTAAAGGTATATTGAAATCTTAGTCCTATTACAGCGTATATATACAGAAAATGTATGCCATGTTTTTACGGCCTAATATTGAAAATACAATCATACGCATTTTTTACTAGCGCAATTCTGAATGCTTGGTTGACACACTAACATTGCAGAATTGCTGCGTCGTGTTTCTGACATACGATATACTATACATGTAAAACTGCAACGTCTGTTTGTCAACAAGAACTGGCGCTTGAATGCAAGCGTTGCTATTGTAATTTGTTATCATGACACCGAAAGCTGACATACTTTTATCTGGCGCAAGTTCTGCCTTTAGTGAACCAATTGCGTGTTTCCTGGATTACAATTTATATTAAAATTATTCACTTAAAACCATGTTCAAAAATAGTTTGAACACGTAAGAT
The DNA here is from genome assembly GCA_940337035.1 of Agriotes lineatus. NCBI lineage: Eukaryota > Metazoa > Arthropoda > Insecta > Coleoptera > Elateridae > Agriotes > Agriotes lineatus. The sequence goes on from OW679195.1 coordinate 191,778,169, forward strand.
GTAAATAACAAAACATTTTCGAGTTAGATGTTAATATACTAGGAATCGTTCCTGCTTGTTCTCAAGCCAAGATTTTGAGAAAATCAATCAAATTAATTAATATACAGGGTGTTTTTTTAGAATCAATTTAAAAAAAATCCAAGAGTAAACTACCTGTATTAGAAGAGGTAACAAAAAAGTATTAAGAAAAGTTGTTTAGAATTAAGAGTAATGGCAGGCTCAATTTTCAGACAAATCGGCCACTCTTCATCGGAACTCTCTGAATTACTTGTAAACATTTTTAAAAAACTTATTATCGACTTGTAACCTGCGCCCGTCTGAACACCGCTTGCAAATAAACTCACCGTCGAACTACCGCGCTCAGTATTAATACCTACTAGTCTAAAAACCACCCAGAATCCGCGCCGCTACCAAACCGCTACCACATCGCTGCCGCGCCGATACCACCAGACCTTTAGCCGATTCGCCACTGGCCGATTCACCACCGACCCAGTTCGCCGTCAAAACAATTTTGTACATTAAATACTTAGTGTTCATCATTTCAAATTAATGTAGAAATTAGCATTGTTGGCAAAACAACAATAGTATACTACATATCGACGTGGAAAGTGTTTCATTGCTGTCGAGAGGTTTATCTTGAGACAGGAATTAAACTTTTCACCGTGGTTGTACATATACTATTTTATTTATAACCACTTTATTCTAAACAATAATTGGAAAAATTTAATTAAGAGTTCTTCAAAACTGGCGTTAAACAAATAATACAGTGCGACGAAAATATGTTGCCAAGGCAGCGGTCGGGAACGGATTGCTTCCCACCCGCTGTCATGAAAATCTACTTTCCGCCTGGGGTGGGAAGTAAAAGTTGGTAATGGCTCATTTTCCAACTTCTTAAAAGCCAGTAATGACATTATTACTTTCGGATGTGAATAAAATCATTAACATACCTAATTTTAACTTTACTCTAACCCTTACTTACACATTTCTTCCATCTACATAGCTTATAAGCTTATTAACCTTTCGTCCTCATTATTTGGTATAACGTGCTTGCTGTAATTCCTTATAGGAATTGTAAACATTTCTTCTCTAAACAATTTTTCATCATCAAACACTATTCCACAGGATTATATTTTCGAGCAGTTCATAATCGTTTGATCGTGGGACAGGTATGTAATTTAAACTCAGTTTTATGTCCTTCTCTTAATCGTAGGTAAACCATTATTTTATTACTTGGTCTGTTTACGCATGGCTTAGATAAAGTTTTTCCATGTTGTTGAAACAAAAGGTCACGCTGCCACTGGGTTAGTCCCAGCGGAGGGGAGTGGTTTTGTGTTGAATGTTTGTACGGCAATGCAAGCTCCCCGCGACGTCACAAAACACTAGTTGTCTATTGTATAGTTACCCCCATGCCAATCTTAAGTTTTTCGCGTAGCTAAATATGCGTGGAAGCGCCTTTTGGCTCTTTGTGGCGTCACCGGTTTTGTTACTCGATAAAATACAAGCTTCCATAACTGCTATAATATTTGAAATTTCGCTCACGTTCCTTGAAATCTTGTAGAACTCCAAATTCGATTTATTGATACCAAATATTCAGCATCGGCATTAAATTTTGAACACCCAGTAACAAAAGGTGTTTTGGATAAACATCAAGTATTTACAACAGCACGACGGTTATTGCCCAAATAACCAATGTATCCCTAAGTGAAATTTCGATGGCCAACTCAGTTTAATCGGAGAGTGGGTGGATTCAATTTATTACAATTAAACAAACCACTAACATGCAAAAAGGTCTAATTTTTAGGCGCCAGGTTTGACAATGCCCCAAAGAAACATAATTTACCACGATCCAGAATATCAAACCTTAAAACTGGAATCGCACGGAATGCGTTGCAATATAACCTAACTGCTGCTATTTATCTTGCTGTGGCGAACTAAAATTATTATCACCTGTAGCGTTGCTTTAAGAGCACAACCAATAACATAACATTAAAAACGGTCAGTATATTTGGTTTATTTCGTATTAATTAAGTAGAGACAACAAGATTCTTAATAAATCATGCACATGACCCACATACATTGAAGTCGTGAACAGCAATACTGTAAATGACCTTAAGGACAACAATTTAAGCAAAACAATATTTGAAACACTCGCGTAGCGAGTAGGTTACACAAACAGTAAATATAGATCAAATGGCAATACACCTGAATTTTATATAACGTAGAATGTAATCATATTACCACTAGCAGTGCACGCTGCGTTCATTCAATTATTCATACATTAGTTAAATAATATGCTTACCTCGAAGCTTATCTTGAACTCTGCCACCACTTGTAAAATCAAATCGTATTTACATCTACCATTTGCGAACGAAACGAGTACCTCATCGCTTGCAGTATGGAAATTGCTATATTAACATGTAAGAAAAACAAATGCTAGATCGCGTCTTTCAGTCTGGATTACAATGGTTCGAAGATTCCCCCAGTAAGTTATTAAAGATGTAATAGCGTCATTGTTCAACGGTGTTCCGCTCCCTTCAGAATGTGGTCTCGTCCCTGCTCACGTGGACCGGTGCGATTCAGCAAACCAGCAGGTGTGCGATTTCAATGGCTTGCATGTTGAATCCCATTAAATGTAGCTCAAAATTTGGCGGCTTTATTAGGAGAGCTAATTAAAGACGAACATAACACGCATTAGCGAACGAACTCGAGCAAAACTAGCGTTGCCTACCTTCTATAATGGAAGCGCCGATAATCTTACAACTGCTACACGCTGTTTCTTGACCCCTCAAATCCCATATTACAATGGTTTTATAAGTGAGCGACTAGCTGTCCCCACGAAAAAATATTAAAACAGACTGATAGATCCGTAAATTAAAGTTTACGACGATTAATTCTGCCACGTGCAGAATTATAAATTCAGCCTTGGCATGGGTTTTGAAACACGACCTCTCGAAGTGAGTTCTGGCACCAGAAGAACGAGTCGCCGTTCGACACGATCTCTCGCGCAGGCAAAATACGCTCGCATAATAAAAACACTAACTGGGTGCGTTCGGAAACCAGAAAATAATAGCAATTCAACTAACGCGAAAATAAAACGTAACATTATATCGGATACCAACAGCGTCGCCCTAATTATTGCCACTTTCTTTGTTTATTCATACCGTCGCTCGAGATGCAACAACCATCCACCCTCAAGCTTGGATCGTCGATCACATGTCTAGACCCGACACTATCGTTGCAAGCTAGATTACGAACCATGTCTCCACTTTGGTACCGCTATTTACTGCATTACAGCTAATTACACCCACTCATTTTACAATTCTTGCATGTGCTTTATCGTCCATTCAGTATACAATATCTATGCCGCTTCTGCTTGTTCGCTTAAGGAACTTAGATTCTCCCCGTATGGCGGTGCTGATCGCTATTTGGGGGCTGACTTTCTGCCTGTCTAATCTGAGATTGAAGCCAATAGCTGATTTCCGCAAACCTTCTGCAATACGGAATATAAGATTCCAAGTACCTTAAAGCAAAAGTAGGTCTATTCCAAACATAGAGTACGCCTGCATTTTCAAGTTGAAACCCTACCATTTTAATTCTGTGACAAGCAGTAAACAGGTTTGCACTTTTAACAGCGCGTTTTCGATCTAAGAAGGATTGCTACAGCTTCTTTAGTTATTATTGAACTTAGCTGCAGTTGGTAATACTGACGTTTTATGTCTCACATTACTTCTGAGATTTAATATATGCTGTTTAGTGGCACCGTTAGTAGTACTACCATATGGTAGTGTAAAATCTAATTTATACATGATGTTACTGAGATCAGTCGCATAAATTCTAGGAATAAATGAATGACAATGCGACAAAATGTGACAAAAATGCAGTTGAAAAGGTTCCGAGACATTTTCCTGATTGCATATTTTCTTCAGAATTGGTAACTTTAACCAGTGGCAAAAATTTTCAGGATCATAATAAGCATCCTTTAACATTGTTTACGTTCTAATTACTATCATTTGCTATGATTTGCATGATGCATTCTTGAAAGCTCATATTATCTACACTGAAAAGCTTATCTAAATGAATAAATAGGTGCACTTTCATCAAAATAAAAATCGTTATAGACAACCAACTAAATTTCAAAAACTTATTTAAGCAATATGTGTATCAGTACTAAATAAAATTTATACTAACATATTTAACACATAGTTGTGAAAAAACTGAACATCTAATTTAACATCACTTTCACAGTTCCATCATCTCTAGAATTTTAGCTAATGACTTTCCTTGCACGCTGTATACTAATACATATGAGGAATTTCTTTAACGGTGTAGCCGCTTTTACTCTTTCAGTTTGCATTCCTTTTTTCTAAAGAAAAATGGTGTTCTCTAAGTGTGGAACAGTCAGCTGCTTCCTGATCAAGTTCTTTTGTTTCTCTGTTGGTACCTACCTTAATTTCTTTTTTGGCCCCTTTGTGTCGTCCATCCTATGGAATTGACAAAATCAACACATTAATTATCGTTTCTGTATTTTATCAATCAATTCTTTCCACTCTATTATTTTTCTTGTATCTGTTCAGTATTATGCCGTAACGCGCTTTACAACTTTTTATGGCGAATTATTTGAATTATCCACACTACGTTTCCTCACTATGACCGCAAGATCGCGGTGTATGCGGTTTATTGTCTTCACTTCTAGCTGGCAAACTTCTATCGATTTGATCCCAATACCTATCAGCGGTTAGATGTCTGTCTTCTTCTTCTTATCGAATTGGCTTAACTTTGGGGAAATTGCTAGCTTTCTTGATCCCGAAATCGGCTAATCTGATTCCATAACCGCATCAAGCTGTTGGGTTTTCATATTTAAGTGTTTTTGTCCCATACCGTGCACGTGCAGTTAGTTGCTGTGGTAAACTGCTGATTGACCGAATTGTTGATGGCCAAGAAGCTAGTAATCTGCCCAGGAAATCTAAAATCAACGAAGAGAGCTACTGCTTGGTTGAGAACGTAGCTATGTTTATAATTTCTAAATTATATGAATTGCTTCCACGTCTCCGGACGAATTCATTTCCCCGTAAAGTGTTGACTTTAAAACTTTATTGATGTGCCGAATGCCAGCCTATTCGATTGAATTCCCTCACGGTTTCTCGAGCTCCACCTTTGCTCGTATGTGCGGATATTTGACTTTAGTTCTCGTACGTTGCATCTTGCGTTATGCCGTGGTGCCAATATCTTCCATGAATGCCCTTAAGGTCTCATCGAACCTTAATTTACATTAATAATGATTTTAGGCAATACAAAGTGCATATTTAACTTGTTCCGTCTTATTCTGATGGCAGCAGAAGAAGTCATTCCAAGTTTTTGGTAGCATATTTTCTTGTGCTACCTGGCGACGAAGACCAACGCCTCCCTTATCTCTCACACGTTTCTTCAGACAAATTTTTGAGTATGTATCGCATCATTCAAAAGTCTGTTTTTGAATTCCGTATAACAGTATTCTCCAAAAGTCTGGGATGTTTTGGGTGGAAGGACATGTGCTAGTGCTGCTCCATCGTAAATGATTGTATCGCAGAATCCTTTGAATTGTGGTGAATCAACGGTTTCTGTCAGGATTTTAAGTAGCTGAACGCCATTTGAGGAAAGCGAAGGTGGGGCACTGGTATTGAGATTGTTCAGTTTACTAAAACTACTACACGGTAAAAAAATATCATCAAAATCTTGCTCAATTTTTGAAAAATAGGACTTTTTGGATTTTGATAATTTCGAAAAACCCCATTTTTTAAATAAGTAAAAATCACTCGGTATACATGATAGGTGCTAAATAGGTTTTTAAACAAGCACAAATTATTGTTCTAAAAATATTTTAAAAAAACAAACATATTTTTTTTCATATGATTCCGACTTTTTGGCGGTCACTTTATTTTGCCTTGTTTATGTTTCTCTATCGTATAGAATAGCGTGACTTCACTAGCCAGGTTAAATTGTAGCATGCATAAGTGCAATTGCACTGTTTTTGTTCCACAAATTTTTGTACCTTGACGCACGGCTATCACCGCGCAGTTAATATTAGTAGAGGTATTGATATTTTGGTTCCACTTCATTCGACGTATTATTTACTTGTGTAAAACTGTAAACAGACATGTAGAATTTTTAGGAATCAAGGTAAGGTTCTGACCCAAACAAATCAGTTTTTTCGACGGCAGGCAAAGGTATTATCCTGTTGAAAGAATTTCGCTAAGTGGATCAACCTTTATTCATCATTATTATTTTTTTGGGAAAGATAGCGCTTCTTCATTGCATTCATAATCCTTATATCTGTGATTTCTTTTCCGCTTTCATGGTTGGAGTTAGTGCTAGCTTTCATTATTATAGCTATACTCGCAATCATTCTCGTAATCTGATAGTGCTCCACCTATCAATTACTACCTAATGCTCACGGTAATACTATATAATTAGACAAACATTAAACTTCAACCAAATAAATTCATTGTAGAGAGTACATTCCGAGTTAATCAGAAAATCCCGAGTATGTATGTTTTAAAAAAGTACTTAAGCAATCGGCTACCTATTTAAGGCAACTAGGCAACCTATTTTATTCCTATTGTCTGAGGCACCCAAAAATAACTCCTCCTGGAAAACTGCCGATACAAAACGGGAAATATGCTTCGCTTCCTATTGCAGGCCATTACCTAAAGAAATGCATAAAATTACAAAAGGTTTGACCTCCTTTCCGTTCCCTCGCATGTATCAACATGTAGTGCAGAAATATAGGCGCTTTTATGGGAGCCCTGCTCGCGTATTACCCATCCTCAAGTGCGGATATAAAAATGATGAGTCGGTGGGAGTACAAAGCAGCGATATTTACATACGTAGTATGTGCACGTCTGTGCTGCTACAACCGAATTTCCATGCGAATAAATACCGAAAACAGTCTTGGTCCAACGCAGAAGCGCTGACATTGCGCTGGCAATCGCGGCAATCGCACCCTGCGATTGTATTACTTCGTCCAGGTGGGTTCGATTAATTAAAAAATTCCAAGTCCCTGACAAATAGGCGGCTCTGCGTACTCTTCGGGCGCCATCCGTCATAGCACTTTCGCAAAAACGAACTACAATTGAATCCCAGCTTGATACAAATTAACCACATTTGCAAATAATCCGGCGCGGCGAGTGACAGATCGCCTCAGATTATTTTTCGCGCCTCAGCTCCATATTCCCCGCACTGGCCATTATTGCAAAAATGCGCCTGCAAAGCTCTTTCAGCTCGTGTACATTTGCCCAACAAAGGATCGCGTAATGTGGAAAAACTAATCTTCCCAGCAGCCAGCTTCTCCTTCGTAGATACATGCCGACGCAGTGCAACGACTGCAGTCACAACGATTTGCTTGCACTTCTAAACCGAAATTCTGCTATTGGGCTATTGCTTTGCATCACAATTCGAGCATTGGTCTCCTACAATTTCTGTCTCAGTATTTTTCTATCCACATAATTTCCATTACTTTCACCTTTACTGCATATAAAGACACTTTAGGTTCCCAGCGAAATACCTCTTCTTACCAAAATAGTCGTATCTTGCATATTCGAACTAGCACCAAAGTATCTGTAACTAAGACTGAAACCTCAAATGAGTAGCTATTACATAACCGCCACTAAAACTGTGACTTTGGTGTATAAATAAGTTCATTTAACAAGGCGGCAGCTGCTGCTTCGTAGTTTTTACTACTAATGGTTGCTTTGCCTCTGTATGTGATTTGTAGGTAAATTTCCGGTATTATAAGCGTCGTAGTTACATTTGGAACAACCTTTAAGTTTTAAGAACTAAAGGTGATCAATGATCGTTGTGGCTACCAATTTATGCTACTGCAATGGGGATTTTTTCGAACATGTAAATTTGATAAACTCCTTTGTAAAAGTTTTTAAAAAGATATTTTGGTAAATAAAAGGGTTACAATTGGAAATCAGATTGGTGTGGTAAAAAAGAATAAAAAAGTAAAATGTTAAAATAAGAGGATTAGTAGACTAGATGGATGAAGATTAGAAGACCAATTTAATACAATTATAATCTACAAAGGCAAATAAAAGTAAGGAAATGCTGAATTGAGTTTATTGTGGAATTACATTGCATCGAATGATTTGAATAACAAGGAATGGTTTACAAAGGAAGTGGTTTACATCGACATCATTAGCAGAGTGAGTGTATTTGTGGGGCTTGCCAAGTGATATCCTGTGGATTGCATCTGGTCAAGGTTCGTGGTGCCGGGTTGTAGCATACTTGTGATTTGGTTGAATATCAGTGTAAACACATCTAGTCGATTTGGATGCATACTGAGATAGAGGTGTGAATGCTGTTTTAAAAAGGCGAACTGTTTTTCTGGGTTCCTGTGTTGATTTGGATCCGGATGCTGGACATCTTCGCAGTTGGTTGTTGGTTGAAGCCTCCACCGAGTGAGTCGCAGAGTTGGATGCATTGGGTTTGGTAGAGGAGAGTGTTACGTTCAATAACAGGTAACCGAATACAGGTATTCATAATAAGAATTGAAAGAAAATAAAGGGTGAAGTGAGTTAATTTTAATTAAGGGAGTACTTACCATTTGAGATTGTGAGATCTTTGTTCGTGTTGTACCTAATTATTTGATTAATGTGCCTTTTCCACATCTGCCCGTTTTCTGTTATTTTGCAGATATATGTTACCTTTCCTAACCGTTTTTTAACTATAGCCGGTGTCCACTGCTTATGGTTTACCGACCGATAATCCCTTACCATAACGCCCCAATTCAAACTCTTCCTTTCTTTCCTTCCCACGGGCGGGCACTTCGCCGCTATACTCTGCGTTTGGTTTTATGCTATCTAACCGAATCCTCAACTCTCTCCCCTGATATAATTTCGAAGGTGTCTGCTGAGTTGTTGTATGCGGTGTACTTCGATAATTTATTAGGAACCGACAAATCAACGTTTCCATTTCGACTCCCCTATTAATCGAATCAAAGAAAGCTGCTTTTAAGGCGTTCTTAAACGTGTTTACCCCGTTTTCTGCTGCTCCATTCGACGCAGGATAAAACGTAGGAGTGGTGATATGTTTGATACCGTTTTTCTCTAAAAATGATTTAAACTGCTTGCTCGTCAACTGAGTTCCATTGTCGGATACCAACAACTCAGGAATTCCCATGCTTGCAAACGTAATTCGCAGTTTGTTTATCGTGTTGGACGTGTTGGCATTGTTATGCATGTCATGCACTTCTACCCACTTACTAAAGCTATCCAAAATTATTAAGTAAATTTTGCCTTTTAAATCTAAAAAGTCAATATGTACACGTTCTCCTACACTGGATGAAAGTTGCCACGGGGTTAAAGCTACCCTTGGCGGATCTGACCTTGTTCTTAAACATGTAAGATCTCGCGACCGATTTCATCCTAACCGTGCCCTGATGACTTACATGAAGCTCTTTTAGTAACTCTATTCTAAGTGCTTTTGGAATGATCACTCTAAATCCCTACATTAGACAACCTTTAATTTCGCATAATTCAGTTCTCTTATTAAAATATGGTTTTAATTCTAGATCACTCATTTTACTTGGCCATCCCCTATTTACAAAATCTATTACCTTGGCAATAACCGGATAGCGTCTTGATTCAATTTTAATACGTATACTGTCAATGGGCGTATTTTGAGCTTCAATAAAATTTAAATAGGACAGCTCTTCGTTAGTATCTTGCTCATGAGTGATTTGCAAAGGCAACCTTGAAAAACTATTTGCTACCACGTTTTCAGACCCTTTGATATACTCAATTTTATAATTGAATCCCGACAAGAAAATTGCCCAGCGCTGCAGCCTACTCTCTGCCATTTGCGGAATTCCCTTATTCTCACCGAATATAGCTATTAATGGACGATGGTCCGTTCTCAAAATAAATTTTTGACCTAGCAAGTAATTCTGAAACTTTCAAATCGCGTAATATAATGTTAATGCCTACTTGTCAATTACGGAATAACGGTTTTTAGCCGGCGAATAAGTGCTCGTAACAAAACCTATAGGTTTTTCCGTCCCGTCTGCAAACTTATGGCATAAAGCTCCCGTAATTCCCGATTCTGATGCATCGCTTGTTAGTATTATTGGTAAATCAGGGTCAAAGTGACCATGATCCTATCTGATGCTATTTGTTTTTTTAATTATTTCAAACGCTTCCTGACATTTCCTATTCCAACTAAATTTTACGTCTTTTTTTTAAGTTCATACAACGGAGTCATTATCTGTGCTAAGTTTGGTACCAACTTGGCATAGTAATTAACCATCCCGGCAAAAGATTTTACCTGAGTCATATTTACTGGATTAGGAGCATTCAAAATAGCTTGTACTTTGTCATTCAAAGTTCTAAAACCTTGTTGGCTTATGACGTGTCCTAAATAGACAACCTCGGGTTTAAAGAATTCACATTTCTCCAGCTTAATTTTTAAACCAGCGTTTTTCAGTCGTTTGAAAACTGCCGTCAAATTTTCTACATGAGTTTTTGAATCTATTCCCGTAACTATTATGTCGTCCAAGAAATTTGCAATTCCCGCAATACCTTGCAACAGCTGTTCCAATTTCCTCTGAAATTTCGCCCTTGCGGGGGAGATTCCGAATGGTAACCTGTTTACCTTGAAAATCCCTTTATGAGTGCTCCATGCTACAACCCTAGCTGATTCATCGTCCAGCTTGAATTGAGCATAAGCCATTGTGAGATCAACTTTACTAAAATTTTCACCTCCTCTTAGTGCTGCAAGTATTCCTTCGGTTCTTGGTAACGGATACTTAACGTCTACTAAGTATCTATTCACCGTCGTTTTATAATAATCGCAAACTCTTATAGATCCGTCAGATTTCAGCACCGCGACTAAAGGCGCCGCCCATTGGTTACTATCTATTTGCGTGATTATCTTTTCTGCTATTAACCTATCTAATTCCGCCTCTACCTTGTCTTTATATGCAAACGTTATAGATCTTGGCTTACAAAAAATCGGTTTTTCATCAGGTTTTAAATCTAAGTGAATTTGCTCGTATTTATACGTGTCTAATTTGCCGTCAAAAAGAGATTTAAATTCTTTTAAAACTTGCTCAATGCTAAAGTTTTAACATAATTTACCCTATTTATGTCCGAAATTTGTCCAAAACCTAAGTTAAATGCCTCTAACCAATTTCTACCCAATAAAGGTAGGCCTCCCCCCTTTACAACATAAATATGTATAGTTCTAAATTCCCTATTATACTCTACCTCAGCTGTGAAATAACCTAGAGGCTCGCTAGTTTTGCTCGTGTATTCTTTCAGAACAATGTCATTAGCTTGTAACTGATAATTACTAAACAGACTACCATACAATTCTTCTGAAAGAACACTTACACCTGCACCACTATCGACTTCTATTTCTAAAACTATATCTCCTATTTTAATTGTTGCCTTCATTGGCTTACTTTTATTAGATGTAATGTTGAACAAAGGTAAATCTACCCTCTCAGTAACCTCAATGTAATTACTGCTGCTGGCGTGATTACTACTACTTTTGTTCGTCTTAGCCCTAAATTTACACATGCCTGATAAATGACCTATCGCTTTACATTGAAAACATTTGGCATTTTTAAATTTACATGACTCCCCTACTTGATGTTCCTTACCACAACGATCGCACGCGTAATATTCTGCCTTGCTTTGTTGGCCCTTTTCTTGCCGTGATTGCTGGTCCCTTGCCATCGTAGTTTTTGCGCTCGAAGTACGTTAACGGATTGGTTTCCCCTCATACTTGCAGCCGCCGTACTGGCTTCGAGACTGGCCTCCTTTTTTAAAACCATCTCCACCATTTCGATCATAGTTGCATCCTCCTTGTATTATTCTTCGCACAATTTGTCCAAGATAGGCCTCTTGTAAAGCCCCGTGACAAATTTGCCCCGCAGAATCTTGTCCAAGCCCAGGAATTTGCAATTCACTGCTAGATTTTTGAGTCTAGCATGCCACTCTGTGATGCTTTCGTCGCGTTTCTGTGTTGTCCAGTAAAATTCTACCCTTTCCCTATACACCGAAATCTTAGGGCTGAAATGGTCCCTCATGCACATCTCTTCGTAGGTCTTTTCACATAGCGTTTTCGGATAACACAGATCGCGCAATAAATTGTAAGTCTGTGGTTATAATTGACTAATTAAGACCGCACTTTTGCGTTTTGCTCCGTCACTGTTCTTTATTTAGTTCGCTGCGAAAAATTGCTCCAGCCTCTCCTGGAAAACTGTCTAGTCGTGGCTATTATGGTCGAATCGCTCGATCGCTCCGAATACATAAGCCATTTTTCCTTACGCGAAACACGAAAGTTTTTGACTGAAGAAAACACAACCCATGCTTAACGTAGTCACTTCACTTGAATTGTTTCAACCGTATTTTTGTCTTAACGTCACTTTTACTCCTCGTCGCCAGATGTTATGTCCTCGTGGTTAAAGCTAATTAAAGATTTTGTAGTGGAAATATATGTTTATTAAATAAATATAACTTAAGACAGATCTCATACAAATACAAGTTACTGTTAACAAGAGCACAACTCGAATGTCTTAAAACTAACCCAAAACCTTCGTCCGGGTACCTGCCTTTGTCCCTTAGGATAATCCGTAGTTACACAGCGTTGCCAAACCTCTGCTACACCACAATAATAATTCATTATTAATTATGTTTTGCTTAATAATGCCTCTGTAACTGGACCTTGTCCATAACAGAAATGGTTTTATGGTGGACGTTCGTTAAGTAAGCTTCTTGTTTATTGTAAAATATCCATATCGGCAAATTCCATACAGCACAACCATTAATAGATTGATACATTAAGTTTAAAACTACAGGCACGTTATTAAATAATTGTAAGTGCAATAATGAGGTTCAGAGCTTACACCAAAACGAGAAAAACGACAATACGTTCAATCTTTTGGCAGCAGTGACTGAATGATCGCCCTAGTGTAGCTGTATTATACAGGTACACTAGATCGCCCCGCATGCACTTGCGTTGGCATTGGCTTGTTTCAATAATTCCATGGATTTACTGATTTTTGTAAAAATGGTAGTTTGATTTTTTGCATTCCTTCGGTTCCGGAAAATGAATAATTGTTAGCAACAGTACGAATGGATGCAGTATTTTTTCTCTACAAAAAATGTATTTACACTTTAGCTCTAAAATAATTAGGGGAGAAAATAATTGAACATAAAGAATTTACTATGCAAATTCCTATGGTGCATCGCACAAGTCAGCACTCGTATACACATAAGTAAAGGTAGATATTTAATTTTAGAATATTTTATTAGACAAAAGTTACATTTCCTTTATATCGAAAGTACAATTATTAAATGTGCATTGCATGAATGACATGTTCTTTGAACTATTCGGTACAACAGTAGAATTTTCTTGTGTTGAAATTATATTTTTTTCTGCCATAGACACAACTGCCGTTGATCTACCTGGTCGCAAATAGGGTGTTATTTCAGCACTGCCACACGTTCTAAACACTTTATTAGCTATTTCTGTCATGTGTGCTACCGATTCATCAACATACCCTTCAGCAACCGTCGATGACTTCCAACCGCCATGTTTCTTTAGTGTCATCAAGTCTCCCCCAGATTCAACTAAAAGTGTAGCAGACGATCTTCGAAATGAAGTACCTGTATATGAGTTGGTATTTTCAAGTTGAAGAAAATTAGCTACTGTTTCAGGTACCATATAAAACTGATTTTTGATTATACCTGCATCAGAATCGTCGTTTAAAGCACGCCTGAGCTTGCGAAAACAGGCGATTAAAGCTCGCAGAGTTTTAAAAGTTGTCAAGGAAACGACTGAATGCAACAACGGACGTGGACGCGACAAAAACGTAAACAATTCTCGTAACTATAGTAGCAATATTATTATGCCCTCTCGATTTATCGCGACAAAAATTATTTTTAGTGCGTAATTTATTTCCAGTATTGCAGGTATAATAAAAAATAGCGTAAAGTATTCGTGGATACCTGGTCTTTAAAACACGGCTACGCCGTCGTGCTCGAAAGCTCGCGAGTGTTTTAAAGACCGTGTTTATTTATTTATTTAATTTATTTAATTCGCACTCAGCCAACAGCCGTTAGGCCAATTATAGGCGTCGCTGTGCAGTTATGAGGACTTCCAACCCCACTAACGACTGCCATGATGTTGTATGACCGCCGGGACCAACTTTTTTCCGTGATAGCCGTACCACGAGGCGCCGAGAGATGCAGCCGTGGAACTCCCATCCAAGTTCTGACCAGAGAGAGCGTTGCTTAACTCTGCTGATCGAACGTGGACGCTTGTTCAAGCTACACCACTCGGGACCCATCCACCCATACTTTAATATACTATTACCCACAACCTAATTAATACATTTTCCATTGCGATATGCATAAAACAGGCGGCGATCCTTTGCTGCTGCTCTACGAAGGGCTATGTACATTCGGTAAAATTTAATATATTCTTCAGTAACTACAAATCTCCTGTTTACACCATTCTTTGTTTGCTTAAGTTTCACAATTAATAACGTTACCGAATCTTCAATATCATATGATGTTACCTGGCTGATTTCACAAATTCGACAAGCTCCTGCAATCCCAAATACAACAACAACCTTGACCATTAAATAAACTTCATCGGGAGAATTATTAAAAAAATCGCTAATTTGTGTACTCGTAAAAATCGCAGCTTTTTTGGGCGTGTAACCTTTCCCATTTTGTTTCAGAAATGTAATGAGTTTGAAATATTTTGAAATTATTATTGGATTGTAACATACTTTTAATCATTGAATAATTCGACTTTGACCACACTGTTGATGGCTTATGTTGTTGTGCCAGTTCCGAAAAATAAGCCGAGAAAGAACTGCATGTCTTTTTCATCTTCCATTCCATAAATCTTGAATACGCGGTTTCGTAAATTTTCCGCGATTTAGCTGGCAATAATTTTTGTGACGCTACTTTCGCTGCTTCTACTAACTCTGGTGGAGTCAGAGAAAACTCGGAATCAGACACTTTTTAACTTTATATTATTCAAAATAACTACTAAACAACCACTAAGTTCGCAATTTTTAAATCAAATCACAGAATTAAATTGACAGATATTTTATTACTCTAAAGGTTTCCTTAGCAACGCAGGTCTAATTGTCGCTGTAAGTACAACAGCCTAGAGACCCTGTATATAGTTAGATAAGAGTTGAGAAAACACAAACGTCAGTGACAATATTTGATCCAAAACATGCATCATGCATGCAGGTGCAGAAATACTGTTTGAAAGTCACTAGATCGTTTTATCTAAAAAAACCTTTTTTAAATTTCTACTTCTGCTTCAAAGCACTCAAAACATAGCGGGGAGTACTGTTTGTATTAGAAATAAGTAACAAGTAGTGTTAAGAAACTGAAATATATATACCTACATATTTCGTATGAGCGGTTTCTGAACATTTCCTAAAACGATGGTTTGGCATGTTAAAGCTTCGAACTCGTCTTTAGTAAAAATGTTTTTGAAATCTTGTTAGAGTTTCTCATTTTTACCCTTTTCGTTGTGTAATCTTTTGCTCAAGATAACGCTGTTCTTTTTTAAATTGTGTTTGCATGCGGGTTATTAATTTTTAAAGTAAAACGCAATCCTTGTCTTGGTGTAGGAATTTATAATAATAATAATAATAATAATAATAATAATAATAATAATAATAATAATAATAATAATATCTATCTTGGTTTTCAACAAGCTAGATTACTTCAAAACAAACAAGGAAAGTCAAGGGTGAAGGATCAGTACCTGCAACGAATACGTGTTCTCCTAAAGACAGAGCTGAACGCAAGGAATCTTATTACAGCAATCAACACCTACGCTGTACCTGTTCTGACCTACAGTTTTGGAGTCTTGAAGTGGACCAGCACAGAGCTAGAACAACTACAGCGGATTACTCGAACAATGATGACTAAGTACAACGCGCATCACCCAAGAGCATCAACTCTTCGAATGACTTTACCGAGAAAAGAAGGAGGAAGCTCTCTTATTGACTTGGTCAATCTGCACTCCAGGCAGCTGGTGACATTGAGAGCGTTCTTTAACAGCAAGGCACAAACATCAAGATTGCACCAAATTACGCTGTTAAGTGACAAATCATACACTCCCCTTAATCTCGCCAGCGCCAACATCGATTTCAGATCTGTTTCTGATGCCGAAAAACAAAACCAATGGGCACAAATAGCAGTGCATGGACGTCATCACAACGATCTGAACCAGCCCCATATAGACAAGGAGGCATCAAACAGGTGGCTTAAGGACGGTCTACTATTTCCAGAGACAGAAGGATTTGTGATGGCTATACAAGACCAAGTAATCAACACCCGAAATTACTCCAAATTTATCATTAAAGACCGATCCATTGAAACCGACAAGTGCAGAAAATGTAACCAGAAATCAGAGACAATACAGCACATAACCTCTGGCTGCACTTACTTGGCCAATATCGACTACCTTCAGCGACACAACCAGGTGTGCAACATCCAACACCAGAAGTTAGCCAAAAAATATGGGCTACTTAACACCTATTTCCCCTATTACAAGTACCAGCCAAGCGCAGTGCTTGAAAATCGTTCCTTTAAACTCTACTACGATCGGGCAATTATCACTGATAGACAGGTGACGAATAATCGGCCTGATGTTGTGCTGGTAAACAAGGAAACGAAAACAGCATACCTGATAGATGTGGCTGTACCCAACAATAACAACATGCAGGACAAATATAGGGAGAAAAAGGGCAAATACGCAGAGCTGGCCATGGAGATACAGCAAATGTGGCAACTGGATAAGGTTCATGTAATACCGATCATCGTATCATCAACCGGACTTATTCCAAAAACCATGGAACAGAATCTCAGAAGTCTAGGACTGCACACCAACACCTTTATCGACATTCAGAAAGCAGTCTTACTTAGGACATGCCACATAGTGAGGAAATTCTTACTGGACAATACATGAATCGATGATTAGCCCACTCCTTTTGATTCTTGAATCCGGGACGGGCTATAACCCCAACATTAGTTGAGAATTTGCATGTCAATTTATAATAATAATAATAATAATAATAATACGTGCTTTGGGTAGCATATTCCTGTTTTTGCTATTTCTGTCTTCAAAGCAAGGTTCAGATCTGGTTATATGATATGAAAATAAAGTAGTAACGGCAGTACCATTTAAGTTCTGCCATCCATGCGTATTACTTCTCACCGATTTTCATTAAAATGGACTATTTTTGATATGCTGCTTTTAGCTTTTCCTCTTTAGGAATTTTTTAATAGTTCGCATCTGATTTTGCAGCCAAGAATACAGACACTTAGATAAAAGTGCGGCACCAAATATTTGAGTAAAATTTTCACATTTTCAGTGACAAGTTTTGACTTAAATGAACAATTTGTCAAATTTGATTAATGAGCAACTGTTTCTAGGGCAATGAGCATTCAAATACACGACGAGCGTGATCCACCAATCACAATGAATTGCTTCGTTTTCTCAACTCTTATCTAACTATATACAGGGACTCTAAACAGCCTACCAGTTTAAAACTTCAAATTTCACATCGATAATTTTCTGACTTTAATATATTGTAATTTTTCAATATTAAATCGTCGTTTTTCTCGTCACAGAAAAAAATAGTGTATCATACATGGGAAAAATATTTTAAAAAACCACAACTGCAATAGCGACATCAATCGGTCCTTTGTATGGGGTCTCTGCTATAGGTAGTGGTTTTTCACAATCAGAAGAATTGTTTTCAATACCTATTAGACATTCCGATATTGAATAAAAACATGTATAAGAAAGAAGTGGAAAATCTGCATACGAGATGGGAAAAATATCATCTCAACAAATGTTCGAAATCGCCATGGAAGCCAAACAACTAGCAATAGAAGAAGGTTGTATGGAACAAGGATTACCGTATAGCACCGTTATAGTGGATGCAGGTTGAGCCAAACGTTCATATGGACATAGTTACTATAAATCAACTCTGTTAGCATTGCCAAATTAATGGACATTTCATGATAGCTCAGAGTGATATTTTATTTAACTGCAAAGCTAAAATTTGAATTTGCCAGAATGAATACATTTGTAATGAGATGCCAGTAATTGCAGAATAATAATTAATTAATGAACACAGTAAGCAAAGCTCAATTCGCATAGGGATCCAAATTGGATGTAAGTTCAGTTAATTAATTAGGTTTGTGCTAAAGTAGAGGCCAAGCCGAATGAAATTTATTAATTACAAGATGGATTGCAAACGCAAGGGAATGAAGCGTAGAAATCAGGCATATTTTAATAGTGAAATTCAGTCAGGGTTTTATAAAAAAGGTAATTGAAAGCATAAATAGGCTTAAGAACATGCAACGAGCAGATAAGAAGAAAGGCATTAAAGCATTTGAAGGAAACCGTAAGAATCAAAAGGCAAGGGTTATAGGAATTGCAGAAAAGCGAACACATATGACTTTAAAATGTGTGTGAAAAGAAAACAGTGATTTCAAATACAACCCAGTGCAGGATATGCGCGAATTAAATACTTTAATCAGTGCAGTGACATGTGGATGTTAAAACGCAAATTAAAGAGACGTGCAATGAAAAATAGACACGCAAAATTATTATAAATGGAAACAACTATTTTAGATATAGTATTAGTGTACAAAATCATAGTTTTAAGTAGAATTATTGTTAAAAGTTAGTATTTTGAACCATGTTAATATCCGCAATTTATTTGAATTTAACTAGCTTTTGTTTCTAACAAATTAATGGAGGTAGACAATTGAAAAAATTATTTGAATGACAGCCAGTTTTTGTGTCTCCAAATAAATTGAGTTTTTTTACATAGAAACCATTTGAATTAATAAATAAAAAGTACACCATTGTGTTGACAATTTACCCGGCTACAAGGGAAAGTGTGGGTGTCAATTTCCATCACAAAAAAATTATTGTCCACCGTTGCGGTCTCTGATAGCATCGCCATACTCATCCCAGCTTACGATCCTGAGCTACAGGCAAAAAGAGGTTCCAGATCCGGGGGTTTCAACTGCTGCACGTCCCTTCAGCGAATAGGAGTCCGGCACGTCAATCCCAGCACTTTAGAAGAAGATCCGGCTACTTGAAGGTATTGGAGAAGCTTGCCGCAGACTGCAGAAATCGCAGGTTAGTCTTTATAAGAAAATATTGGTGCTAGAAGCCTGAAACTTACCATAAAGCAAGAGCACGACCTGTGGAAGCCGATCCCAGGTATATGAGACATCTATTGACAGCCATAGATTTGGAAATTTCAGTAATCTAAGTTAAAGTTATGTTTTTCTAAAAACCGAGGCTATAAAAACAAATGAAATAGCGTGCCCGCAAAATCTGAAACAGAAGACAAATTAATGCCGGGAAAACAGTCTAATTCAAATAATTACCGATAACACGTTGACCGATTTCACAAAATTTATCATTCAATTAAACGCAATATTGTAAACGGCATCCATTTTGGTTAACACTTGACCTAATTTCAGATTTTCGATTGCACGTTTGAGCTAAAAGCGGAGAACAGATCGGTATTTAACGAATTTCAATAAATAATGCATTCAGGGTGGACCTAACCGAGACGAGCCTTGCTTTACCGAAATTTGAGCTAGCGTTTTTATTTGATTAGTTGCAGATAAATGAGATATTATAAAGAGCATACAACTATTTATTTTAGCTATCAATTTACAAGTAGCTTTTAATCAACCTAAGTTTTGATAACACGAATACAAAATATATTTGGGTGGGACCCTTATTAAATTATTAACATATTACAAACAACACATGATTAAGGACATACCATCCCAGTATAATAGGGCGAAGAACAAAAAAATATTATACTTAAAAGTAAAAAATAAATTTTCCTACGCATGCGCTACAGATAGAGGACCGCATAAATGTTACATGTTCATAAAGATTTCCCATTTCTAGGAGCGGGTCCTGACGGAGTAATTGAAAATAACGGACTTGTAGAAGTTAAATGTCTGTATTCTCTTAGAAACAGTAAAATTAAAGAAGCTGTTGCAGAAAATAAAAACTTTTGGATTAAGTTCAACGTAGATGGTAAACTTTATAACAAAGAAAACCAACAGTATTATTATCAAATACAAGGTCAGCTAAATATATGCAATGCTGACTATTGTTCTTTAATGTTATATACAGATATTGACATTGAGTTTATAATAATTGAAAAAAATCAAATCTTTTGGCAGAACAAAATGTTACCCACGTTTTTGGGATGAATACGTTTTGCCAGAATTAGCCGATCCAAGAATACCCAGAGGACTGAAGACTAGATTTAGTAATAATGATAAAAAACCAAAATTAAATTAAGTTATTATAATAACCATTTTGCAATGTCTATTAATAAGCAATTAGCAATATAGTTAATCACTATGTATATACATTATATTAAAATACATGTTCTGGTGTAAAGAGCGTTTTATTTTAAAATATATATTTGTGTAGGTGTGGTTTCAGTAATAGTATATAAAATAGTGAAACTTCAGACTTTTTAAAAAGAAACTGCCAGAGGTGGAGTATCCATTTGTAGTCATATGTTTTCTATTCCTGATTTTTAATAACATTTTTAAAGTACTTAATAGAAAATTTATAGAATTTGTGTAAAACAGTATTCGAACTTATTTTTTATGACCTTCGAAGCCGTAGACAATCGTAAAAAATAATTACCTATTTTAATAGAAGAAAAGAAACGAACACATTACTTATTTATTAATAGACAAAACTCAAGATGATTTGTCTGGCTAACAGAAATTTCAGTTACTAAATATACATAGTGGAAAAAAAGCTGTACAAAATGTAAATTATTGTATTTCCGATTATAATTAGCCAATTCAACTAATTCTTCTAAAAATGAAATGCTTACACTTTAAAGATTGAAATCGTCTTATTTGCAATAATAAACGTTTTAAATCAATTTTATTTCACTGTAATCAAAGCCATGCGAAAACGGGAGTTTTTTAATAACGTCTCATCGCGTCGCTTTAATGTGAAATTAAATCTGAAACAAAATTTGGAGGCAATGACTTTTGTTTCATTTGTTTGGTTGCTTGGTAAATGTCACTTTGTATCTATCATTATAGTTTTTATTGTTCATTAAACGGGATCTTGAAGAAAATAATAATTGAGTTCGGGAATCAGCTGCCTTACAGGCGAATATCTTATGCGATGGCGCAATGGGCAAGACGATTAACTCATATTTTGAATAGCATATTTAATCATTATTTAGATAATTTTTTGTTATTATTGTTGTATTTTCTAAAGTTGCAAATATATATTTTTAAAACAACATCTTTTGTATGCCTACATTTAACGACACACAACTACTACATCTTTGGAAGTAAAAGTGCTTCATTTCCATCTATAAAGATTGAGATTTTCGATGGTATAATAATCATTTAAAAATATTCATGACTTACTAATATAAGAGGGTACAAAATCTGTACAGTTATTTATGGCCCACTGTGTATATTAATCCCCTACGCCCGACCGCTGTTTTAATTGATGCATTCTTTTTTATGCCGTAGCCTCAGCCGTAGACCAATTTGCAACCGCAAAATTTAAAATTGCTGGATTCTCAACAGGAGCAATAGGTAACGCCGCAGGGCAAATGCGTTTACCTGCCCCTTTATCCAGTACCATTTGCGTTGCTTTATCTCGTGCATCTAAAGGCGGTCATTAGTAGTAATCGTGGGTCTGCAGCCATCTTGTGTATCTTGTGAATTATTAAAAATGGCAATATATTTTTGAGATTTTAACATATTGTGTAATTATTTTATTGGAGCGGATTGAACCAAATGACGCAACGTCACGCAAAGAAGGGTAGTACAACATTTCAAATGGTTTGGACGGTACAATCTCATCTTAATTTCTTTTATTTCATAAAATTTTATCAGATAGGTCGATTTTTTGCTTATAACCACATTTAAATTGATTATAAAAATTAAATCAATTATTATTTATGCAGATAATCACAAAAAATCTATTTTTGTTCCTATCAGTTGAAGAAAAACTATTCTTTGCAAATTTGTTAAAAAAACTTAATTTCAATCATAACTACCAAAGGAAATCAGAAAATAAATTAAATTATGGGATATAGAGCAATTTTTTAGGTCTCTGGTTTAAGGGTATACCCTGTCCTTAAACGATTATGAAGGGCCACTGATAGCAGTGGCGTAACTATGGGGGGTGATATGGGTGTCAGAACACCCCCCAGAGGCTTTAGGAATAACTAAAATACATCTTAAACAAAAAATCTAAAATTACATTTTAGTAATGTATAATTGAATATCAATTATTACATTCGGAATTCGGACTCGACCATTTCTAAAATCCGAACTCAACGAACCTCCTTCGAACGTGATTGCTGAGTTCAAATTACACCGGAAAAGCCAAAATGTACAAAATCTTCCACATAAGACAGCAATGGATGCGCTAGCTACGTGCAATAAGAACATGTTTTCCAACATATTGAAGTTGCTGCAAATCCTTGCAGCGATTCCTGTGGCAACTGCAACCGCTGACAGATCATTCTTCACCTTTAAAAGAATTTATACTTACCTCCGAAATACAAAATCGCAGTTTAGGCTGAATAGATTGGCAATGCTCTCCATTCACAGAGAACTTAAGGTGAACGTAGATGAAATCATAAACGAGTTATCAGAAAACCAAGAAAACTTGAATTACTACTATAAGTTGCATTACAATTGTAATTATTTTACTGTTTATAAATAAACAGTATAGTTGCTTTCATTTCTATAGGACTTACCGTAGGCCATGATTTAACTAACGTTTTTACAGTCAAAATGACATTTAACGTTTTCATAGGTTAGAGTTATTGCAAAGACAGGCATATCTTGAAATTTTGTTTTATAAGCGAGCTAAGTTGTTATTTATTTAGCAAATAATTATTTCTGACGCCTTTTGGTTAATAAGCAAATGAAATGCCACACTAGTTAATTTCACCTTTTTAAATGGACGTCTGTCAACACCAGTTAGTAAATTTTTAAATGTAACTAGGTGGTCTACATTACCAAGAAGTTAAATCAAGGCGTACTTCAAGTCCTATAGAAATGAAATCAACTATTCTTTGTAACACGGCCTCTTGCCTAGCCCTACACCTACTGAATTATTACGTTACAATGTCCTAGTTCGCTAGCTTATCCATTCGGTGAGCTATGAGGCTCTATTCACATCGTCAGTGCAGCTAAGGGAAACTAATATTGTTGAGGTCAGCTCGCAGACACCTGAAATGTACTTACAAATGCAAACACCAACGGTAATAAAAACCCAACAGTTTACAGGAATAGATATAATCTGCAAACAAACATAGAGACACACAAAGAAAAATATACATAAAAACGAATACACAAAGCCGTTATGCACTGCACATGAGAAAATGCCTTAACTAGATTCCAAACGTTCAGTAGCGCATGCAAAGTCAAAGCTCACGAGCGCAATGCCTAAAGTAATTCCGCACACATAAATAGTTCGGACGTGAAGTTGTCGATTCTTTTTAGGACGCTTCATTATTTGCAGCCCCTGGACGCCAAATCAGCAAATGACGTAATGCCAGCCGGTCATTCCCCGTTATCTGGCAGCGACCCACTTGCTCGTAGTTGCGCAATGGTTCATTACAACAATTATTGACAATGTTGTAATTGCTGTTGGATCTCTTAGCGCGATTGCAAACAGAACTAATCTTGTTCCCTTTGGACGCCGTTGGCGTCTCCAATGCGTTGCTTCGCTTCTTAGCTGGCGCCTCGCCTAGAGCTGCACGTATCCCGTGGTGGGCCCACGTAACACTTCACATGGTCAATTTGGGTGCGAACCAATTAATCGGCACTATTCGCCTATTAGAGCGCGAATCAGGCCGACCTTCGCAGGTTTGACAGCGAATGAGTTCACTTGCAGGCCTACAAATCCGCTGCTTCTTGTTCTCCGAATTAACTTGTATTGTTAGCACATTTTCTCAAGCAACACTAGCGCGTCCACACTCGGGACTCCATAGTCCGCGGTCACTCACATAGCATTTCCCACTTATGATGCGATGCTACGTAAATAAACATAAAAACACATACTGCTGGGCCTTATTACTAATTGGGTATATAATAAAAAGTATGAAATAGGTAAATACAGGTGGCACGAATTGGCCCGTTTCAACTTTATGGTAAGCTCAATTTTCTTAAATTATTGTAGATCACTCTCCCAGAACACCCTCCAGAGCAAAATCTTAGTTACGCTACTGACTGATAGAATTACATTTTATAAACTGCAAAATAACAACCAGAAGCTAAAAGGTGTACTAGCTGCCTTTAACTTTGACATAAAGATGATGCGGTCTAAACCAAAAACTAATTTTAATATTGATGATTGGAGTAACCCGGAAAACTTCAAGCTCTGAGTGTAATAAAGTAAAAAACTCACTCTGTTCGGCCAGGAGTCGCAAACATTTTTCAAGTGCAAAAAATGATCTCACGTAAAAATGTTTAATAACCGCTGCTCTGGAGTTATGTTACATAGCATCGTCGGAGCCCCAAAACTGGTCGTTATTGCAAAAACAGGCATGCAAAATGTTATCAGTACGTCGGTATACATTCACTTAACAAAGGATCCCTTAATGTGGGAAAACTAATCTTGGTAACAGCCAGCCATTCTCCCTCATAAATACGTCCCATCGGAGTGCAATAAATGCACTCGCGACGATCTGCTTGCAGTTCTAACCAAAATTCTTCCTGCGAACTAACCGGAGAGTTATGGGCGGCGTGAAATACGGCGCGCTTAATTCACGGGATCATAGAACCTGAAGTATTTAGAGCAGACTTATTGCCCGGAGATATTGCTGTATCCGGCGAATTGAGGGCGATAAAGTTCCAACTCACATGCGAATCTGTTGCGAATGCCAAAAATCCGTGCTCCGCCGAGGTAATTAATGGCGAAGTTGCAGGAATTATGTTTCGTTCACTACAACTCAAAGCAAAGCCCAGGAGTGAATTTAGTTTGCGCGTGTCGCTTTAATTTCGGGCCGCACAATAAGTAACCGAGTTAAGAATATTAAGTTACAGTCAAACCGACGTCGAGCGCCCTCGGAAATAAAACACTCATCCTGTCTTGTTCCAAGACGACACCTGCTGAGAACCCAAAGGTGATCATGGGCGACGTTGCTGTGGTTTAAACTTTTCAAAAATAAAGTAGACATTACAATAAAGCAGTGGCGGCTCGGTATAAGAAGCCAAAAAGTCATGGCTCTACTTACCATAACCAATTATTCAAGATTTTTCATTCTGAAATAAAAAAAATTTCGTACTTACTTTCATAATTTGTCTTATTTTCAAGCTTAAGCAAAGCACGAGTAATTTCTATTTTATGAAGATGAACTGTAGGATAAGCGCCGCTTACTTTCATAGTCGCATTGGTACTAGATCGAAGCGGCTTCTCAGCTTTTCGACAGTTTGTTGACTGCAGCGGGGGCCAGCGGCCAGACGTAGGTCAAATATATCTTATAATTCAGTGGGAGCCGCCTAACTTTAGATTTAAGCAGTCTCATTTGCCCCGGTCTGTGAATATCAAGTGTCCGGCTACTGATGCTTATTTACAGTTTTCATACGTAGATGTCTGTAAAAAAACCGCCGAACGTTATAATGCCTGAATATTCAATAGTAGAGTGCTCACTTCGAAATATTTTAACTTTGTGGGAGACCAGAGCTGGGCAAATTATTTTTAAAAAGTAATTAATTACTAATTACCAATTACCGCCCAATGCAGTAATTTAATTACCAGAGATTCAATTACTTACAAAAAATAGTAATTCAATTACGAATTACTTAGTAATTGTAACTGTACAACATCAATTACATTTTCAATTACTTTCAATAAAAATTATTGTCATATATGTAATAGTTGTATTTAGTAGAACATTCTTGCAAGTTGCAACTATCATTAGTGTCGTGTCGATTCGTAATCGTAATCTAAAAATGCTTATGTTTTGTTGACTATAGTAACCTACATACTCTTTCATTTTTAAAGGTTTTTTGATAATTAAATCTTGTAGCTACATGCACCGTTCACCAAAACCAAAAGCTTTTAGTGTGTTTTGATGTAATATGTAAGTAAATAAACAAATTCAAAGATAACAATTATACAGGGTGTCCCAAAAACAATGGGACGCCGATTTAGCGTAGATTCTTAGGTTATAATAAACCAATTAAACCTAATATACCTTAGTACAAAGTCCCTTCAGTAAGAATGTATACGGACTTGAAAGTTCAAATTTATATATTTTTTTATATTACTTTCCACATAGGTTACCACTGAAGTTGAGCTTTTTATCACGATTGCGGACTCAGTTGCCGAGGCCCGTAGGGCCAAAGCAAATAAACTACACGAGGGATAAAAAGGAACTTTTCAGTGCCGAGAGGTTCATTGTTTTTTAAAATCGAAAAATCGCGAAATTACAACATTTTAACCAACTTTTGTAGGTTATGTTGACGTCGATTGACGTTTACCTATCGCCCAACCGCCTACAAAAAGTCGTAAAACAATGGATTACTTCACTGCCCATTTCTCGTATTTTATTTGACGACTTCGAGGTTCTTCACTACCGTTTTAGAAAAAATTAATATGAAGAGATATCGAATTTAATTTTAGCTAGATTTTGTAATTATATTTAAAAAATAGCACTCTGAATATCTTATAAAAGTAATTTTTCCATGTTCGCTTTGCATCGCTCGCTAGTAAATTAAACGTTGAAAAACTCCCACTTTTTTAATCAATTAAGTAATTAAATTAAGTAATCAATTATCAGTCGTCGAAGGCAGACGTGTTTAATGATAAGCGGAGACGCGTAAAAAGTGTCGAGTATCGCTGACTCGCTTCCTTAGCAAATTCCGCCAAGGCAGGTTGTTAGTCTAGCGACCTAGTTTAGTTTGTGTTAATTCACAATTGTGCGTTAGTTCGCAATAAGAATATTACTTTCACTCGTATTGGATTGTGCGTTAGTTTTAGTGGTGGGCTTATTCGAATGAAAAATAACCGGTTATCCGGTTATTGAAATAACCTATATAACTCGGTTTTCATTCCAAGTATTCGAATGAAAAATAACCTCATGCTGATACGTACTACGCTTTGAATATAAAACCTCTATTCAAAGGTACTACGTGCCATATCTCAGCGACCTACGCAGTGCTCAAAACTGTAAATATAAATACGTCATAACTCATAAACAAAACAGGTTGTACTGAAAACACCATTTGGTTATCGCGTACCTACCTCCTATCATAAAAAATATCAAATTATCAAATTCTGGGGACCTGAAACCTGAACGCCTAAAAACTGCATGCTATAAAACAATTTTTTATTTGCTTACATCTCCAAAGGTTCAAAATAAGAGGCGGCGCCTTTAACCCGCCCGATCGATAAAGATTAACGTTTTACAACTGTTTTTATTGCGATTAGCAAGCAGCCCCGCATATTTCTTTCTGTCTACACTTCTTAATAAATACCTCTTAATTTCCAATACATACAACATAATGTACGGTTGTCGCCTTAGAAATCGGGCACTATACACTATTATGATATATTTTGCATGTATTTTTTAAGTGTATAAACTGGGTTTTTACAGTTATTATGGTTTTAATTGTTACGTCAGATTGTTTATTGTTTGTCAATTATGAAATGCCATCTCACATTAATGAAGTAACCGGAGCAAGAATACTCCAAAAACTAGAAGAATATATTACGTGTCCCGATTTCTAAGGCGCCGACCGTACATATTATGTTTTGGTTCTTCTGCTATCTGCAAGTTACTATGTCGATGCAGATGACGGTGAACCGCCAACCTGCAAACCGGCTGACTTAATAGAAACGAATCGAGATCCAAAATTTATTCGAATGATTATTCAAATAATCATTCGGTTATTAATATCATTCGAATGCAAATAATTCGGTTATAAAAATTGTCCGATTATGCCCATCACTACACCCAACGTGTTCAATAAACTTGATCACAGAAGACCTCAAAAACAGAGGATTTAAAATTGGTAGTGTTACTAACATATTTAAAAATGACAAAAAAATTATCACAAAGCCACTGCCGTACATATGTTAGCTTTTGACAAATCTGAATATATCAAAGAGATACACAAAATTAGTATGACTGCAGGATTGAGGGTAAAAATTGAACCTCTACGTAAGAAAACCACTCTTATTCCGCAATGTATAAAATGTCAAGCGTACGGACACACTCAATCATTCTGCCACAAAGAAGCGAGATGTGTCAAGTGTGCAGGACGACATCAGACTAAAGAGTGCAAGCCAGCCAGAGTTGAAAAAGCCAAGTGCGCAAACTGTTGTGAAGCTCACCCGGCAAACTATCGCAGGTGTGTAGTCGCTAAGAAACTCCAAAAACCGTAAGGAGCCCTACAAGGAAACAAACGAAACAACCTAAGAACAACTAATGCCCAAGAAACGGCATCAATAAAAAACACACAGCAGAATTTTCCAACCTTACCTAAGGCTAGTTCGGCTGTGCAAAATAGCTCAGCAAGTGCCAGCCATGCACAAATGGCAAAAGGTAAAATTCAACAAGGCAAGAAGGAAGAAGCTAATCTGGATGCAATTAATAAAACATTGCAAGCAATTCTAGGTAAACTCGAAAAACAAGAAGATTCCATAAAATCGATCTTAACTAGAGTGACAAAACTAGAAAGTAGCAACGGGGCCGCGCCCACAACTAGGAAATAAAAATGGCTACGCCAATTAGGAATTTGCCCTGGATTCTGCAGTTTAGCCTACGACTCGATCATAAAAATCTTCTGTTCTAACTCCATTACTTATTGCAATCTGTAATATATTTTGACAGATAGGAATTTTAGTTGTGATGACATTAATGACATTTAGTTTAGTTGGATTCATCACTTTAATAAAGCGGTGTTGATTTCAAAGGTAATGTGATATCATATATTTATGGCCACCCGGTAGAATAGCAGCCTGGAATGCAAATGGGGTCCTCCAGCACGTCCATGAATTAGAACTATTCCTCTGGGCCCTAAAAATAGACATCTGCCTAATTTCTGAAACCTAAATATAAAAAGGTATAAACTATACCACACCCCCCATCCAGATAATATAACAGGGGGGGGGGATCGGCGGTATTAATAAAAGATACTGTCAGACACTATGAAGAAGTGAACTACAACACTCGCGAAATACAAGCAAGAGCTGTGAAAATCTTCACAAAGTCCAAGGATTATACAGTTGCTGCAATATACTGCCCACCAAGGTACACACTAGGAAAAGATTACTACATAAGGCTTTTCCAAGCGCTAGGAGATCAGTTCCTATTAGGAGGGGACTTCAATGCCAAACATACCCACTGGGGATCCAGACTTGTCACTACTAAAGGAAAACAGCTATATGAAGCAATCAAGCAAGCTAAATGCGTATGTCATTCTACTGGCAAACTAACGTACTGGCCGTCAGATAGCAACAAATTACCAGATCTGATCGACTTCTTCATACTGAAAAGTGTATCTTCCAACTACAATAGTATTGAAGATAACTATGACCTGTCATCAGACCACTTCCCCATTATCCTGACGCTAAGCGAAGCAATCATCAATAAATCATCTTCACCATCACTAACAAATAAGTGGACTGATTGGGATGGATTTAGATCAGAAGCAGAAGAGCGTATTGAACTAAGCGTTCCACTAAGAAAAATTGAGCAGCTAGAAGTAGAAGCAGAGCGATTTGTAATCGACCTGCAGCAAGCCGCATGGAGCAATACCACTGATTCAAAAAGAAAAACCATTAGCGTGAACTACCCTCGGGAGGTCAGAGAGCTTGTCTCAGTGAACCGAAAAGCGCGGAAGAAATGGCAACAAACCAGAGCACCAGCAGACAAACAACTGCTAAACCGGCCGATATTTTTTGTTGCCCCTAACTCTAGTAGTAATTTCAAAAGTAAAAAAAACTTCAAACTCACAAAGAAATTTCCTATATTAAAATACAGAATAAATATATAAAATTAAATACAAAAGAAAAAAAATAAGTTTATAACAAACCTTAAGAAGTTTAATACGTAAATGAAATGGCTGAACTTTTAACAAAATAAGAGTAAATATAGGCACAAACATATGATTAGAATAAATCTAAGTATTTACAAGAACTCAACGTGCCTGGTTTTCATTTCCGAAAACTTTTTTATAAATATTCATGAAGTTGTAGTTGCTCGGCATGTTCATGTTCTATTGAAATTGTAGCCATATTGACCAGTCTAGTTTGGGTCATGATGGTTCTCAAATAATTGTTTATAATTTTGAGTTTTGAAAATGATCGTTCGCCTGATGCTACTGATACAGGCAAAGTTAGTAAAATTCTTAACGCAATCACAGTGTTAGGAAACGTAGTGAATAAACTGTTTTCTAAAATATATTCGTACGTTAAAATCAGTCATACTAGGTCCTAGCATATACTTCAAAACATTTATTTCTTGGTAAAGTTCTAGGGCATCAATGTCCGTTTCATTTCTACTACTGTCAGGCAGTTTTAGTTGTAGGTCTTTGCAGTTATTTAAAATGGCTTCATCTTTAACTTCTTTTAAACCGTGCACATTATAAAGAAAATTAAATATGCTCCTGTGTTCTTTTATTAGGTAAAATCTATTATTTAACGAACTTAAAGCCGTGTCTATTACAATCAAATAACAATTAATTTTGAAATTTAATTCGGGAGTATGCACACTTTCATCTGAATGTTCATACTGAAATTGGGTTTTATTTTTTCTTCGTCGCACATTGAAATTATCGAGAAATGAATTTCAGGAAGTTGAAATCGCAAAGGTAAAACTGCATCAATTCTACTCTCCCACCTTGGTTGCGATATAGGCTTTAATGTTAAACTTTGTATGTGAGTTTCTAAAACTCCCCATCTTTGTGTGGACGAAGAAAAAAATACAAACAGCTCTTGAACTGTATTAAAAAAATCAACAGTTTCGAAATTGA
The DNA here is from genome assembly GCA_940337035.1 of Agriotes lineatus. Classification (NCBI taxonomy): domain Eukaryota; kingdom Metazoa; phylum Arthropoda; class Insecta; order Coleoptera; family Elateridae; genus Agriotes; species Agriotes lineatus. Next base: position 191,809,236 of record OW679195.1, read on the forward strand.
TTTTTGTTGCGTCATTAACTAACTACAAGGTTCAGACTGTGTGCTGAACAAGGCACGAAAAAGGCACGAGGATTGATGTTTAAAATTTTTCTCTGTAAACCGTTGTGACCCCTCTCATATTCGCTCCATTGTCATAACCTTGACCACGCATGTTGTAAATGTTCAAATTTAGATCCTCCAATTTTGCTATAACAAATTCACTTAACCCTTCACCTGTCGAATTTGTAATAGGGCAAAAACCTAAGAAATGTTCATGGACTTCTACCTTTCTAGATGTGGTTAGTTTTACGAAACGAATGATTATCGTGCAGTCTAATATTAAAGAGAAATATTTTGACTCTTGTACCATTCTCAAAATAGATTCTTTTATTTCATTTGACAATAAATTTAGAATTTCGTTCTGAATTTTGTCGCCCAGATAAGTATATATTTCAAACTTTTTGAAGTTTTAATTCGTCTTACGTGGGCTGACATAGTAGCATCGAATTTAGACACCATTTCAACAAGTTTTAAAAAATTCCCGTTATTGGCATCAAAAAATTAATTTGATTTTCCACGAAACGCGAGATTTTGACGAGCCAAAAATTGTATGAAGTATATAATTCGTTCTATCATGTCATACCATGTTTTTTTTCAATGTTATAAACTTCTTGTTGAATTTTGTCTATAGTTGTTTGGGTCTTAAATGCTTTTGCTAGTTTTATCCATTTGTTGCAATTTTTAATGTGTATTGAACTTTTTTCATGCCTGTATAATATCAACGATAAATGTTGCCAGTCAGCTGAACCTTCAGTGACTAAAGTAAGGCTTATGCTCTCTGTAAATATTTTACAACAAAAACAAAAAACTGAATTTTTCAATACCGAGTACAATAACCAATTTCTTTCGCATTTCTCGCCATTTGGCAATGTCCTATAATAATATACGTCAGAAAATTTGCGTCCCTTCTCATCGGCAGGATAGTTACGTTTTTTTACTTGCTTAGGTTGATTTTGTACCAAGATTTGAATAGAGTTATTTGATAAATTATCTGGCCACATACCAGGATGATCACTTATTATATCTTCGGCAAGTTCGGGTGGGAAAGGGGCTGTTACATGCTGATGAATTTCCTCTTGGCCATCTCCTAATTCTTTCTCAGTTTTTTCTTCAATGTCTTCAGAGGACTCTTGCTCGGCTTTACTAGTAGATGCGGGTGTTGTAATTTCAAATATTTTTTTAATGCCCCAGCTTGTTTTTCTACATTTTTCCGTTTTTCTAGTTGCTTTTTTCTATGTTGATAACCAGATTCTTGTTTTCTCAGCATTGTTCAGCGGCAGTAATTAAATGTCTGAAGCATAACAAAGTAAAGAAATGAGAAAAAATTCAAAACGAATTTCAGCCCCAAATAAAAAAAATTCAAAAATTGAAAATTATTTGATTACTTACATTTTTCGCTTTTGTCTCCGCACTACTTCTATTGCAACACTCAACACAACTTGCACACTTTATCACTTGAATGCGGAAATGACAATGAACCCGAAAATGTTATTTTCTCCCTAAGAGAAATAGAACTAAAAATAAATCGAATTGCTGCAGCCAAAACAGTAATAAATAATCGTTTCAAAGATTCGTACGTGCTTAATATTTATTTACAAAGTTTTCGCGTGTGTGATCGCCTTTATCAAGATAAGACGGATCGGTTTACATAATCAACTCGGTAGGCATGACATTTTATTTTTCACTCTTTGATAATTTTTATTAGATAGGGAGACTCAGTAATAGAAGAATAAAACATATGGACTTCCCTTCGTGTTGCCCCTAAATGGACTGTTGCCCGTGTGCGGTGCACACCCCGCACACTGGGGCGGCGCGCCCCTGGCTATGCCAACAACTCAAAGAAGAGATCCGCTCCGTTAAAAATGAAACGTTCACTGAATTCCTAAAGGGACTAACAGACTATAAAGATACCGAATACTCTCTCTGGAAAGCCACAAGGAGATTAAAACGGCCTTATATATAATCCACCCATTCGTAAAAATGATGACGAATTGGCAAGAAAAGACGAAGAAAAAGCAGACATATTTGCTGAACACCTAGCGAACACTTTCATACTACATCCAGCTGACGACAATAAGAACCTACCAGATATAAAAAACAGGGAGGACAGGGACATACTGCCAGTAACTCCAAAAAAAAATTTACAATGAGATACAAAGGAATCTCAGTGCCAAAAAGCCCCCGGCTATGATCTAATTAGTGGCCAACTGCTCAAGGAACTACCAAAAAAGGGCATAATGAAGCTTACGCATCTGTTTAATGCAGAGTTACTACTACAATACGTACCGATGCAGTGGAAAGTTGCAGAAGTTATTATAATCCCCAAACCAGGGAAGCCACCCAATGAGAAAGCATCTTACCGCCCGATTTCACTACTACCAACCATATCCAAACTATTCGAAAAACTGCTCCTGAAACGCCTCAAGCCAATTATTGAGAAAAAGCAGCTCATTCCAACTCACCAATTTGGCTTTCGGAATAAACATTCGACCATTGACCAAGTGCATCGTATCACCGATGAAATTGGAAGAACCCTAGAAGAAAAAGAAATATGCGCAGCGATATTTCTAGACGTAACCCAAACTTTTAACAAAGTATGGCACGAGGGCCTCGAATACAAAATAACTAAAAACCTGCCTAGGCAGATGAGCCACATTCTGAAATCTTACATCTCTAACCGCCAGTTCAGGGTGAGATATGGCGAAGAATACTCCGAACTAAAAAATATTGCCGGAGGTGTACCGCAAGGACGCGTCCTTGGGCCAGTTTTATACTTGCTTTACACTAGTGACATTCCCATGAGCGATGGAGTGACGACAACCACATTTGCTGACGAGACCGCATTACTAGCCACAAGCAGCGGAATAGAAGTAGCTACTAATAAACTACAAACAGCCGTCAACAACTTCACCAGGTGGACCAAGAAGTGGCGAATTAAATGAAATGAGGCGAAGTTTACCCATATAAACTTCACCAATAAAATAATTGATTACTTGCCAGTAGTGCTCAATCAGCAAATAATTCCTCACGCTAACACAGCTAAGTACCTGGGCATGACACTAGAAGCCAAGCTCAGGTGGAAAGAACATATAAAGAAAAAACGCGAAGAACTTTGCATTAGATATAGAAAAATGTGGTGGCTAATTGGAAGACATTCTGAGCTGTCACTGCATAATAAGCTATTGTTGTACAAACAAATACTAAAACCAGTCTGGACTTACGGTGTGCAGCTGTGTGGACGCACAAAGAAATCTAATGTAAAAATTATTCAAACTTTTCAAAACAAAGTACTGCGCAGCATTGCCAACGCTCCATGGTACATTAGAAATGAAGACATCCACAAGAACCTAAAAGTACATATGGTCAGTGAGGAGATTAAGCGGTTTGCGAAAAACCATGAATCAAGATTACATGAACACGTAAATATCGAAGTGCTATAATTACTCGAGAACAGTGGACTTACCCGTAGATTGAAAAGGCAAAAACCTTTCGAACTAGTGTATGTTAAAAGTGAATCAAGGGCAATTAAAACATGTGAACGAAGTCTTTTAAAACATAATGTGGAGTACATCCATCATCCGCTAAGACTTACCTAGATTTAAGACTTTAGACTTAGATTTACGTAAGAAATTATTAAAACTAAATTGCTAGATAGTATTTACTAGTTGCAATGTATACGCCAAGTGCGTGTTAATTAAAAAAAAACTTTCTTTAACTTGTACAACAATCTACTATTAAATACGCCTAACATGACGCTGAATGACGAAAATATGTAATTTACCTAAGTATATAGGGTAAAGAATTGGATTTTTACTTCCTTTTACTACTATAAAGGAAGTATTGGATTCACCCCAAAAATTCGAAATTGAGCTTTCAACAGATCTTCACGTTTTAGAGTCCCCTGATCCCAAAAAACATATTTTTTTTCATTGGTCTGTCTGTCTGTCTGTCTGTCTGTGTGTCTGTCTGTGAACAGAATATCTCAAAAAGGAAAAGAGGTATGGCATTGAAACTTCATATATAAGTTTTGTGTACTATGTAGATGAGACAGCAAGCTTTTGAAGAAAATCGCATAACCGAAAGTAGGTGTTTACTCTTGTGATTTTTCAGTTTTTTTCAATTTTTTCAAAAACGGCTCTAACGATTTTTTTTTAATTTTACATTTTTCTTACATTTTTAATGTGTATTGATGTGAGATAGGTGATTTTCCAGTTGAATACTTCTAAAGTGGGTTTTTTTGTTTTTTTTTCAATTTTTTTTATTAACTTCTATTTTAAATAAAATACCCGGTATATTATTACATTTTTGAATTCACCTTAAAATTCTAGAGAAAATTTGTCTCTTCAACTAACACTCGATTTTGTACCGTTTTTGTAGAATTTGTAATTTTTGAAAATTTTTAACAAATGGTTAAAAATTAAAAATGAAATTTTTGACTAATTATAAGATCACTGTAAAAGGAAGTTGTGTGAGTGTATCACACCAGATTTTTTAATTTCTATTTAGATTTTGTAAAAGAACACTACGTGCTGATTCAATTGGCGCAACGTGAGCATTTTTTGTTGGCTCAGTTAGAAAATATTTTGCTATCCCTATATACGAAAGTAAATTTTTTTGTCGCTTGTTAGGGGTTTCCCGAAAATATACGTTTGGTTCCCTGGTCGGTTTCCAATGGCAGTGGGAGGGAATATAATATATTGACTGCTGTTGCCATTAGAGACGGGAGGCAATGTGATTAATAGTAAATCAACTAACCTCCTGGTTTTCATATTTAAATATTTTTGAATGCAGCTGAATACAAGAGATAGTCTCATCATAAAATGTAAAAGTGTTGTATATACAGTCTGTTTGATTTTAGCTGTCACAGTAGATATCTCGGCTATTGTTAGAGATATGACAAAATGTTGTAGAAGAAAAGTTGTTCTACATTTAATTTTCTATTATCTGTCATAGCCAAAAAAAACAATTGACCATCAAATGTCCTAGATGTGGCAAATACATTTAAAATTTTAAATGGAACGTACCCAATTTTATTACATATTTTAAAATGGTAAAACATTCTCTTTACAACAATATATCACAGTTTCTAGTTATCTAATTAATTAAAGCCATAAATCGATAAATAAGTAACAAATGCACGCTTATGTAGATTACAGCCTTATTCGAAACAGTAAGCACTGAAACAAATGAAATTATTTGTCAGTTGAACAATGTTCCGTAAAGACAACATGAACAAAATAACAATAAATTAATGAGTAAACTAAGTTTAAAATTTCAGTTCATAATATCTACAGTGTTTGTTCAAAGTGACCTCCGTTGTTTGCAATACATTCTCGAGATCTGCTTATTAAGTTTTCTCTGTAACACGCATTGTGCTGTTATTTGGTAACAGGCCCTATGAATATGATTTTTAAAATCTTCTACATCTTGTGGACAAGTAACATAAACTTATTGTTTGAGAAAACCCCACACAAAAAATCTAAATCAGAGAGATCTGGCGTTATTGCTGGCCAGTTGATGGGGCCACCATTTCCTATCCATTTTGCGCCAAACTTTTTATTTAAAATAATTCCTGACGTTTCGTGCATTGTGGGAAGGTGCACCATCCTGTTGGAACCACACATTGCGATGTATTTCTATATCATCCAGATAATCTTGAAATCTATTAGAAGAAAATCGGCATATCGTTCTGCATTAAGCGATTCTTGCTAAAAATAAGGACCTACTATAGTATCACCTAATACTCCAAGCCACGCATTAATGGAAAAATCTGTGTTTGAATCTGAATTCTCAAAATTGATTCTCCGTGTCCCAGAAATAATTTTTTTCTATTAGAAATTTCGTTATTATTGAAATTAGATTCATCTCTCATAAATTTTGATTATTGTTAAGCCAGTTACAAAATATCGCCCTCCTGTCAAAATCACCAGCTCTTAAACCTTGTACAAATTTAACGTTATACGGAGTCATTTGTTTTTTAGTATAGATAATGTTTTATACTGACTTATTCCTAAATCAGCAACTGCTTGACGTATTGAATTTCGTGGATGTGCTCTAAAATACACCAATGCTAAATTACTTTCGAGCCTTGTAAAAGTACGAGGATGTGGATGTCTCCTTTTTGGATGCATAGCTTGATACATCACACAAGCTTTTCTGTTATTGTCATTAGATCTGATGTACACTCCTAGCATATCCATTTCTTCATCATTAGAATGATTATTACCCATTACGTGCTACTTAAGATGAAAATAACAATGCGTAGGAATTTACTCAGTTAGTTTGACACTAAAGCTACAGCAATTGTTTTCACCGCCTACCTTCTCAAAGCGATGTGTTCAATTCGCCTAAGCGTGCATTTGTTACTTAATTATCGATTTAAGTTTTTCATTGATTAGATAACTACGACATGTGATATATCGTTGTAAAGATAATTTTTTACAGTTTTAGAATATGTAATAAAATTTGGTATTTGCCATTTAAAATTTTACATGTATTGGCTACATCTAACACATTTGATGCTCATTTGTTTTTTTGGCTATGGCACATTATAGAAAATTAAATGTAGAACAATTTTTTTTCTATAATATTTTGTCATATCTCTAACAATAGCCGAGATATCTGCTGTGACAGCTAAAATCAAACAGACTGTATAACTCTGGACTAAAACGTAATTTCCACCCTTGCATGATTACAGTTGATTAGGTACTGTTCTCGCTAACGCTGAAGAATTAACCTACATCCGCGGGAGGGAATGATACATTTTCCTTCCTAGTAATACAAATAGCTATAAAAAATGTGTTAGGTAATTTTTGAAATTTTAAAACAAAATATCAATTTGGTGTTGATCAGGGAAGGTTGAAAGTTGACAGGTGACTGATAAACCTAGTTGAAAACCGCTGATTGAAATAAGAATTTGTACAGTAGATACAAAGAGAAAAGACAAGCACGTAACAATGAAGTCATTTTTACGTTCAAGAGTTCTTTATACCATGTGTTCAAAAAGAAATTACATAAGGGTTGGCCATGGTAAATAAAATTAATGTCGACAGCAAGCTTTAGAGACAGCAATTTTTAGAATTTTCAATCACGATATCAGCGGATAATATAAACTTATGACAGCCACAACAGTGATGACAGTTGATGAATTATAAAGCTTGCTGTTGACATTACTTTTATATTCCATGGCCAACCCTTATGTAATTTGTTTTTGAAGACACCGTATAAGAAACCGGAGAAAATACATAAAATTACTGTCAACGGTCGACAATTAAATTGCTCAGGATGCTTTCATATTTTTACTTCAAATTTCAAAAACTTATCAACATCTTTAATAATACCTATTGATTTTAGTTTAGGGCAATAAAATATCTGAAATTACGTAAATTTGGTCACTATGCACTGTTTTTTTTAAACTAAATGGAATTTTGTGTAAAATCATTAAGAAGCCAATATTTGAATGCCTTGTAATTAGTATGAGGGTTGAGGATTTTGCATGTTTCGTCCGTCAACGCAGCATCCTGTATAACGTAAAGAAGTAATGTTGGATGAGGTGAGCGGAATTATAAGAAAGTCATGATTTTTATAAGACACTATTCCAAATTTGTAATAATAATCGTCCGTAAAAATTATGCATTACTGCAAGGCATTAAGATGAAAAACGCTCCATACTGAACAAATATTAGCAAAAATGTGCAATTTTAACAATTTTTTTTTACTGTATGGACTCAAAATGTTTTTCGAGGATTACCATACTGTAGTCAGTGTTTCATTATTAATTAATCCTAGTTAGTTAAGTGCACTTTATAGTTATTAGAATAAGAGTCAGTTTAATTTTTGGGGTCCCACAGCGGCTTCAGGAAAATTGTTTAATTGTATTCTACGTCAAATCGACGAATCTCAGGTTGTTGTGTTTTGTTTCTGACAGCCTATAAAAGCAAAAACTCGAGCTGAGGATTGATTTCTGTCACTTTTTATTAACACGAAGATACTTTTCTTTGATTTAAGGTTAAGCTATTTGTTTATTTTTGAATTGTTTTAGAATCAAACCTGAACTGAGGTTAAAATGATACTATTGAAGTGTACATACTCAACTGTGAAATTAATTTATTTGTGACAATTATAACGGATGTCTTCAATTACTACTGACATTTTATTGCAGATTTGTCTTCTGGATAAGGTTATCGCTAATGAACCTTGAACAAAGCCAAACAAAGTATTTATCAACGTTAGATTTGGATAATTACAAATAAATAACCTTCAATTTGGCTGGCTCTTTCCTGAATTTTGAACGTGGAGAGCAGCGAATGGGCTGCCGAGCAACGATTTACTTCTTTGGCATCATTTCAACCAACTGTGCGGATTGGTGCCATTAGTGATGTGAACACATGAAAGTGCATTAGAGGTTAGTGAAATTTCTGTTCCATTTCGGGTTCAACTTTTTGGTTTGTGTTGATGTAAAGTGTATTATTTATTTAGAAATTGTGACATGATAAGACTTAGGCCAGTCCACGGATTATTTTACTTTATTGATAACCTAGAGTTTCAGGAGATGTTTAATAGTGAAAAGAGTGATTAGCTCTGGAATTGATTTATTTACCGGTTATATTAAATTCAATCGAGTACGAAATGAAAGTGTACGTTCATCCGGAGTTAACTTTCTTTGCAATAAATATATATAAATATTCCAAATTATTGAACCCTTTCACCATAGCATAATTTGATGGCACACAACAAAAGGCACTTTTCCATCCTAATACATATTCTTGAAGTGATTCTAATTCAAAACGTTTTTATAAACATATATTCTAAAGTAAACCGTTTCCCAGTTACGAATAAATTAAAAGTTTAATTTTAATGTAAGCATTATGCCGACTTAGATTGCTTAGTTTTTGTTTATTGTTTGTTTCTTTGCTTATTAAATTTCAGGAGGTGGTTTTTAAACTAACAATAATTCGTTGCACTTATTACATTTTCATGAATACGCAGACATTTTATTTCTGTATAGCTTTTGTGATGGTAATGCCAGGGCAGCAGTTGCAGAATAGCACCGAAGATTCCGTAATCGTAGGCTGTCAAGTACATGAGTATTTAGTCGTATTTGTCAAGGTATTAGAGAATCTGGTAGTGTGCCGAACACAAAAATTAAAAGAACCCCAAGACGAACCACCGATGCTTGCAGAATGAAGTACTAGAGACACTAGAAGGTAGTCCAACCACAATCCCACGACGATTTTCTGCTCGCCTTGAAACTCCGCCCAGAGCATCCAAGCTTTACAACGTAATGATTACTTTGTCCAGGAGGAATTTTGTCAGTGGGTTTTACGCAGCTACAAACTCTGTAACAGCATTTTATTTATTGACGAAGCCTGTTTTCAAAGAGATGGAATAACAAACAAACACACGAAATTCTCATGTACGGTACCTACAGAGAAAAATCATTATGCGACCAAAGAGGCACATTTCCAGAATTTAAAGTGTTTGTAAAGCCCTGTATTGCGACAAAACTTGGTTAACAGCAGGCAGGCTACGATATTAGCACTTCTGAATCCGGAATAATGCGACAAGAAAATTTGGCCATACTTGAAATAGCAATTAAAATTTCAAATAATTTAATGCATCTTATCTGGCAAAAACCGTAGGTTTTTCAGGTGGGCTACGAAAGAAAGGTACCTTCAAAAGGCAATTTTATATCGCTCTAAGCTACCACTGTCTGAACAATACCTAATTCTCTGCTGGTTTTGCAATTGTTTTCTTGAATGGAGTTATCATTAATTCCTATGCATTTTCATATTTTGCATCTGTACCCTTCATCCCTTCAATCATGGTTGTGGCTCTTACTGCAATTACAAGCACCATTCACGATTAAATGTTGGCTGAAATGAGATATTCATCCCTTGGGTGATTTCAAGCCACACAATAACTTTAGAATCTGCAACCACGCGAAAGTTCCGTAACTTATAACCAATGCCAGTAAATTGTAAAATGAAATGTTAAATATTTATTAACGAGGACATTTCCAATTTGCAATAATATTAAATTGAGCCTTTTGACAAATATTGTACTCTTACAGTTTTATATTGTACGTTAATTAAACTATAATCTACTTGCACTAATTTTATCGTACGCTTATGTCAAACTTCTGTCTCAGTTAGATTTACTACAAACCATGTGTATTTTATATTTTTAGCCTAAACCTGCTTATACAACTTTGTCGTTAAGTTTCTTGAAAAAAAGGAAAATTCGATAGATGACAGCTTTTTATAAATACATTATTTAGTAGATTTTTTTAAACTATTTGAGCAGCTCTATATACAGGGTCTAACTTAAGTGCGTCGAGAATTAAAACGTTACCAAGAAATTATAAGATATAGCAAAACCCGAAGCTACATCTTCTGCCTGGAATTAAATCATTTACGTTAAAATGAGATCGCCTTTAATTTTCTGCAGTTTCTTATTTTTTTTTTTTTTATTTATAACGCTGGTTACCCATATCTCTACCACAGATTAATTGTAGAGCTTAATTGTATCACAAAATAGCTTCACTAATAAGAATATTATAAGAAAAAGACGATAGTTTTTAGAAAACTGTAACACCCCGTATATAAAAAACGAAGAGTATTTGGACATCCTCAAATATTTCGAAGTGCTTAAGTTACACCCCAATGCAGGCTCTGAAATCGAGATCCCTACTAAATGGCAGCTCCAATGAGATAACTCGCATTTATGCAATCATCCGATTATCGATAGCTAATAATTTGATAGCGCTGAACACTACAATCTATTCTGTTCCGAATAGACAAAGGATTCGAAATCAGCAAATGACAGTAAAGCCTCAAATCCCAGGTTGGGTTTAAATGCAACTAATTAACAGTTATATGCCGATTTTATTTTTAAATGTGTGTAATGTTTTCGCTTTAATTATTGCAAAAGAATTAAATATCATATGAATGCATACATTCAAATTTTAGTCAAAATCTTTCGATGCCTATCCTTATGTGACGTTATTAAGGATACGGTACTTGACCCTGGCATAGTAAAACAAAATAGCACTGCATACAAGCGGTATATATTAAGTAACACATCTAAAAAGCGTTACAATCCTAAAATTTAAAGAAGTGAAAGTGATAAAAACAGAAGATCAAGGCTGAAGATTATCTAAAGTTGAAATAATACCCAATGAGACTAATTCAATGATACTAGATGTCTGGTTACCAAAGCTTATCCTGCACAATATCGGACAAATTTGAAAATGATATCAGGGACTGTGAAGAATAAGTTTTGTGCAAGGGCAACAACTTATCAATACGATCGGAAAAGACTCTAAACCAGCCTTTAAATTCACTGGCATAAACTGAATTACAGAAGTGAAAATTTATATAAAGTTCAATTTGACATCGACTTTTTAAAATTTGTTTTGTCTGAAATAATTTTCGACGCAATATTTTTTAACAATTTACGACCGGTCTTATAAAGACCACTAATCTGACGTTAACTTTAATTCGCTGTTAAAACAAACAAAAGCGCATCAAAATGTTAGTGCTTATGACATTTCATTCATTAGTAAACAAATTTTGATGCGCTTTTGTTTATTTTAACAGCGAATTAAAGTTAACGTTAGATTAATAGCCTTTATAAGACTGGCTGTTAGTGTTTCAAAATAACACCATGTATAGTCTGTTCACTAAACATAAAAACACAAAGTGGCCTTTGATTTCTAAAATTTCACGAGTGTACTTCCAAAATGCATCTTTTGTCTAGGTATGTAATTACAAAAAGTTACTAAAAAAATAGGGTAAGAGTGTGACATTTAATTAGCATCTGTCATAACTACTTTTAAGGATGTTAAACAAATACTGTGTTGGAGACCATTGATGTAGAATTTATTAATAAGTATTTTTATTACATTTTATAAAAGTTCAGGCAAGAATTTCCAGAACAGTATGTACTTTGATACTGAATTAATGATATTTATTATGGAAACCTTTACAAACCAAAATACAGAATCCCTACTAGACAGATTTTACGTATATGCCAACTTCAAAAAAATTTATATGTTTTTGTGTTTACTGAATGACCTGTAATATAGATATTTCGAATTCGCGCTTTGTTTTACGACATTGGTTAGAAGCCACATTTAAGAATACATATGGACAGTATTCACCTTAAATTATCGTCGCTTGCACCAACTGACAGTTTCTTTCTCAAAACCATACAAAGCCACACATTTAAACAGGTCACCACTACCAGTCCCAACCTTGTTTTGATATAAAAAGAAGCACACACTACGTTATCGACGATTTACTCTAGTAACTTCCAATAATAATTCATATTCTTTAGTCTCTTGCAAATACAATAGTAACTTTTAATTACGTATCTAGAGCCGTAACTAGGTATAAGCCGAGCAGGCCTCAATTTAGAATATTTATTAAATTAATTTCTCATATACTTTATAAAACAGTTATATTAATTCTACAAAGCTCATCAAAATTATATTAAATCAAACATTCTAATTACAACACATTTAAATCCAAATAAAAAGTTCACTCACCTTTGCCGTATTTTAGAGGTACCTGAATCTAATGTTGTTCTTCGCCGTGGACTATCTTATTGGTTGTCGCTGCTATAGAAGCTCGTTTCAGACCTTCCCAAAAGTATTTCTATTTGCGTCAATAGAAATAACTTTATTGGCACAATCACTCACTCACTGATTCTAGGTTAAAATGAATGATGCATATACAATAGATCAAAATAAATCAAGTATGCTTTCAAACTTAGTGACTTTTATTTTGAATTATAATAATATTATATTATTTAATCAACTTATATCACAGGGAAGGCTATTTTATCACTGTGTATATCATAAAAGATTATCAAAAATTACCAATTTAATATTATTCTACCTTAGTAACCTGTTACTATCCCAACTACCACAATTTATTTTTGCAATTGTTCCTTTTAATAACCTTTTAATGAACTGAATTAAAAATTAAAATAAATACTGCATGCTTCTGCATGTTGTATTACTAGTTGACAGCTCGGCTAACAAGTTGGTCATCTCCAGTGGAATAATCAGTTTGAGAGACATTTAAGTCTCGTGCTGAAAGAAAAGCTTATGGACAGGGTGTCCACTTTCTAATATGCAATATTGGTATTTCGGAAACGGCAAGATACGCAAAGTCGTTTAATGTAGAAAAAGTTGCACGATTTTATGCCCATTAAGAATCCTTATAAACTTGACAGAGAGACGTTACCAAAAATTATATTTTGTGATATAAATAAATCTAAATACTGAAAGCACAAAAGCAACAACTCGAAAACAGTCCAATGAAATCTAAATCGCTTCTCCTCCCAATTAATTATTGGTCTGCTCTTTAGAAATAACATTCACGCAGATAAATAAATTGACACAGAAAATTACTCTTCTACGAGTACGGAATTTCTTCAGTCAATATAGTCACTTGCACTCATGCAGTTCATTGATAGGCAAATGCAAACCACCTGAGAACATTTATTCAGAATATTTACTCAAATTCACCCGCAAAAAACGTATGAATTTGTTGGATTAGGTACCGACTGTTAAGAATATCACACAATTTGCCAGTATTCGAATTTGTTGAATTGATAATTGAATCGTGCACCGAAGCACCCGTTGACGCAGCATTTGGTTGAGAATTTATATAAAATTTCGTAGTATTGTTCATACTCTTCTTGAATAATTAAATGCGTTCCTGTTTCAGCCATATATTGAGATGGTCTTAAGCCCTGAGTCTCACTTCTAACAGCACAACAAAATAATGAATAATTCAGACAAGCTTAGATTGAGAAATGGCATCTAATTGCAATAAAATAAAAATTAATCAGACTTGAATTTAGGAATAATATGTGCAAAGCTATGCAAGTAATAAATAAATTAATTCTCCTAACATAAAGAACAAGGCAGAGCTCAAATCATTGAGGTTGCATTCATGTTCTATTTAATCAATGTAAATTTGTAAGAATGAATCGATTATAAAAATAATTAGTAAATGCTGGTCGAGGGTATTTTGCAAGTCATAATTCATTAATAACAATTCTCTGTGAGCATATCATAATAAGGTAATGTGGAGGAAGGCAAAGCAGGGTGCAACGAGCACGAAGTGAGGTCAAAGCTAAAGGCAAATCATAAATAAAAAAGGAAAATGGAACAACAATATTGGAAATTTGCTGAATTTACAAACAGTTTATTGATTAGCAAGTATAACAATGAAATGGACTTTTAATTGAATTCAGAAGTGATCAAAAGAGGATGTGCGGGAAAAGAAACATGAGTCAGTGCAATAAGTGAATGAAAAGACATTTAAAACGGTGCAACGCGAGTGATAATGTAAGAAAATGATTACAAAAATCAAAGGACAATTTAGTAAATAAGGTAGAATTGTAAAATTAGTTAGATTTTAAGAATTTATTTGTTAAAAAGGTCAATTGAACAGAGTTGATTTCCTATTTGTATTGATGTGCAATTGTTAATAACAACTAAAAATAAAATAATTTTACTGACAGCCCAGTTTTATTCTCCCAGAAAAATCTAATTTTTATATAGTAAATATTAAAATACAGCTCCGAAACTTTACCAGAGTGTTCACGACATAGCAGTATTCAAGCACAAGTGTGGGTTTCAAAATCGGCCACTACAAAATATTTCCGATCCACAACGGCTTCCGAAGGACGTTCGCCATCCTATTTTGGCCTACGTTTAACAGCAAGAGGCGGTTTCCGAGGTTCCTGACTTCGTGGCTACATCGGCGGCACACCGGTCCAGCTCATCCAAGGCCTGCACCACGGTTCCAGCTCGCTGAGAGAAGATCTGGCACATTATCACCTCTCCGGACATCATCGGACAGCACCTGGAAAAATTGCAAGGCTAGTTGTGAAGCAAAATTGTACATGTACCACCGTAAAACCTACCCGGGAGTGGAATAGCATTGCTGCTTGGCAGATTCACAGCTTAAGTAGCTTCAAATTGAGAATTTAGAAGTCCAGAATTGAGGTTAGGATTCCTTGAAGTCATTATTTCGAATCAACGAAGTGGAGGGTTTTGGATAGAAACAAAACACGATCAACCGACGCTATAAGAAAGCGGGAAAATAAAAAACATACCTATTTAATTTGCTCATTGAGTAGTAATTCATATCACAAACACGAAAACGATCTGCATATGCTAGTTTTTCATAAAGACGTAAAATTATATGACAGATTAGCTCCGTTGTAGCATTTAGGTTGCTTTTGACCTACGCACCATAGGCGTGCGATCAAAATTTTATATCTAAAATTGTGAACCCAGACCTTGAATAAGAGCTCTGTTCTGCTATGAGTTAGCCAACAATAATTCAAGTTGCAAGTAGATTACATTATAAATCATTCAGGTCAAGCATATCACTAGACCGCTCATTTAATTATCCCTGAGAACCAAAATTAGTTATCTGATTTGTGACGAACCTAGAATTAAAAATAATATGTATGGTGGCTCTAGATATTTTTATTAATAGAAGCAATTAATTAGTAGTGGGCGGCCATTACAATATATTTCCTTTTGTAACAAATCATCATCATCATCATCGTTGAGTAACGCGGTCTGAAGGCAGCTGCGCACTGCAGACAAAGTACGCATCAGCAGGAAATTGGAAATAATATAAAATTGAGATTAAAAACCACTTTCACCTGATAGTTATTAGTGATTATGGTTTCCGTTCCGGTTTTTATGAAATATATTCACTAAAATGCCTAAGATGTATACTTACACTCTAGTAGGTTACACTGAATATACCTATACCGAATTAAATAACACAAGTTCGAAATTTAGAGTATGATGTTGACCGCTAAGATAAAAAGTGACCAACGGTAATAAGTGCATGCGTTGAGACGTACACAAAACGAACTTGGTGAATAAATCCTCAATAAATCTAAGTAAATCTAAATAAATCCAAATAAATCCGAATAAATCTGAATAATTCCAAATAAATCCATAGAAATCTACATGAATAAAAAAAAATCCAAAATATCCGAATGAATCTTCGTACATTCATGCATGTGTACACCATAAATCCTCAGCTGTTTCCCCCTCGGAAAGAGACTAAATAAATCTAATACTATGAGACTTCAGGAATATATGAAATCCCGGTAGAAGAAATAAAATACGGAGGCGAAAAATTAGTAGGGAAATTACATAAGCTGATAGAAAAAATCTGGTTGATAGAAAAAAATGCCTCAAGAATGGAAAGAGACTATTATAACCCCTATTCACAAAAAAAGACCAAGCTAGCTGCGACAACTACAGACCGCTTTCACTACTGATAGTGTCCTAGCGCAACTCATAAAGCGCAGACTAAAGAATGGACTGAAACGAATTTAGGGGAGTAGGTACCAGTGCGGTTTTAGAAGAAAACGCTCAAAAGTAGACCAAATATTAACTCTAAGAGTTATTTAAGAAAAATTCCTAAGAAAAGAGATCGGTATTCATGTCCTCGCTATTGATTTTATACAGGCTTTAGACAAATTAAACAGAAATAAAGTCTTAAGAACAATGCAAGAATTGCCAGCTTCAAGTAAGATCATAAGATTGGTCTCAATCATACTGCAAAGAACAATAAACCAAGTTAAAATAGTGGGAAAAACAAGTAAACAATTTCGAACCAGTAATGGACTCAAGCAAGGTGGACCACTGTCTACAACTTTATTACTTCGACACGAAGTGTACTAAGTATTGAAATTCCCTCATATCAAAAACAACTCTGAGTAAAATATCTCCTAAAATTTCGTGTCAACCGACTGATGAACCTACTATACCAAATCTCCGCCTCAGCTGTGCAAATCTTTTGTGAAAGACCCCAGCGCACTAGATTCCAACTTCGTATTGGGGGTTGCCTAAACGTGCTGTGCGGTGTACGTACATGATACTACCAAGTAGTTAAGATATGCTCAGGCGCAGGTGGCGTTCTATCCTTGTCTAGCCGGTGACGTAGTTCTGTGACAAAGTTAGGAACGCTAGGAGGCGGTAGTACTGTGAACGTATAAGGCGAAAATTGTACAACGTTATACTGTTAATAGTCTGGACCTTGCTAATTGTGACAAATAGGGTTATGTGTGCGGTAGTAAATTGTAAGAACAATAACAATAAAACGGCAATAAAATTCCGCTATTTTTCGTTTCCAAAGAAAAAAGAAATTTGTGATATTAGGGTTCGAAAGTGTTTGCAACTTCATAAATTTAATACCTCTACAGCAAGGATCTGCTCCATGCATTTCAATGAGTATGACTATTGCTTACAACAACGACTTTTAAATCTTCCTGAAATTAAATGGAAACTCAAACCAGACGCAATACCATCCAAAAATTTAGCGTGTTCCACTACGACGGCATCTAGTATTAGCTCACAGTTAAAAAGTGAACGAAATAATAGAATGAATAAGAGGCACTTGCTTAGAGATTTGGATAAGTAAGTTTTTTTTCGATCTAAGCAATAATAATACTATAGGTACTACTTCTTAAATAATATATTTATTAGGTTGAAAACAACGCAAGTTAATGAAACTACCACAGAAAATATGGAGATTGATGCAGTAGAATCAGAAGACCAAAATAATCAAGACCTGAAAACAGATGAAGCCTCTCAGACTGAAAGGTGCAATTTTTCTGGCACGCTTATAACAAACTTGAATTAAATCATAATATATTACTATTTCTAGCATGCAAGATGATATTTTATCCAAGCTGGAGTTGCTTCAAGCTGAAAATATTAAACTTCGAGAGGAAAATAAGACATTACACACGGAAAATAAAAACACCCGAAAATGTTTACGAACAATTTTTACAGAAGGCCAAATCCGTAAACTTAATTCCGGTAATACACAAGTATATACGAGATGGTCGGTGGAGGATATTGCTGCTGCTATTTCACAACATGTTGCAGGGCCACGAGCCTATAGGTTGCTCCGAAAAAGGGGCCATCCATTACCAGGAGTGTCTACGTTAAGAAGATGGGCAAGAAAAGTTGATGTGCAACCGGGTATGTTCAAAGTAATCAACCTGTCAATTTTATAATAACATATTGTTTTAGGCATATTAAATGTGGTTCTAAAGCTAATGAAAAACTGTAACTTATCAAAAATGGGGCGAGCATGTATAATTTTATTTGATGAAGTAAAAATACAACAAATGTATAATTATGACAGGAACACTGATACAACTATTCCACCATCGAATTATGCTCAAGTCATTATGGCTCGCGGTATTTGCTGAAATTGGAAGCAGCCCATATATTACGACTATAATTCTAAAGTAACGAAAAATTTATTATTTCAAATAATTGAGGCACTTGAAGCCTGTGAATTTCCTGTACACGCCATCAATTGTGATTTAGGAGGTGCTAACAGGGGATTATGGAAGGAGTTGGGTATATCTGAATACCAAACGTGGTTTCTCAATTCGGTAACAAACAAAAGAATTCATGTTTTTGCAGACGCCCCTCATATGATTAAGCTACTACAAAATCATTTCCTTGATTCTGGATTTATAATAAGAGAAAAATCAGTAACTAGGGAACCAGTTGTAGAACTTTTACAAATATCAGGAAGGTCTGATTTAAATATAGCTCACAAAATTAATACCACCCATTTGACAGTAAAGAATGCAAACAAAACGTCAAAAAGTTAAAATGGCAAGAAAGTTATTTTCGCATACAGTTTCAAAGGCCATATCGCGTATGGGTCATCTGGGCTTGTATAAAAATGTTAACAATAATTTTGGAACACTCTAACCAATTATAATTGGTTAGAGTGTTCCGAGTTGTTTAAACTTACAAACGATTGGTTTGATGTATTTAATTCAAGGGTTCCTGAAACAGATTCGCGCAATAGGACTAAAGCGTACGGACTTGCATTGGATGATCAGAATAAAATTTTGGGTGAAATGGAGGATCTCATGAATAACTTAAATGTTAAAACAAACAAAAACATTATTTCCAAAACTAAAGCTAAAGTATCGGTTCAAAACGAGGCAAGCGTAAGTGATATGGGAAAAAAATGTAAGCTGCCCTTTCAAAATGGGATTACGGTTTCTATTAAATCTCTAAAATTACTTTTTGAAGATTTAAAAACTGATTATCATATAAAATACGTTCTAACCTATCACCTCAATCAAGATCTGTTGGAAGGTTTTTTTTCCATAATTAGAGCAATTGGAGGATTGCATGATCATCCGACACCCTTACAATTTAAATATCGCCTGAGAAATTATATACTCGGAAGAAATGAAGATGTAATTTCAGAAGCGGCAAATGTAAATATTTCTAGTAATGCTCCCAATTTGGTAAGTGTTGAGACTTTAAAAGACAGTATTAATGGCAGTATAAAAAATATTTTAGACGGTGATGATGAACATGTCTAATATTGTTGAAACAGATGATCCCAAAATTGTAACTGTACAGCTCTTCGATAATCTAAATAATTCACCTTTAATTCTAGAAGATTATTTATGTCATGATCTATCACATATTGAAATAGATGGGTTGGAGAATTTGGCGGGCTATATAGCTTTTAAATTTCGCAGAACAGAAAATTTAGGATATGCAACTTCTTCGAAAAGCTTATCATTTACCTGGATTGATCATCTTTCGGAAGGTGGCCTTATGAAACCACAGGACGACTTTTTATTAAAATGCAAAAGTCTTGACAGAATTTTTAAAAATTTAAATCACGAATCTTTGAAAATTACTCGGAAGTATCTACATGAACACATTGAGCAGGCTAGTAATGTTGACCTAAGTTATGATGTTAAACATTTATTTTTTATATGTAAAATGTATTTTAGGATTAGGTTTCTTAACCTACAAATTAAGGAAAAGTCTACTATTACAAATCGAAAAATTGTAACATAAAAATACATTGTCTATAATATTTCTTTTCGGTAAACACTGTTAAATTTTTTTAACACGGCTTACTTCAATTAAAAAATCTAATATTATTTAGTAGTGTGTTAAATGTAATTCATTTTTAGTGTTAAAAGTGAACTAAAATTCTGTCAAAGTGACATTTTTATTAATCAACCAGTGACAAGTTATTATTAATATTTACCTCTTTTGATTATGATTTATTTTATTCCCCATAATTACCCATTAACAGATTGCTACTTTACATAACACCCTGCATATATTTTGTGTGTTAATAAATATCTATTTTGTACTTGGTAATAATTGGTTGTTTTATTACAATACTTTATTTAAAATCATGGGTTTATTAATATAATATTATAGGATAACTATCGCTGCAGCACGGGCTGCAGCAGCCTTTTGCATGCCAGTTGTCACGCGCCTACGTCATGCGCAGTATAGAACGAAAATGGAATGTTAAACGAGCGTATCTTGTGTAGTTATAGTATCATGGTGTACGTATGTTCCTGAAGTCGTGGATCTTTTAAATACAATAGGTCGTCAGAAAATAAGGGCAATATCAACTTTTCAGGTATGGTCGAAGGCAAAAATCCAAAGATTTGGCACTTTTTCATACAACACTAAAACCTCGCTAAACCGCCATATACTCGTACATAAGAATCAAAGTCTCGATATACCGATATCAATTCAAAAATGACCGTTAACCTATTCTAAGTTTCTTGCGTGTGACCCACGTGCCATGGGTGTGACCCATATGTCATGGGTGTGTACCACGTGCCATGGGTGTGACCCACGTGCCATTAGCCAAACAATAGTTGCCAGCCCTCAAAATGTCCGTATACGTCCAGTTGTTGATATTCTCCTTAATAATAAAGACATGTAAATATATAGGGCAAATCCACTGATGATGATGCTTACAATTTTTTTTTAAATTTAATTAAACACATACAAAGTTGAATGGATTAGATTTGCCAATTTTTAGTGTTTAAGTCAATTTCATGACTTAATTTTTTTGTTTTTGTACTAATTTGATTGGAATGCAATAATTAATAAATTTGTTTTTGTTAAGCATTAAAATAAATTTTTGTTTTCTATTTTTTACATGATATAACGAACAGCACTTTTTACAGCATTCAAGTGATTTCTTAAATACACTCATTAATAACACACTCAATTTGATAATAAACGCGAAAATAAGGTACCGAAGTATTCTTGGAAAGCACCGAAGGGTATAGACAAAATAACCCTACGGGAGACTCACAGAATGCGTGATGCGAAGTAACAACAAAGATAGTCGTGCAGTGGCGCCACCAGAACCGTCTGATCATTGCTGGTGTACAGTGGCGCAAATTTTGAAATACCTTTCAATTCTTATCAATTCTCTATCGCAGTTAACTGTTGAGAAATTGTTGCGTGCATTACGATTGGGGAAAAGAAGAATAAAAATCATAATTGTCTAAAGTTATATATTCAAAAAAATTAGAAACATAAAACATTTTCAAAAAATAAAATATCACACATTACAAACTAAAATTGCATCAAAATCAGAAATAATATCAATGCAAAACATAAAATATTGAATACAGGAAAAAATTACATTTACAAAAAAAACGTAACACCATATAAAATTAATTAAATAATTCAGGTACTTCGACAACAATAAGACTAAAAAGTATTGCATGAAAAATGAAAAATTAAACAAATGTATAAACTATCTACAATGAAATTACTGTTCAAGAATATTTATTGGAATAAATCATATAAAACTAGTTTGAAAATTGAGGTATATACTTGAACAAAATAACAAATATTACAGACTACAACGTTTTGAATCGAATATAAAAATTATTCTGTAAAATTTCACTTAAAAAAAGACAAATGTAAAATATAAAATCTAAAAATATACCATACAAAAACAAAAAATAAATGAAGTCTATATATAAAACAAAAAAAATCAAAAAACCTTCACAAAAAAACATTACATAAAATTAATTTGAAAATGCAGATACTATTGTTCTAAATAGTAAATATACAGCCTAAAAATGTTGGTATTCTAAACACAATAAAAAATCAACAAAAAAAAAAGTAAAACTATACATTACAAAACAAATAGAAAATATTATAAGATAGGTACATAAAACAGGATGGAAATTTATGGATAGTATTAAGATAATAAAAATGTATTATACATTTTAACAGTTATTTGGTTTGATGTAAGAATTTCTTCATTTTCTTATTTCATCTTGCAATCAACTTATCCTTAATTTAATGGACCTGATGTCACAACTATTCCTTTACAATACTGACATGAATCATCGACTTGTAGGTACAGCTCAAATGGGTAACAGGCTGAATCAATCTAAGTAACCAGAAATTGCAGTTAGTGGATGGAAAACCATGCTCCTCGTCAGGTTTTGGTTTAGTTCACTAACAGTCTAATTTTATTATCACTTGAGGAAATGCAGCAAAAGCTATAAATAGGAAGTATATGCTGAACAGAAATTCGCAAGGCAACAACTGACCTAAATAAGGACAACTGTTCTCCTACGATCAACAATAAGCTGCATTTTCTAAATTTGGTGTAACAATTAATTCTACACCTATGTTGTAATACGGCCTTTTGCCTAGCCCTACACTTACTGAATTATTACGTTAAAATGCCCTTGTTCACGAGCGCAATGCCTAAAATAATTCCGCACACACAAATAGTTCGGACTAGAAGTCGATTCTTTTTAGGACGCGTCATTATTTCCAACCCCTGGACGCCAAATCAGCAAACGACGTAATGCCGGCCGGTAATTCCCCATTATCTGGCAGCGACCCATTTGATCGTAGTTGCGCAATGGTTCATTACTACAATTATTGACAATGTTGTAATTGTTGTTGGATATCTGATTGCAAACAGAACGAACCTTGTTTTCTTTGTTCCACCAGTAGCCCAGGGATCGCTCAAGTGCTGCGGTCGAAACTGCTTTTCGAACGCTATCAATTTGGATACCGCTGGCGCCTCTAATGCGTTGTTTGGTTTCTTGGGTTTCACTTCGCCTACAGCTGCACGTACCCCGTGGTGGGCCCACGTAAGACTTCACCATGCTCAAATAATACTTTACGAAAGCAACCACTGTGGTCCAGAAATTGTCGTACAGTGTAGAAGTTTCGCCATCTACTCCTTGAGCAGAATGGTGTGGATTGTCCAAATGTGTTGATGTAAATTCCTAAATATATAATTGTTTCCATGAAGCAACAAATAAATGTCAGAGATTGCTGTAACCCACTGTTTATTTACACTATATACAATCAGCTCCAAAACATGACATAATTAGTTGTGTTATTTTACAGCTGTTTCATTATATTATATGTGGAAAAACTTTTGGCAGCTAATTATTTTTCTCTTTTTACATTTATTATAAAAAAAAACATTGGAGTCAAAATATATTTCGACTTTCGTCTTTTTCAGTTTACACAAATATAAATTCCAAGTTCCAAAAAAGAATATCCTTGTTTTAGCAATCCCTTTCAAGTTCTAAAAATTGTTTGTTTTCTTTATCAGTATTATTGTTAGGCTATTAGACGTTTTTTTCTGTTTATTTAATTCTATCTTCTGTTGTAAAGATAGATGACATATCACTACCCCTTGCTAGGAAATGAATTGTGAATTTGTTACATGCAGCTTACGATTGCTTGCTAAATATGGGAAATTTGTTTGTTGTACAATTTCTTTTATTTGGATTTTTTATTTAATTCTCTCTGTTGTAAAAATAGATGATATATCACAACCCCTTGTTAGGAATATAAAATATGAAATTGTTATATGCAGCTTACGATTGCTTGTCAAATATGTGAAGTTTGATTGTTGTTCAATTCCTTTTATTTGGATTTATTTTCTTAAGTCTCTCTGTTGCTAAAATAGATTATATTTTACTACCCTTTGTTAGAAAAATGAAGCAAGAGTTGGTTACATGCAGCCTACGATCAATTACTAAAATTGTGGGAAATTTGTTTGTTGCAATATTTCTTTTTATTGGGATTCCTCATTCAAATTCTCCTTGAAACTGTCTTGCTTCTATTTATTTAATTGTTTTTAGGATTGTAGTTGTCTTGATCTGTTCGTTTTTTTTCATCTGTTTCCAAAACAGGTTGAATTAGACGAGCTTCATTCTACTACCCCTGGTTAAGGATTATCACACATAAACCGTTAAGCTGCGGTTCAATAGTTTTTTTTTTGAAAAACCAAAAAGTCGAAAACTTGGCGATAGCAATGGCTTCGCTTAAAAAGATTTTTTATTATTCCTTCTTCTTCTTCCTCTTATTGTAGGCCAGTGGCCTGTTTTAACCACAAAGTGGTTATATGTGCCCTCTTTGCCCTTAGGCCGGGTAGGTGGCTAGCCTTGATCGTCGAAAGTGAGAAAGAGTTCCCTTGTTTAGAGGTTAACGACTACCGCAGGTGTTAGCAAACCCCGGCCGGCCGCTTGAGAGGCGAGAATTTGCTCGCGGAGCCATCCGCTCACTTTTTTTTATTATTTCTGATTTGTATCATTTTTTTTTATTTTATCGTTCTAAAAATCCATTTTACTTTTAAGAGGAAGAGTAAGTTTGGTTAACGTACGGCCATTTTCTTGCGTCTGTTTTGGAAACAGAAAAAAAACAAGCAGATCAAGTCACCTACAATTCTAAAAACAATTAAATAAATAGAAGCAAGACAGTTTTAAGAAGGAAATATTGCAACAACCAAATTTCCCACAATTTTAGCAATTGATCGTAGGCTGCATGTAACAAACTCTTGGTTCATTTTCCTAACAAAGGGTAGTGAAATATCATCTATTTTAGCAACAGAGATAATAAAAAAAAATTAATCGAAATAAAGGGAATTGTACAACAATCAAACTTCACATATTTGGTAAGTAGTCGTAAGCTGCTGTAACACATTCATATTTCATATTCCTCACAAGGGTTAGTAATATATAATCTATTTTTACAACAGAGAGAATTAAATAAAAAATCCAAATAAAAAGAATTGTACAGGGTGTCATAAAAGGTTTTTACCATTTAAAAACATCATAAATCATTAAAGATCACTAATCTGACGTTAACATTAATTCGCTGTTAAAATAAACAAAAGCGCATCAAAACGTCGGTGCTTATGACATTTTATTCATTAGTAAACAAATGTGGATACACTTTTGTTTATTTTAACAGCGAATTAAAGTTAACCTCAGATTAGTACCCTTTATAAGACTGGCTGTAAGTGTTAGGTTTATTAAACATTTTTTATTTTTTAAATTAACTAGAAACTGTGGAAATTTATTTACAAAAAATTATGCCGTGGAGGTGCTGCCCTCCCGTGCGCACCGTCTGCTCCAAACGACCTCTGAAATTGGTGAACACGCGGCCACAGAGTTCTTGTGAAATTGCTGGAATTTCATCGGAAATTCTTTGCTTCAATTAATTCAAATTTGCAAGAATTTGGACGTATACCTTTGATTAAGATCGTATGAACGCTCGTTTTCCATAAATTTAAGGCGGCAGCTTGTCTTCTTATTGAACGTTGTGTAGTTCGCCTCACTGCTGCTCGAACACGCTTGACATTTTTTGCACTTCTGCCGACTCTGAGCGACGAACTTGGATGTAAGTATGGTTGTTCTCATAAAATGATTTATACAAAAAGCGGGCTGCGATCCCGTGTATTACTCCATGGCTATTGAAATTCCAAGAGGCGCGCTGCCGATTGCAACCGGTCGGATCCTCCCACTCCTAACGGTTCTCGAGAAATATAATCTAGAAATGGTAAATACCTTTTAGGACACCCTGTAAAACTAACAAATTTCCCATATTTAGCAAGCAATCGTAAGCTGCATGTAACAAATTCACAATTCATTTTCTAGCAAGGGCTAGTGATATATCATCTATTTTTACAACAGAATATAGAATTACATAAACAGAAAAAACGTCTAATAGCCTAATAATAATACTGATAAAGAAAACAAACAATTTTTAGAACTTGAAAGGGATTGCTAAAATAAATTTTAATTTTTGGAACTTGGAACTTTTTAATTAAAAAGATTTTATATTTGTCTAAACTGAAAAAGACGAAAGTCCAAATATATTTTTACTCCAATATTTTTTTTATAATAAATATAAAAAGGGGAAAAGAATTAGCTGCCAAAAGTTTTTCTACATATAACATGACATGATATTTGTATAATGTTCACACAAGGCAAAAGGAAATCGTAAATGCCCAAACTTAAGTAAATACCAAAAGCGTTATAAAGGATATAGATCTATAATTTTATATATTTTAATGTATCTGCAGCGATTTCATTTTGTCGGAGAATCTTTTATTCTGTTGTAAAGGCAAAGTTTTATTTAATTTTTACTCGTTGTGAATGTAAAATTGTTATACATGTGTACAGTTCTAGTGGCAAAATTGAATATAAATAGACTGAATCGACAGTAAATCTGTGTGCCATTTTTCTTCGCAATCGCTTACACGAGCACACGTCTCCCAACCATAAATTAGGCCGGAAAAGAAACGGAACACGGATGCCGACATTCACATATAAAGTTTCGTTTACTTTAGGAATATAGTTTAGCGCCTAAGGCGTTTTGCATTCGATTATTAGTACAACTCTTCCAAGTGTGAAGTAACCGTCCACGAGAAACAAGAGAAAGCCTTAGTACTTACTCCCTCTCAATTGTCATTATCGCCCTAAGGGTTGCTTGTTAAACGTGCTCTCCTTTAACTAACTGAACGGGACTAAACATCGTCGATCCAGCAACCACTGCAAAAATACTAAAAATATTCTAGAATTACTTCGCTATACACAAGGCAATTGCAACAAGCGAAGCTGCGATTTATTCTTCAACGATCAGCTTGCGATAGTACTGCAATCCATGGGTAAGAACGCTATAATAAGGGTTCGGCATACACGCGAGAATTTCAGTTATACACTGCGAGGTATACGATATAGCTTGAATTGGTACAGGATGAGAATAGTAAAGGGTATTTGGCATGTGTAAGCTGCAAGCCGTTGATTGACAACCAAGCCACAGATGCTGATCCTAGGTTTGGTGGTGGAGCTGCCTCGAAAGAACTGCAGGATTGGGGCTGCAGGCTTTTTCCCAGTATGACGGAGTGAACTGGTAGGAGGGAAAAGCCTTCGGAAAAGGTATTTTTGCGAGTGTTGCTGTAGGGCACACCAACCTACTTTTGAATCCTTTCTCTAGGTGCCCTTTGGGATGGCTTCAGAGCCCTAAGACAAATATACATTAAGCGACATGATAAAAAGGCCAGTGTTGAGGGCGGCCAGGGGTGCATTTGTTTCTGAAATATTCTTGCTAAATAAATCTCAGCCGCTGCATGTGGAACACATCAATGCTGCTCGAAAAATTGAAAGAATTAAATATCCACAAAGTGCATCTGCTAGGCACCAGCAGCAATCACTATACCGCCAAAGATAGCTACTTGAAATTACTCTCTCACTCCGTCTCTCTCTTTCTCTCTCTCTCTCTCTCTCTCTCTTTCTCTCTCTCTCCCTCTATCTCTCTCTATCTTTCCAAACATTTGCCAAAATGTCCGTATTTTTTAAATTTGCTAAAAGATAGACCTGGGGGCTAGGCAACCACACATACTGGCTGTTTCCTAAAAAACGCCGCAACCCATAACTCCGTTGTTTTGAATTTTAAACCCAACAAACTATATATATTCTTAAATGGCAAGACAAGAGCTACCTTTTGACATTGCCCGTTCGTAAATATCTTTCAACTGTTTTGAGCAACGATGTTCAACTTTTTTATTTTAAATGGAACACCCTATATATTTTTACATATTTGGATTCAGGGTGAAATTCTGCATGCAGTAGTATGCTTCATTTGTTTTTTTGACACTTAGAAATTTTTAAAATAATTTTTTAATATTACATGTAGGCAGTCGTACAGTACCATAAAATTTTCAAGTGTGCCGTGGAAAACAATCGGAATGTTAAAAATTTTTATTGGAAACAAATTTAAACAAAACTACAAAACCTATCTACAAGTATTGCTCAAACTGATCGCCACCTTGTTGTACACACAAATTGGAAGGTATTTCGCGACAAGCATTGATGCATCCTCTGCCTCAGAATTTCTTCGTTTTCTGGACGTGTTCGATAAAATATTTCAACATTCTGATTGTTTTCCACGGCACACTTGAAAATTTTATGGTACTGTACGACTGTCTACATGCAATATTAAAAAAATATTTTAAACATTTCTAAGTGTCCAAAAAACAAATGAAGCATACTACCGCATGCAGAATTTCATCCTAAATCCAAATATGTAAAAATATACAGGGTGTTCTATTTAAAATAAAAAAGTTGAACATCGTTGCTCAAAACAGTTGAAAGATATTTACGAACGGGCAATGTCAAAAGGTAGCTCTTGTCTTGCC
The DNA here is from genome assembly GCA_940337035.1 of Agriotes lineatus. Lineage (NCBI taxonomy): Eukaryota > Metazoa > Arthropoda > Insecta > Coleoptera > Elateridae > Agriotes > Agriotes lineatus. Next base: position 191,837,624 of record OW679195.1, read on the forward strand.
ATTTAAGAATATATATAGTTTATTGGGTCTAAAATTTAAAACAACGGAGATATGGGTTGCGGCGTTTTTTGGGAAACAGCCTGTATATCATCGCAGAACTGGCTCATGGCCTACACCAGGTGTCGGCAAACTTTTTTTGGAAAGGGCCAGAACGTAAACTTTGTAGGCTCGGCGGGCCAGGTAGCAAACTCGAACACATTTACATGGGCAATTCTAATCGTAGAGAAAAAAAACAGGTTTTTTTTTTATTACCAAGTGATATTTTTACATAATATTTATATATACTATACATGCTAACACAAAAACAAATGAATAAAATATTTCCGTCTATTAATAAACGTATTATAGAACTGGTTACATTTTGTACTAATGCCATGAATGTAATTGCTTTTCTGAGATAATATTTCATCATACTGGAGTTCGAAATTAGTACATCCTATCATTAAAGTTGTTTGCAAATGGTCATTTGTTAATAATGATCTGTATTGCGAATTTACACACTTCATTTTCGAAAATGTCCTTTCACATTGGTAAGTACTCCCAAATACAGATATAAATCCCCGAGCATATGATTTTAATTGACCGTATTTATCTTCCGAAAGATATTTTTTATAGAATTGGGTTAGATCCATTTCTTTAAACATCATTTTTAGTACATCATCATTTTGCATTTCAATCACTTCCAATTGAAGGTCTGACGGAAGCTCCTCAATTGTACAGCCAAATGGATTTTGAAATATGGAAATATCTTTTGCTCTTGCATCAACATCCGAAAACCGCTGTTGTACTCTAGTTTAAGTTCAGAAAATATATCCGCCGCGAATTTTTTTGAGAATGAGGATTTTGCTAATATTTGAACATTTTTAGAGCATGGAAAATGGTATTATTCTTCGTCTTATTACAGGACAGCAGCCTGTTTTAACTACAAAGTGGTCCTATGAGCTCTCTTTGCTTTTAAGCCGGGTAGGTGGCGAGGTGAGGAAGAATTCCCTTGCTTAGGGGTTAACGACTACCACAAGTGTTAGCGTAGTAGCCGGGAAGCATACAATTTTTAAAATTCTTCTAGAGTCCGCCGGGATTCGAACCCGGGCCGGTCGCTTGAGAGGCGAGCATTTGCTCGGGCGGCCATCAATGCAAATTTTTGGATATATGACTTTACGATATAATACATTTCACATCAATAGCACTGTTTTTTCCTGCAATTTTAAGTTAAATTCGTTAAGATATCCCATGATGTCTGCAGCAAATGCTAATTTCCATAGCCATTCATTGCTAGATAATAGTGGTTGTGTTTTTCTCATTTAGGAATAGTAGTTTATACAACGAGAGCGGATATGGACATTCCATTCGAGATGTACAGTGTATTTTTTCTACCACCTATCAATGGAAAAAAATGGAAAATTAAAAAAAAATATTCACTTATAATACCATGAGTAGTCAAAGTTATGTCGACTATTTTTGCGGTGGTGTCACGAATGTCCATTGCGCTTTGGTACGATTAGGACGAGTGCGATAGCACGAGTCCTAATCCCAAGCGCAATGGACATGAGTAGTGATACCACCGCAAAAATAATCTACTTAACTTTGACTAAGAATGGTATTCGAGGGACTATTTAATGAACCAAACTACCTTTTCAAATTAGTTTTCAGTAAATCTAGCAACAAACTACGCAATTTCTATAGTAACAGAACACTAATATTGACTTTTTCTAATAATAATCGCATTTGTTAAAAATAGTCACTTGAATACCTTCTAGGAAGATATATCCACTGATATTTTTTTGATTGGTCAAGAAACATCAGAATTCTGGATTTTCATTGGTCACTTTTTGACAGATGACAGGTGAATTGAATAGTCAACGTTAATTAATAAGATATATTACAACCAAATCACGTTTACCACATATAATTCTAAAGGGCTTGCCCATAACAAAACAAACAATAAATGAAAGTTGCCTAGGTAACTACGACTAACGTGGTTCGTGAATGATGTATTTCATATCCGCCTATGTGTGGATATGAAATCATATTGGTTCTGTTAACTACAATTGTCTACTTACCCATTCTGTGGATTGTGAAGAAAACAGACTATTTACATGTGGAAGTAGAAAAAATTATTATTACTTCAGTCAGTCCATTTATATATGTCAGTGGTTACAGGGCGTAATTTGATTTATTTTAAATTTTTTCATGTAAAAACAGTTTTAACCCGCGGGCCGGATTAAAAACAGTCGGCGGGCCGGATATGGCCCGCGGGCCGTAGTTTGCCGAACCCTACACCATAACAAGTAAATAATAATTGTAAATAACTGGCTCACTACAACCCCTGGATAAATAACCGAATTTTAAATCTGGCATAATTTACTCAAAACACAAGATAAGATAAAACCAAAATTCTGGAAGCTGTTTTGCTTAATCTTGGAAATTTTCCCTTAAGTTTACAAACTACCAATCAGGGGCATACAGTCACTTCAATATACTTTATAATTTAAGAAAGAATAAAATAATCTAGTTGCTAATTATTATGAATATCTGCAAATAATGTAGTGTTTACTTCAATTGCAAAATGTATAACGTCTGCAGAAGATAACGGATTTATTTAAAATAACGGCCATAAATGTCAAGAATCTAGAATTTTTGACAAGGAATTATAAGTTTTAGTGTGTCGCACAAGAACCAGTACATACTGAAAATTAATTATTTATGCTTAATATACAGCAATATTCATTTGTCAATCTACAATAATTTATATAGTGGTGGACATTTAATTGCTAAGTTGTATGGCAGTGTAAAGAGTATTTTCAAACATCCCACAATAGGCAGATATTTAATATGCTATTGTCATCATTCATGCATTGTTTACTATCCTCACGTGAATGATTTGATGGTTGTTAATCCACAGAAACAGATCTATAGAGCAAGACATTTAACATGGCTTTCAATTCAAAAGGATGACCTTCTCCACTACAGTAAACTCCCATAGCGCATAGGCATCAGGAAACCTGAAAGGCGCGTGCGCCGTCAATAGTGCGCTATTTTAAAAATTCTCAATTCAAACAAGCATGTGAGTGATGTGATTGATAACCCAGTTTAATCAAGCGCGCGGCTCGTTCGTGCGTCATTCACCCCTTGCTATTCAATCTAAATTAATGTTACTTGTGCGGTATCGCGGAACAAACCCTTTAGTAATTCATTTTAATTGTTCAGGCACACTTCGCCCTGGCTATGCCTCGCGAATTCTCTGTTTCGACATGATTATTATTTAAAGTACGCATCAGGCCTGCACCGGAATGCGTTAGAATTCGTTCGGCGATCACAGAAGCCCCGTTTCCGAACTGGCGAAAAATTCGGGGCCCACTATCGCTGAATTAATCTCTCCATTGCCTAATAATTTTTATCATGAAATCGCCTGTCAATGGGGTTTACGATCCCGCCACAAGATTTACGGCCTACTCCAACAAGTCATCCTTGTAGTGTCGCTTCCTTCCTTATTGAACTGAACGATCCACCTCCTCGAGGGCTCATATCTGTCAGATATTACTTTACGACTAAAATAATTCAATCTGTTGGTATTTATCTGCGACGCGCAACCCGATAATTTTAGAGCAGCTACTTTGTTGCCCGGCAACGCAATAAAGACGCTTTTTACACTTCCTTGTCCGCTATTTCCTAGTTTGTAATGACTGCTGCTAAAATTCCACTTGATTAAGTTTAAGGCAGCGCCTATTGTTTGTCTCGGAGTTATTGCCGTTAGCATATAAATTTTACGTCCCGCGAAAACCATTCACATCCGTACTTAACTCTAGCTTGTAATCTACCTGTTTTTATCGTCGAAGAATTAGTGAGTTTTTAAGACAAGATCCGAAACTGTAAAGAATATAAAATAATAACGACAAACGACAACAAATAGCTTTTAGTATTACGAAATATTTAAACCACAATTAAATTGATTAGAAAGAGCGATCAATTCAGTGAAGCTTTAGAGATGAGATTTTTGAGAGTGGGACAGGCTGTAAGTTAAGTGAAAAGCAGAGAAACAAAAGCATAAGACAAAAACTGAGAGATCACACAGCTTAAAGAGAAAAGTTAATGGTTACAAGTGACCATAAAACTTCTAACAAACGCATAACATACATACTGTACTTTTACAAAAAAATCTAAAGAAATATAATTCCATTGGGAACACCCCGAAAAGGATTGAAAGACCGGCAGATGACACATATCGTAACGAATTTACAATCTAATACTTGTAGAAGATTAATACATACATACAAAATTATTTTATAAATAGGTTGTAAGAGACTAGTTCGTGTCACCTTCGTATTTAATAATCACCTTGTAATGTAACTATTATTCTGCTAGATATAAAACTAAACTGCATTTCTTACATTGTAGTAATTAAATTAAAACGTAATATTCATTTAAAACCTACAAGTGCTTGAGTTTATGCGCGCAAACCAGCTAGTTTAGTAGTTGAGTACCGTTAAAAATAGAAAAAAAAACAAGTTATGATCGGGCCTGGAGGCGTGGGGAGTCAGTCGCTTGCCAATAAGCGAACTGTTTGTGTTGCCCGAAATAAAAAGGACGCCACGCGAAGTATTATAAGTGCCAGCTTAGGGAAACATCCCCGAGATACAGCAGTTCATAGCCAGAAGCTGCTATTCCAGCTGCCCTTCGAGCTTCGAAAAAGCCAGCCGACTTTGCTAACGTCGGAAGCCTGTGGGACCAACGGGACCAACTACCAAAATCTCGGAGCTTAACTCTTCGTTATCTTGCAACAAGGTAAAGGCAAATTTAATTATCATAAATAAAGCACATGCTTGAATGCCCAGAACGTAAAACTGGAAACCGAACCATAATAGCGCTTCAGCAAGAAATTGCAACAAATTACGGAATAGCTTCAACGAGCGTGCAGCTGATTCAACGAGTCAGAACAAAGCGCTGGCATCATTCCGATAACACATCGCGTCAGCTGACTTCAAGGTACTGTAGTCAGGGTCGTATTCAATGAATTCGAGTGCGGAATTTAAACATTGTATGTAGATGCATCATTAAACTCGTGCGCTGTTTCGTGCTATTATTAGTAGCGTATATAACACTTATATATTACCGCCGCGTATTCATTTTATGTATTTCCATGCATGTATGTTCCTTTTACAGAGTATACATCTTTTCATGTAAACTGTTTGGTTTTCAGTTTTGGTAGCATTTACATGATTGCATTGAACAGAAATGCCTGGAGACTGGATCAGGATTCCGTTGCTTTGCGCTGGTTCTATCCCTAATTTTAAGCGCATAAATGAGACTGTATTTATGCTTTAAGCCAGCTTAGTCAATGGCACTTAAAGGGACGACAGTAAACTACCCCTGAGACGCAGCTTCACGTCTCGACAGTATTATGGCTTGGTATAGGGGTAGTGAATGAATCAAACATTAAATGCAGATTGTTTTATTACGAAAATAAATGTTCTATTTATACAAAACAAGAATGCTTAACGAAGTAACAATATCAAAGTTCAAATGTACAGTTTACTGGGCCAAAGCGTTTACAATTACAAAATAACAACGTAGCAATTCAGCGGTTTTATTTCCTGCTGGAGCGAAGGTCGCCCGTTGAACCTGCCGCTTAGGTCGGTTTTGTGCATGAGGTGCAGATCTGCAGTTTTATTGGTCTTTAACTCGTCTAATTGCGAAATAACACTGGCTTTTAAATTATGAATAATGTTCCGTAAATTTGGACTGAAATTTATATATGTTTAATCTAATTTAAACATATTAAATTTAGTAATTATGAAGCAAAGACTGGTGATTGCAGCATTAAAAACTTCTTGCTATTAAATCAGAATTGCATTTAAAAACGTGCGACTGGATTTCGTAAATTTTAGAAAATAAAATGTATGTGTGTTTAAATCAAGTTTAAACAGCATGATTTGTACAATTAGAAAATTATAGGTGATCACGAGCAGGCCGGAATGAAAAATACTGATATAGCCCGTAGCTGCACTGAGGTAAGAGCGAGTCTTGCGCTTCTACGAGTGAGTTAACTACCAAGCAAAGAGCAATATAAATTAACAGTAAAGTAGAGTATAGAGATTGGAAAAAACCGCATTACAAGGTCAATATAAGATTACCTGTGTACCCGACAAGTTTGGGACAAATTGTTAGTCGCCACCTGCTATTGTTTGAAGATTAAAAATGTAGTGGCAATATGGGGAAAAGCTGGCTGGTCAAAGGAAGAACTTGCCTAGTTGCTGTAATGTGCATTCAGTTATACCGGGTGGCCATAAACATCTGAGATCCCGGTAGCCATGGAATTAGCTACTTATAAATGTTGGTTAGCATTATAGATATTTCAATTATAATAAGTATTGGTATGAAATGTAATAAAATGCAAATAAGAGGAGAGGAATGCGCACCAGATTCTGCAGTTTAGCCTACAACTCGATTATAAAAATCTCCTGTTCTAACTTCAATACTTATTGCAATCTGTAATAATTTTTGACAGATAGAAATTTTAGTTGTGGTGACATTTAGTTTAGTTGGATTCATCACTTTAATAAAGCGGTGTTGATTCCAAAGGTAATGTGATATCAGATATTTATGGCCACCCGGTACAGTCAATATCTACTGCATAAAAGTAGAGAGCTCCTATACTAGTCAGAACACACTTACATGAGCAGGTCGGCCGCAATGGGCTCGAGAATAACAATTGTTACTATATGAACGAGATTTTACGACAATACTAGGCGACCAAAAAAGCTGTTATGGTGTAAACAAGATTTTAGGACAAAACCTAACCGCACTTACCACAGGATGGTTTTCGGTAGATGATAACGGTCATAAAGCACCCAATCGTCCACAGCTAGCTCGCGGGGGTGTAGTTTTCGTTACGCTTGAAATCCGCTTTCTGTGTGAGGAGAGTAAAAATTAAGATGAAATGGCTTGACGCTACCGTAAAACAAACATGGCCGAAGCAGATTGGGTCTGGTACAAAATACTTACGTGGAGCCACTTAACTGTTTGTAAACAAAATGCTAAACTGCTTTAGCTACTAAAGTCCTTTTTATAATCTCTTAATCTCTTAACAATTGTCCAGTCAATGATTCAACGGCACTTTTAAATTCAACGCGCCTGACTTAAAAAAACTAACACTTTTACTCAAAGGCACCCAAACATTGGCTTACAAATGAGGTTTGTTAGACTTTTAAATGAAAACAAACAATATACAGTGCAGCCATAAAAACTCGACACACAAATCAACTTACAAAATTGAAAACTTAGGTAAGCCATCCATCAAAAACTCAGTTAATAGTGAGGGACCTCTCTAAATATCGAGAAGATAGGTTGACTCAAAATAGTAAACCTCGCGTCGAACTATCTCCGTACAAAATAAACGATTCTTAATTTAAGCACGTCACTGGGGATATTCACATTTTGGCAAACAGTTTAGTATGCAGTCACGAGTGGGTACCTTTTAAACTGAGAACAGGTTGAACATCCACAGGAAGAATACTAAAAGAGATTGATGTCACCCTAATTCACCTTTGGACCGTTGTTATAAATCCAGAGTGCAGTTGGTTTTCTAATGGCTCATAAAACATATACTTTTCAAATGCCAGAATCTAAAGCACCCTCCGTCATGACAACTTTCATTCAATTCCAAAACACACAAAGTCGTCAAGCCTCACAATTTATATTCGCTATAGCAAGAGAAAACGCACATGCGTAAATTTAATTTATGGTAAAATCCGTGAGGTTTTGGGTCTGGCCAATCAGTGGCTTTTAGACGACGAACCAGGGCATGAGTGTTTTGCTTACAACTTTTATTTGCTTCTTTCGATAGCCGGGATACGATTCTTTACCGTCCCGTACTGTAATCGACAACCGACACGCATAAATCAACGATTACCAAAGCTTAAATCACTGCAATCGGTACGTAACCTGTTGTGCTTGCAGAATAGAAAATCTGTTATCAACACGACTCCCATGATCTGCTGAAATTAAATTACTAGTACAGCAAATTCCAAGAATCACGTGCATCGAGTCACTGCAATTAGCGACAGCAAATCAGAGCAAAGGAATTTCTAATCGACACGTTGCAATTGGAATTTCCTTAATGCGTTATAAAGCACGTAGCGTACGCGGAACATCGGAGGAACAACTGGAGGTCAAAGTAATTAAAAACGTGTTGCAGCTGTGCTTTAGCAGAAAGCACAATGGTAACGGAATGTACACAGTAGCTGTCCTTCCGAATTGGAAACGCAACTTGGCGTCCGCATATTATATGATGGTGCACAGAGACGTACTAGCCGAAAATACTCGAAACATGTATAATGTTGAAAAATTAATCTAACACAATCTACAGGGTAACGCCGTGTTTGGCGGCTTCATACAGTCCTGGAGATGAGAAAAAGAGCGCCTTAAATAAACACAGTAAATCACTTCCTTAAATTGTTACAATTCTTCAACACTCGAACGGTAAATGTTTACGACATGCACAACTTCAGTATGACATGAGTACGTGTATATAAATCATATAACACAAGAACATACTAACCTAGCTGAATTGAAACGGGTGCTTCAGTCCGAAGTGTCTCCAATTTCCTTTTTAGAATCGTCGATCCTTTCTTAGGCGGCCCGTAAGAATTCGCTACAGCGATGGGATCAAGCTAAAACAGGATCGGTATACGAAACGTTGACGGATTGACAGCCTAATTATCCGACAGTAAATCGAAGAACAAAGTCGATCAATTCAATGACTTTCAGAATGCTCATTGGGTCCGCATTTGAAGAAATTCATTTACGGTACCAGCCTCCCTCGCCGCGCTGACCTAGAACATCTACAAAAACCATTTGTCGCGATGGCATAGGAGAGGACAAATTCGAACTCTCCTACTGTTTCTCGATTTGCTCAATTAATCCACATAATAATCTGTCTTTGGTTTGTTTTTCTTGGTCCGCAATCTCCTTAAGATGATGTGGCCTATGTGTTTTTCGGTATCAAAATTCTTCCAGTTAGATCTGTTTTGTACTCTCTGTTTTGCTTCGGATTAGGACATTTCCATCATTTTTGTAGGTTGATAGTGATTTTCTTCTTTGTCACACTCCCACTATGTATTAATAGACTATACATTTTTTATTTTACACACCTTATAATTCATGTTGATTGTACCATGTAAGCCCTTAAATAACAGGTCTCAAGAAGAATTTACAAAGACGTGGAGCTCAGCTGTATCATGTACAGTAACTTACTGTATTCTGAATCAGCCACGCTCTAAAATTTATCTTTATGATACTGCGGTTTAATATGCTACTAAATATATCTATAGTAAACATTAACGTATGTGTATGACCTGGATAAACTCATTATGGAAATGTGCAGAACTATTGATGGGTCTACAACAACGCATTCTTTTTAACAATTTAAACCTTCGTTAAAGTATACCATTAGATATAATTGTTATTGTTTGCTGTGAATATACCAGAAACAATAAGCTAGAATAACCAATGGATTGAGATTTTCATGGAAATTAGATATTTTCTACCCACGATAATCAACTATAGTGGAGACAAATACTATATTGCATTGAAGCTCTCCAGTCATAGATACTTGTGTCTCATTCCTTTATTATAGGAACATAAGAGAATCTACAACAATGGGGAAACAAATAAATGGTTAATTTCCAAATAACTTCTTTGGTGATAGTAGCCCGCAATTTCTGTCTCTGTGGATATCTTAAGCTCTATGTATCGTCAGAAACCGCTTGATAGCAATAAGGGAGTCAGCACAGGAGTCTGAAAAAAGTTCTCGAAGGCCATGTGCAACTGATTCTACAAAATCAAAAAAAGAAAATCAACGAATTCCTACGAAAGTTTAAATAGAAGAAAGCAATAGAATAACTATTTCAAAATCCTCTATACAAAAATAGCAAAAGGTCATAACGCCAAGCTCTTCGCTCATACCACCATCAAATTTCTACTAATGTTAAATATAGCAAAAATTCAAGAAATAATAAGCAACCTTAAAATGATTCTGACGAAACGACAAATCGGCAAGACTAAGGAGTTAACGATCTTATGAGAGGACCGCATAGGTTGTTGAAGAGATAATAGACGAACATAAAACATGATAAAAATAACAGATACCCATGAGAGTTTAAACATGTAATCTCTTTGGTTATCCCACTTCGGTTTTCCTAGCTAAGCAAAGTGGAAGGAGGTTCCGAAACAGTATAAGAGAGCGATGCCCGGTCGACTTTCACTTAACCCGTTCCTTGCGGACTTGAATTCAAAACCTGAGAAGACACCAGTCGAGCTTTAGCCGAAAGACACCTTGCGATCTGGAGGACCCAAGGCCTTCATCAGCCGTCGTCACCCTTGCTTACTCCTGCTAAGCGTTGAACTGCCAGCTTAGAAGGGGAAGGCACCAGCCCCAATATAACTAGCACCTGGGGGCGACCGCGTGATTCCACGAGTCGCGTTCACCTAAATGAAGTTCTATTTCTAACTTCTTGCTAAGAAGTTGATCTGCCTGAAAACTTTAGGCTTGCCTTAGTGGAACTGCTCTTCGCAACCTCCCATCCAGAGGTATCTTCACATCCAAGTCAAATTCGCACGGAAGGTCGTGCCAAAGGACTTAAGAGAAATTATCTAATACTTAACACCTGAGTCTCTAGAACAAAGACGCACGGAAGATCGTAGTGATGTGCTTGGAGGTCTTTTCATTAATCCTCTACCAATAAACCCCTGCATCCCTAAGTCAAGGGCACACGGAAGGTTGTAATAATAGACTTGAAAGTAATCTCTCCTTGATAATCAGATATTTTTTAGGATTCGTAGGGATGTAAGTCGAGAGCAAAGTTAAGTCTGTTAAAACTGAGTTACTGTAGAGTGGCCCGCAGCTCGAATTCCTAATTCGGTGCTCCATGTGTTAACTGAAAAAATTCCGTAAGCCGAGCGAAAACATAGAGTGCCTGGCTCCCGCAAACGTAGGCATAAAATTGTAAATTTCGGCGACGTAAGAGCGCAGCTACAGTGCACCGAAGCCAACCGAAATCCACTCCAAGAAGCTCTTTCGAACTCATTTGCTCTAATGATTCAGTACGCGATCGAAAAGCAAGTTGCTAGAGCCCGGCGATAGTACCGCCATTTACACTATTCCGAGCGGCTATGAAGCCTAAAAGCCGCGTTGCAAAGTCACCTTGTAAACCTGCGGAGAAAGCTGTCCTAACAATGAGCTTCCAGCCAATACTAGTGGAAAGGCACCCGCTTTATTTTTCTGGCACCTTCATCCAACCAACGCGCAGGTTTACATCCCTGGAAGGACAGAGTTTGCGCATACTAAGACGTCTGTTTTTAGATGATCACGTTTGCAAGCAAATCGATGTCAGCGCACAACCTGGAAGGCAGGTTTGAAAAGCTGCTCAATATGTTGCCGCTCCGCTGGCGTTCGAGATAGCTCAAGAACAAGATTTTTATTTCGATTTGTTGTATATACATTTAGTTGGGTAATAGATATTATCTAGTTTGTACCGTACATCTATATATTGAGACGGTATTGGGCCCTACGCCCCTGCTCTGATTGCAGTGCGATATAAAAAGTAAATTAAGCACAGAGTAGAGATGTTGCATCTGGCCGAAATGTTAAAATCATTATAATTTTAATCCAGTAAATGCATTTGACAAGTTTGAAATGCCTGTGTTCAAATAAATGAATGAATTTAGAAACGCAAAGGAGACAGCTGGCTTTTCACAGGATTGGAATCTGAGTTTAAAGTAAAGTAATTATTATATTTGGCAGAATAAAGTGCCCAATAAAAATCAAATTAACACAAAGAGGATTGCTACGTGCAGGTATGAAACATAGAATTCATGTTAGCCAATTTAAAATACATTTTGTGAAGGATTATAAAAAGGTATGAGGCGAAGGAATAATAATATTGCAATAGAGCAAATGAATAAGGCAAATTAATAACTATAAGAATAAATTACCAAGTCCTTATTTTTCTACTTGGCAAAATATGCAAGAAAAATAGACAGTTAAATGTTGCTTAACATTTTGGTGAAAAGCAGACATGAGATTCAAACATTCTAAAAGGAATTGAGTCAATAAACATACGTGAATAAGCAATAAGAAGATTTAATAACAAGTGCAGTGCTCCAACAGACAATTAAAGACTAAACCAATATGCACAATAATTTAGTTTATAAGAGTAGTGTAGTTTTAGTTACTGTTATTAATAATTAATATAAAATGTACTGTATTTGAACTAAGATAATATCCGGTTTTTGTAAATTTATTAGTAGATAGGCAATTGCTTATAACCGTTGAAAGGAAAGAAACAGTTGAATAAATTATTTCATGTCACACCTAAATTTGCTCTGTGTTTAATTGACGAATTACCCTATTTACCATTGACTTACATAAAAACAAATTATACCACAGTGAACAGCGCAATTTGAAGTTTCTATACAAGTGTGGGCAACGTTTTCTACGACAAAAAGTTCATCACCAAGTAGCGGCGTCCGATCTTGGGATCGGCACCGATGAGGCAGGTACGGGTTCGACACCAGCTAAACCAAGGGTAACCAGGACCGTGTGGACGTTGCAGAGCATCGTGGGAATCAGCAGCAGCGAGACCAGCAACCCCAACACCCGGTACGGCGAGTTTACGTACCAGCGAGATAACACCGAACGCAGCAGAGGCCAGGCGTATCCGAGCCGATAGCAGAATTAATTTGCCAGTAATTATAGTTAAAAGTCAAATTGTGCGGTTAAGTGTCCAAACAAATGCAATCTACCCAAGCGGCGTCGGATTAACAATCAAGGTCCGGTTTTGGCTAAAACAAAAGAAGTTAGAACCGCCAAAATAAGATTATTTGAATATTTACCTGATTTAACGTTCACAAAACTTAGAATTTGCAAATCAGACGACAGGTTATGCGAGGTTAGGAACCCCTTTGTACATTTGATACCAGTTCATAGTTGCGCGGCTGCGTAGTAAAATCGAATGGGATCGCAGTGGCGTGCCGTTTTAAGTAAATTAATATTGAAATGGTCATGAAGCCACCCTTTGATGAGAGTTGAATCTTTACCGGACCTAGCATATTTTAAATGATAATTGCAGTCAGATAAAATAAACGAGAGGGCATAATACAATTTAATTTCAAGCAATAAAATTAGAACCATGTGATTTTTACTCAGTTCACCATTTTAAAACTCTTAAATAATAACTTATTAATATATAAAATGTGTGGTGTAATAGTATATTATACATCAAGGTAGCGAAGCGCAGTATTATAACCTGAGCTCATATTAGATACTGAACGAGCAGCGTGAAGTATCTAAAGCGCGAAGGTTATAAGACGATTCGCTACCGTGGTGTATATACTATTTTTTGCACTACCAAACGGTTTAATACCTAAATTCCCAACAAATTTGGAAAATGTTTTAACTGTCAACATGACAATACAGCTCTTTAAAACGTCAAAATTAAAATAGTCATATTTGGTAGCTTAGCTATTTATTAGTTACCACGGTGAAAATTGTTTATTTTACTTTCTCTCCCTTGGTGGAGAAAATCAACTTCACGACCTAAAGATAGGCCAATAACGGTGCGTTCTGAAACTAGTAGTGCAAAAAATTAAATTAATAGAACGAATAACAGCAGTTAGGGTCAACGCCATTACAATATATAAAAATCTATCGCCGTGTTAGTAACGCAAAAACTCGAGAACAACTTGACCGATTTGGATGATTTTTTTTGTTTTGTTCGTCTTACTCCGAGGTGGTTTAGCAAAATAGAAAATTCGGAAAAATCCAAAGGGAAAACCGGAAAATGGGAAAATATCGAAAGTGTGTTTTTCTCTACTAGGGTTTTCTCCATCATGTCATAATCCAAAACAACGTTTGCCGGGTCAGCTAGTTTAAGAATAAATAGGTAGTGTTCAGCTGAGTCCATCTTGTCACTCCAGAAATTTTCAAAGTCTGACCAAGAGATACCTGTGAGGCATTACAGAGTAATGTTCATTAAAGTAAAAGAAACAGACCAGAGTAATCATAGCATGGCTCTCGAGCCAGGGGCGTTTACATTTCATTGTTTACATTGTCGCCTGTAGAACTAACGGTTATTCTACTCGTGGATACCTTTGGACATGTGTAGGTTGGTGCCGTTTTCGAACTACGAGTCCCATTTGCGTGTTCGCCTTTATCACTTAATTTTTGGCGGCGACTAAATCATCACCCGGCCAAGATTTGGCACAAGCTTCTTGGTCTGTGACGTTTCTTAGCTTTTCACATCTATTCGTCACCAAGTTGTATACGTTTATTATCTAATATTGCTGTGTCAATTTGAAATATGTTTATGTACAGTTGAGTAATCAGTATAGTATACGCTTTAGTTTCCCAATGTAAGTTCATGAAAATTCAGCAACGTGAGCAATTTAGTTTGACCGGTAACCTTCGTATCACGAGATGTGGTACAAATGTACCCCAAGCTTAGTTTTCTTTGAGTATTCTCAAATTGTAGCTTTCCAGTTTCAGTATCTATATTTATTGTCTTATAACAAAACAAAAGCAATAATATTTCTATTGCACAGGAAACACCTACGAAGCTTTCGTGCTGTAGTATGGTAGTTGCCTGCAGTTTGTGCTTTTTTTAGTAGTTAATTACGTGTCTTTAATTTTTCGTGTTTGCATATCGATGGAGACACACCAATGTACAAAATGCCTAAGATACAGATGATTGATCTCAAGAGGCTGTCAGAGAACGAAATGACACATTTTTTGAGTACTGAATCTGAACTTTATTAATACAAAGATCATTATTAGCTTGGATTTAAGAGGTCTTTATTTTTTAATAATATATTTTGTTTAAATAAAGAGTCTTTAAACAGGTAAACAATACATAAAAAAATGATTTTGTTATGGTACAAATGTGTGGAATACAAATGTACCCCCCGTGGTATTCCGTATAAGTTTTTAAGATTGGTGTCACAAAGAAGATGAAGTATTGCAATATCTGAACTACATTGATTCCCAACTGTACCTTAGCTACGTTTTGCATGGGTAAATTGCCGCCCATCTTTGTATGTGCTTATAAGTTTTCCGTGGTGAAACAAGTGTTGCGGCATATCCCCGTTCTTTGTGCAGTAACTTCTTCAGCACTCTGCTTCAGTGTACCAGCATGATTCTTCCCTAAGAAATTCCTTTTCAGGCACATTTAAAGGAGTAGCTTATCGCAACGGGTAGGTAGAATTCTTAAAAATGGTTTTGGTTATCCTGCTTTATTGCGGTCGCATCTGCAAAGCTGACTCGCTCACACGTAATCTTATAAATGTTATCTTAACATTTCAGAGAACACGAAACAAGGTATGTTCTAATCGTCGAAGGTGGACGCAGCACTCTATTTCATATCGCCAAGAAGGTTTCCCAATATGAATCCCCAGTACAACACTGGTATCCATAACGCCACGGTTGCTCTTTTTCATTTTAGTCTACGACACACACTTTTTTCCACTGAGCAACCGAACCTCTTTAAGCTTGTTACATGTCGTAAACTAATAACAAGGTGTATGAAGTAATAAATATTAATAAAAATAAATTATCGATAATTTTGTATTCTTTACACTATTGCAAATTCCCAATGTATTCAGGAATGTACAAATTATTTTAGTAGAAGGCAACAACATCTGCTTGTGGTCCATCTTGTTTGAACAGCTGAAGGACGCCAACAAACTGGTTAAATACCATTGAAACAGTTACATTTAATATTTTCGTATACGTTGCAATACATTATGTGTATGATAATCTCTGAAACTTCTTTGTGGCGTGAATTCACAATTCATATTCAATGTCAAAAAATTCATTGGAGGTTGGTCGTTTTTCCTTCCAGTGAAAAAAGATAAGTTTCTTGTTCGTTGTAATTGTTATTCGTTGATAACGAGGGCAGATTGTCCCTCGAAACGTTCGTTGTTAATATTTTCATTATTTAATATTTTAATTTGCAGAGTGGCGAAATACCTAAATAAGAATATGAATTATTATGTGTATTACCCGATTACCTGCAATATGAGCTACTTAAATTATTAGCTTCAGAATTTCCATTAGATAAAAGCAATACCAACAACGACGTAGTAAAAAGCTCTTCTTATGCAGAAAGGCGCATTTTAAAACTTCACAGATAAAGAAAACCGCAGACGTCTGTGTTCTTATTTGTTAAGACTCAGAAAATCTGCTTATAGTAATTTCTATGCCGCGCTCTAGGCCTGTAGCGCTATCAGCCCCATAAAACATCCCGGAGGTAATTCCAATCCAGATTATCTGAAATTTAAAGTTATGATCAGTAAAAGTCGAAATCGCTTAGCTGCAGGGTTCCATATTCTTACGACTTTCCTTTCTGTTGTAATATGTACCGACTTTTATGTACGCCGGGGTTACTTTATGTCTTTTCCTGCATAGTTCCCGTTTATTCACGATGTCGCGAGACATATTTATAACACCTTTATGTGTGCGATAGCAAGCTGGAAATTTCTTGCAAATTTACTGCATGCCGAGAATTTATTAATGGGTTTGCAATTTTTACTTGGCTACAGCTTTAATGCATTTCGCCAGTCCCGTTTGCTTTTGAAATCTGAAACAGTGCAGTTAATAATTCATCGCCTGGTCTGGCTGTTGTCCGTGATTCTAGTGTTAATTTATTCATTTCCACATTATTTCTAAAGCCTCATATGAAAGAAAATAGCTCTATAGAAAGTAAACTTAAAGAGTTCAACCTAAGGTCATAAAAATATAAACTAACTTTGCTGTTGTTTTATTGTTTGTTATAGACAAGGTCTAAGCATGCGAAGTACCAGCATTTCAGTAACTCAATCTATTTTTGTTGTGTTATGTCATCTCGACATCATATAATTGTTAATTCAATTTCTAGATGATACTAGAAGCAAAAGTAAATTACTTAATTAGCTCTCTTTGTAACCTTTCTGAAAGAAATCTATGCCTCGACTACGCTATATACACGCCTATACTTATTTGTATTTAATATTTACGAGCGATCGCTGTATTCTACAAAATAAGAGAAAAATTCAATAAAAACGTTTCAGCTGTGTTGGCTCACGAGCATACTAAATGTTCCAGACAAACAGATGAAATAAGAACTGTATGTAGAACTCTAAAGAAAGAAGCTCAAGAAGAAGACCAATGCTATCTTCTGAAAAAAACAATAACAATCATATAGGATTCAGAAACAATTAGGACAATAAAGAAGTACCTACCTGAATAATTGCAACAACTCAATTTCAGAATTAACCGCCGAAAGAGAGATCTAAAAAATCGATACAAAAACTACTAAAAATACAGGAACTCAGAGAAAAGCCAAAGTGTCTAAGGATCTAAGAGAAACTATTGAAAATTTACATGAAGAGGTCGGAAAGAAAATGAAAATGGAATAGCAAAATTAAGGCTGTTGTCAAGGCGACAAAAGTAGGAGTAAGGCGTTCAAGGCCATAGTTGTGCCGTTAGCACCTGCACGAAATTCAATCTACGCCCAGCGGTGAGCAGCTAGGCATACTACACCGTCTCCTGCAGACAGGAAATCCCAGAAATTTATAAAACAAGGACAGTTGACTCTATCGACCCACCTAGTCAGCCCCAACTGGAAAATCGACCAAGCTCTCCGTACCTTGCCGAAGCCGCTTACAGCCAGAGTAGGCTTTCCTGTCGAATTTTGACATCGCTCTTTGATCCCTACTAGCGCAATAGGCTCGTTGTATCGATCTGAATTGTCTTGCCCTGAAAGACGAGTCGCCGGTACTCCCAGATCTAGACCTGCGCGAAGACGCTATCCAGAACCATAAGGTGCACTTAAGCCTCTGGACCCATCTAGAAAAACCTTTCCAGAACACCCGAACCTGAACTCCAAACCTAGTAGCGTATTTGTGTGGCTTGTTGGAGTCAAATATCTCCTTAAAACCGCAATCCGCCTTATTCGTGGTTTGTTGAAACCAGCTCCTGAATAAGATGCTCTAAATAACTTCCTGAACTAGCTTTCTGTCATATAAATGGTTTGTTGGAACCAGAACCTAAAGTTCAGCTATCATACGCTGCATCACTAAGGATCAGAACTCTAATACTTAATGACAGAAATGACGACAATATTTTTGGAAAGTAGCAACGACAAAGCCTGAGAAATATTGACCAGGTCAGTTCTCCGCCAGAATTAATTAAAAGCACGACCTACCTGTACAAAGACAGTCCCTTATTCCAATGTGAAGTCTGGGGCCAACGCAAAAGGAATTCGCAGATTCTGCTTCCATTCCGTAACTCCAACCTGAAGCTTTGCCGCCAATTCCGACAAACCGCACGTCTGGTGCTTGGACCCTTGCCAGCTAAAGTTCGACTAATCACAGCGCTCCTAGGACCGTCAATATGGTACGTAGAGCAAGTTTAACACTTGTACGGCACGATTCACGCGCAGGGAGAGCCTCACATAGTAAAAAAATTCCTGCTTGCGACCTTTTTAATGCTTCTCCCCAATAGAGAGCAATACTTACAAGTTCTAAATATATATTTGTATCGTATGACTTGTAGTAGGAAACCTGGTGTCAGAGTTTTCAGGTTGAGCGCGCGCCTCTGAGGTAACGTAACGATTGCCACCGAAATGACAACTGGGACCGACGGCTTAACGTGCTCCCCGAGGCACAGCTGACTGCGAGATTACTACCACTATAGGTGGGAGACCAGTCCGAGTGCCAATCACCTCTAACGTTGCTGAACTCTCGAGACTGTTTGACCACTCCTTGGAGCATGCGGCTATTCAACCTGCTAAATATACAGTGTATCCCCGGATGGACCTAACTATACTTGTAAACTTCCGTATTTTGCATTTTAGGAAGAACAGTCATTCTTCATAAAAGGTTTTCCTTCATCTAACCAGTCCGCAGCTACTACCAAAATTTCGAAATAACATACAGGGTGGTTATAAAACGAGACAACGTGAAATGTGGTTAAAAATAAAGTACCTTTTATTTGAAAGGGAATTATAAGTATTACTGAGAAAAGATGTTTGAAATTCCAATGGAAGCTCACATATCTAATCTGAACGTTGTATCTCAAAGTTGATACATACAGGGTGGTTACAATTTATTACACAATTTTTACTATACACAAAAACAAAGAAAACGTATTCTACATGTTGTCCTCCTAGCGTTACACAATTTTCAACGACTGCTCTAAGCTTTTCGAACACTGTTATGACTCACAATCGCAATCGTTCAATAAAGGGTTTCCTTCGGTTTTATACAACGTATCGAAGACTGAGCTGGGCGCGCTGATGTAGTACTTTTTTAAAAATGGATGCTTAGGTAGGAAATTACCTTTCTCATCATCGTCTCTTGGACTGGCAACTGCCACGAATTCTTTTTCAATCCAGCAATTGAAAATCTGGTTATCCGTTTTAAATTGATTACTCGCATTCATTCTTTATGGCATTGATGAGACTGTTTTTGCAATTGATTTAGCCAAATATCAATATGTCGATATATTATGTAACTTTGTTTCTCTATTTATATTACAACAATGAGACATAGTACAGTGACTTCAATTACTTTTACACTCATAGTATATTGAATAAAGAAAAACATTGTCATTTTACAAAAATATAAACTACTTACCACACGCCAATTAGATCTTAGTTGCATGAACTCTAAGTGACATGATTTTTACAAATTGAAATGGAGACAACTTCATAAAATACATAAAATTGATAACTAGAAAATACATTCTATGGAAGAAACAGGGTGAAAAAGAATAAAAACAGACAAAGATAGAACAACTTTGATGGATACAAGAACTACTAAAAGTACCTAAATAAGATAAGTCGACACAAATGATTCAACGCTTCACTCGCACGAGAATCTATGGAATGTGAACCTCTTTTGCGTTTTCGTTCGATTTTTTCATTGGGTTACACTTAAATGTCGAAATAATACCAAGCAAAGCATTCTTAACCCATAACTTTGAATCCAAAAATTCTTTGGAAGCAAAAGTTAAAGACAACTACAAACATAAATTGGAAAGTTGGAAATACTTGCGGAATCTTTTAAATGGAAGGGATTTACACCTAAGCTCGATAACCCTCAAACTTTAAAAATGTTTAGTAATGGCCTGAATGAAGAGAGGAATTTTATAAATTCATTTCGAGTAGTAATTAGCTATCTATTGCAAAACCAAAAAGGCTATGTATCGTACGTGCACAGCTCCAATGACGCTTAATGGTTAATTAAAAATTTTCATAATCCATAATCTGCTAAGCGCAAAAAGAAATCCAATAACGTCGAGCGCAGTATCGTATAAAAAGTGGTGAATAAATTTGCCTTCGATATTACGAGAGGAACTAGAAAATAATAATTCACCTAGGCATAAACATTTTACGCTTTTAAAACCTAAAGAACAATCAAACAAAATTAGGCTGCATTGATTAGGTAAAATATTTCGACTAAAGTTCAAGCTGCTTCAGGATCAGAGGTAAAAAGCCA
Source organism: Agriotes lineatus (assembly GCA_940337035.1). Taxonomy (NCBI): domain Eukaryota; kingdom Metazoa; phylum Arthropoda; class Insecta; order Coleoptera; family Elateridae; genus Agriotes; species Agriotes lineatus. The sequence continues at coordinate 191,858,156 of OW679195.1, forward strand.
AGAGAAAAATGCCTAAATATTTACAAAGCTACAAAAAAAAGATGAACGAAACGAAATTCTGCTCAGTCTAAACGTCTGAATAATGCAGGACAAAAGTGCTTTGATGTACTGAAACTTTGTCAAATTAACAGCAAAATGTTTGCGAAAGGGCACATGCTCGCTGTGCGAACAAAAAGCGCAAATTGACAACACTGCTACGAATATAAAGAGACTGCCATAAATTTCGCAGAGCTACAGAAAACACCGGGAAGGCGAAGAGCAGCAAAGCCGGATGCACCTTCGCGACTAAATTATTTAGGAGATGCAAGTCGGGGGAAGCTGAGGTAAATCACCTCACGGTATTTTACTGTTTTGAGCTAATGCTGCTAAGTACTTCTTAAGGACTATTGCTATCTTTCTCTTTTATCCTTGTATTTGACAATATTTCACATATAGTAAGTATACAAGGTCCTTTTGTCGAATTTTGCTATTTCTATTTCTATTTTCAATCGTTTTCTAAGGCCTCCTTCTTACTAATCTGATGTTGACTATAACTTTCGTATTTGTGGAAATCAAGCTTTATAAGCCATTTCTATGTCAACTTCCAGGCTGTCGTAGATCATCAGTTTAAATAAGGTAAGATCTGTTTGTTGTCAGCAAGAATATAAGTAGAGTTCTTCAAGGTTGAGCTTAGGGCCAACTACTTTACCTAACCTGCAGATCCATGTCTTAGCTATTTAAATTTAACGGAGCTCGCCTTCACTACAACCCATTACAACTAGACCTTAATAAAATTTTAAATAGAGTGAAGAGAGGTTCATTACATGTTTAATTATGCCCATCCTTCAACTTATTGTCCGCAAATTGCAAAATAATGTTGAAGTTTAAATTTAACGTTTAAATTTTACATGAAATTTTTCACTTTCTCTGAATAGTAGACTTGCGGCTTGAGGTTATTCACATTCGTTTTTGAAAAGTACAACTGTTCAAAGCAAAATTATAGGTAGGGTTACCAGCTGGTTATTATTTTAAAGATGAAAGTAAAAAACTGTATTACAGATATGCATTAAATGTGTTAAAACAGTGCTGTGGTCTAATAGCTTTTATTTGATTTAAATCTTGCCTTTTGTCCATAGTCTTTAGCATGTAATTGTAATAACCTTAGTTATTCGACTCTATCTCAGGGTTACTATTAAAATCAGATCAAGGCATAAACAATGAATAACTATAATGCAAGATATAGGACAACTGTATTTATTAAGCCATTAATATCTGCCTTTATCATAGGTTTAGCACCTTTGTTAATAATATTTGATAATACTTAATTTCAGTTAAATCAATTTTAGATTAATATTACTGTCTGTCTTACAGTTTTATAATTATCAAATTTATGATTCTATTGAATTCAATTTTAATAACTTTGAAAGTAGCAGATATATATTATACTTTCCTTTTATATGTTTCTTGTTTTAAGTTGAAGGTTAATAGACTCACTTTGTAAGCTTCTATCTTCGAGCTCTTTATAGTCTATAATCTTCTATTCGTCGGATATCTGCTACAGCTATTTTCGTTGTGGTTGGCAGCACGTCCTTGTGTAGTAGTAATCGATGCACTCACTAAGTTTTTAATTTCGAACTACTATTTGTCTATCACACTCTTTAGGTGTATGACAATATAAATGGGTACATACCAGTACATTAACGTATAAAATTGCCTATTGAAGGCGAATTCAAATGGGACTTGTGTCAATTCAATTTATATTTCTATACACGCTATTTTTTCTGTTTATTTTTAAACTAGCCGCCAAAACCAATTGTTATCAAACAAATGACAATACAGTTTTCTTTTATTACTTGTTATGGCTTTTCTAATTGTCATATATCATATTTTTATGTTAATAGTTTTACATTGTGTATGTTTTCAACTACCTGACCAAGTATGTAAGAATTTTACTGTTATATTACATTTTATAATAATTACTTCTTTCAGATAAGTCTTGACTAATTTGTATTACAATTGCAATCAAAACTGGACTATTTACAAATGAATTGCAAATACCGTTGTAAGAAACCGAAATTCCAATGATAAAACGAAACCATCACTCATTTTAGGAACATTATTTTAAGCTGCTTTATTATTGTGTAGTTATTGAATGCCTTATCATTTAATGATCATATCAATAGTTACCGTAAATTTCCTAAAAGTTTACTGGAAATTTGCTAAAACTCTGTTGCAAAATTATTGCAAAAAGTAATATAGATTTGTGAAAACTTTGTTACATACTTACTAAAGTTTTAATGCAAATGTTAGTTGTAAATTCATTAAAATCTTGATAAAATATCAATAGGTTAAACCTACCGAAAACTTGGTGTATAACTACTGCTATTTTACTACAGATGCATTGCAAACCATCTAGAAGAACTGCAAATTCGATAAAAAATTTATGGGGACTATTTCAAAAGCGTATTGCAAACTTGCTGAAAAGTTTTCGTAGTTAATTAAAATGTGCTGCAAACTTTGTGAGAATTTCCTTTAAATTGATGAAGGTTTACTATAAACTGGTTCAAATATATATTACAATAATCATTATTGTTAGACTAATTACTTAAAAATTGTCAAAAGGTTCTGCAAATGTGCCAAATAGTTGAACAAAACTTGCTGAAAAGTGATCGTAAACTTGTTGTAGATTTTTGCAAACTATTAGATATTATGGAAAATTGCCGAGAAGTTGTAAATTTACTGACACTTCTACGCAGAGTTGCTGACCATTTTTTGTAATGTCATTGAACATTTATTTTAAACTTATGGAAATATGTAATTTGCTAAAAACTTACTCCAAATAAAGCAAGCTGTACAAAATTTACATTAAACTTGGTAAACAATTTGCTGAAAAATCGTACGGCACTACAGCCAACCAATAAAGAGTTCGTATTCAGACCGTATCCTTAGCAACTTGCCAAACAAGTAAAAATTTCTTGGAAGTTCTTTATTATACAGGGTGCATCTAAAATGGCGGAAACACTTTAGGTGGCGATATTCTACGCAAAATTTTGACTGAAAAATGTTAATACTAAAATATAGGACCGGTCTTCATGAGCCCTCACGAGCGATGGATAAAAAAATTTATTGTTTGAGGCAAAGTATCTTTTCATACCATACTAATTGGTCTCCAATTTGTAATATAGTATTTATCAAGACATTGTAAATATACTACTTTTGATATATAACGTCTTGTTTGGTGATTTATATTAGAATTTATATTAATTCTATCTCAATGCAAAAACTGACGTTCCGTTACTATAGAATACTTCAAATAATTAAAGTTTTATACATCACAAGAAACGTATCTCAATTTGACGTTTCTTATCATTTAAAAACGTTGACATTTAACTTACATATTTCAAGCTCAAATTACTTATAACCCCGATTATCCCTGTTGAAACAACAAGTCCCCTTTTCCTGCAGCTGAATGGATGTGTTAATATTAACTATCTTATTTATATATCTATTAGACAGCTATTTTAAGCATTTTAATAATATTTATTATTATTTAGTATTTTCAATTCAGGTACCTTCAAAAAGACTTCCCTTTAAACGTTTTAACAACTTGACAGTTATCTTCTTTGATCTATTGGACAGTTATTGTAAGCATTATAAAAATATTTATTATTATTTAGTATTCAATTCAGATACCTTCAAAAATAATTCCCTTTAAAAGTTTCAACAACTTGACTTTGATCTGTCATGTATATAAGAAAATGCAATTAACCTTCCAAATAAAATGTATTTGCTTGATCCAAAATACTTTGACATTTTATATTACTTATTTAAAATTATTTTTAAATAAAGAAAAATAACCAGAAGATCATTTCAAATTATAAATACCTTAAATGACCAAGTACTTCATTTAAAGTTAAATTTAGACAACAAATTTAGCTAATCGCTATATAAAACGTTACTAAATCTAATTATACAATTATCCCAAATCAAACTTGCGGTCGCAGAACCAAGAGCTCGTTGTAGAACTTAATATTTTTATTCTTCATAATAGAAAACCAATCCATTGGCACAAGATACAATCACTCACGCACTGAAATTAGTTAAATGACTGTTAAATTTATTGCATCCACAATAGAACAATCGAATTCAAGATTATATTTAACATTGACTTAATAAATTTCAAGTAAATATTATTTTTATTACTTCCTTTTACAGTAAAGGAAGTATTGGATTCACCCCAAAAATTCGAAATTGAGTTTTCAACAGATCTTCACGTTTCAGAGTCCCCTGATCCCAAAAAACATTTTTTTTTCATTGGTCTGTCTGTGTGCTGCCTGTGTGTGTGTCTGTCTGTGAACAGAATATCTCAAAAACGGAAAGAGGTATGGCGTTGAAACTTCATATATAAGTTTTATGTACTATGTAGATGCGACAGCAAGCTTTTGAAGAAAATTGCATAACCGGAAGTAGGTGTTTACTCTCGTGATTGTTCAGTTTTTTTCGATTTTTTCAAAAACGGCTCTAACGATTTTTTTTAAACTTTACATTTTTATTACATTTTTAATGTGTATTGATGTGAGATAGGTGATTTTTCAGTTGAATACTTCTAAAATGGGTATCTTTTGTTTCTTTTTGTATACTTTTTATTAACTCCTATTTTAAATAGAACAACCGGTATATCATTACATTTTTGAATTCAGCTTAAAATTCTAGAGAAAATTTGTCTCTTAAACTAACACTCTATTTTGTACCGTTTTTGTAAAATTTGTAATTTTTGAAAATTTTTGACAAATGCTTAAAAATTAAAAATCAAATTTTTGGCTAATTATAAGATCACTGTAAAAGGAAGTTGTGTGCGTGTATCACACCAGATTTTTAATTCTAATATTTAATCACACATAGTAACCCTGTTACTCTCTCAACTACCACCAGCGATTATTCTTGCAATATAATTCTGAACTGACTGGGTTTAGAAAATAAAAATTAGTAATGCAGGCGCTTGCAAGTTGCATAACAATTTTAGCAATCCGTGTCACCTGTTTCCAAAAAGACAAAGTGAAGTCACCCAGATTTATTTTTTGTTCTGTCTATCTCGTAATAAATATTAAAAATTACAATCGCACAAATTTACCGAAGGATGTCTCTTCCCGGGCAAAAATATAAAACTTATAGGCTTTGCCATTAAATAGTTATAGTGTTATACGCATCGCGACACCCATGTAGTCATTGGTCACTAGTAGTCACGTGACCCTAGTAATCCATCGGCAATAACTAGTATCACCCCAAAAGATAACTTAAACCTGTAGGGAATGTCATACCGAATACTATCCAAAGCAATCTAAACCTTATATTGTCATCAGCAAATTGTTTTAAAGAATTTTGAAGAAGTGTACTGGCTGAACGAAACTCATTTGAATTGAATTACTTTAGACCCATAAATGTGTGGTTAACCATATCTACATATTTAGGGGACAACCTACATATTTGGTTTTCCATTAATTTGTTTATTTCATTAAAGTAATAACTATTAGTTTTCGAAATAACGTTAATCATTTGTATTTCATACTTTTTCACACATTACCTGACATCAGATTGTTATTGTATACAATAAATAGCTAATAAATAGATTTACTATTAAAGCATGGGATATTATTTTCATTTCTACATTAACTGATGGATTCAGTTAGAGTAACTAGTTATTCTGTAGTATAACTACATTTCACGCTTTAACTGTAACATACAAACTACAGTACTATTAAGACTTGTCCTGTCTGTAAATGCGGGAAATACTAAATGAGTAAAATATCCAGGTTTAAGGATTAAAGAACATATACATTTTACTAAAAGTACTGGATTGCCAAATATAAAATTATTGATCATGTTTGGAAAATAACTATAAGATACATTAGTAAACCAGAAATAGTATTATATCAAATGATATATTAAAAATATTTTTTTTCTTCAAACGTCACAAAAGTGACAATTTATTTGTCTTTATTGACAAGGTAAAAGTGTCACTTTATCTGCCTAAGCAGATAAAATAGCATCTTTTGCGTACTTTATCTGCCTAAGCACACAAAATCGTTCATCTCTCTCTTTCTTTCTATGTTTGTCCGCTATCTGCTCCGAAGATACTGGACCGATTAAATTGTATGATGGCTTAAAATTTTGCTAATTTTTAGACTTAGATCGTAGGCCGGTTTTTATTTTCAAAAAGAGTACGAAAACGTTTTAATTTAAATAAACCTCTAAGCAGCGGTTCGGACCATCTGTCGCCGTGGGTTATGGTGTAACAGCTGCTGTGGCCGTGTGCTATTAGCTCGGGTGATTCAGCATCTTCATATATCATTACAGTAGCGCGTTATTTGAACAACACAGGTTGGCGCAGGGGTACGGTGTTCGCTTATCACGCGGGTGGCCTGGGTTCGATTCCCGGCCGATGCATCTTTTTTTTAAATTTATATTAATGAAATTTACCTGAATACGTTTGCGGATAAAATATTATATGTTATTCGGCGTAAAAGTGACTTTATGTGGCTTAGCTGAATTATTTGCCTCACTAACGTTCGGCTAAACAAACTTCAGCTTCGCCACATAAAGTATCACTTTTACTCCTAATAACATAATCGCGCCAGCGTGGCTCTGATGGTTAGAGCATCGGACTGCGGCGCGGAAGTCTGGAGTTCAAATCCCAGATCGATGCCTGGCGGGCGGCCTACCCAGTCGCTTTAAATAATTGGGAACCTGCGTTCGAAAGAACAAGGGGTAATAATGCGGTTGTCTAATGCGTGGTGCTCACCACATCACCACGTGTCATGAATTTGACACACGACAGCCGGGTGTGAGAGCGAGGATACGGAAGCTCTAACCTTCCGCCTTGCAGGCCAAGCTCCTTCATGGGGTGTTAGTGCCTCACCATTATTATTATTACTATTAAAGAAGCGCGTATATTTTACTGAATAAGAATTATTCGGGAATCTTGCCCCTCAAAAGACACTCCTAAATTGATGGGGTGTGCACTCAAAGATATACTTAAAAAAAATACACTATCTGGAATGACATTGCGGATTTAAATGTGGAGGGCTTCATCCCTTTTGCGATTGCAAAAAATCAGAAATAATATTTTCCCTTTTTATTACTGAAAATTGATTAATTTTATGTATACATCGCATTTACAAGCTTAGCTTTAAATATTGCACAAAGATTTTTAAACTCATGGAAAGCTTATTCTTTCTAGATTCAGGTGATCTCAAACTAATTTCAAAATTATGTTTAACAAATGCTAAAAAATTGTTTAAACAAAGCGTACCGGGAATGCGTGGTATAAATTTCAGCATCAAAATACTTTGAAAACTCTTGCACATAAATGCACAATTCCAGAGCATGAAATGTGTAGAAAACAATGAAGAAATTTCTAATGAAAGCATTATGTGCATTGATTTATTGTTGTAGAAAATACGATTTATTTTCCGCTACATATTTTGATTGATACATTGATTTGCACCACGTAACCCATGAAAAATGTATCCCTTGTAGTGGTCTAACAACTAGTCAAAATTCAGCTTTCCGCTAATTATTTCCGACGTCATCCCTTTATTTCCCGAGGTACGTGGTGCAAATCAGTGATCGGCGAGGCGCGACACGCGTAGCGATCAAAACACACAGCGGAATATAAATCGTATTTTTTACAACAATAAGTCAATGAAGATAATTCTTTCACTAAAAATGTTTTAATATTTTTCGACACATTTCACACGCTGGAAATATGCCTTTGTGTGCAATAGTTTTCAAAGACGGCTGAAAGTTATATCGCAGATTCCCGATACGCTTTGTTTAAACAGTTTCTGTAGCATTTGTTAATAGTTATTTAACCAACAAGTGTGTTAATGAAAGCGATTAATAATCGAAACTGTTTAAAGCACGAACGAGCGACTGCGATTATTAACAAACAAGTTGATAAAAAAATTTTTTCATTGACCGCAAAATCTTTTTTGTGGCGAAAAATTTTATTAATGCAACTAACCTCCATGCAAAATATCATCAAAACGTCAAAATCACAAAAACCGTTAATTAATGAAAAAGAGTGTATTAATCAAAATCAGTGTATTAATAGATCTATTAATCCAACCTTTTTAAAAAAACAGTTAATTAATGAAAAAGAAAGTATTAATCAAAAACAGTGTATTAATGACGTCTATTAAATCCATCCTTTTTTAGGAAAAATAATTCATTAATATTGAAATTAACAAACGGCCAACGAAAAAAATAATTTCGAGATTAATTTGAGATCATATGAATCTAGAAAGAATAAGCCTCCAACTAGTTTAAAAATCATTGGAAAGTATTCAAAACTAAGATTGTAAATGCAATTGTACGCATAAAATTTATCAATTTTCAGTAATAAAATAATTCGGAGAACATCTTTTGCTGGTTATTTGAAATCGCAAAGAGAATGAAGCCCTCCACATTTAGATCTGAAAAGTAATTCCAGATAGTGTAAATTTACTTTTAAAACTTTATCTTCGAGTGCACACCCTATGATTGAATTTATGGTCCCTGATTCCTGACTAAATCAGTGTGTTATTCTCCTTAACATAGAATTTAGGCTTACACCGCGTAGTATTTGTATATGAACACCCAGCATTATCTGGGTTAATGTGCCTTGCACCTTGTGAAGTCGAGCAAAAACCCGCGCGATAGCCATGCTCTTTGGTGACTCGTGTTGTTTGAGTATCTTGAGAACGAGGATACTTAGGCAGATTTGGCCGTTTTGCTGTTTGTGCATCCATATTCACTAACGTTTCGCAAGACCTTGCAGCTTGCATCATCAGAGTGAAAGTCGCACTAAGAACCGAAGGTCGGTGTGGAGCTATTTATAGTCCTTTGTGCCAGGCGCGCGGAGTGGCGTAACGCTGGTTGGTCATCCGAGTGCAACGTAATCCGTGGGGCGTGGCCGTATGACGCAGAGTGGTTGTAATGCTTTAGATCGTGTATCACAGGGGTCCACGTTTTACTAAGCTTAAAGCCATCTTTCCTGTTGATATTATTTGGATGTTTTTCTATTTCTATGGCTTCACGTATCACTCGCGGGAAGTAATGAGGTATTCTGGCAAGTACTCTGGCATTCTCAAATTCTAGAGTGTGCCCATTTGTAAATGTATGCTCAGCTACGGCTGATTTTGTGATGCGTTTGTGTTTGCAATCGCCTTTATGTTCTTGGAGTCTTAGATCAACGGAATGACCAGTCTGTCCAATGTAACTCGAGCCGGAAGAACAAGGAATGCGATATACGCCAGCGGTTTTTAAACTTGGAATCTTGTCTTTTACCGATCTGAAGCAGTTACCCAAAGTTTCCTTGCTCGTGAACACAGTTTTGATGTTGCATCGTTGCAGGACACGTCCTATCTTATCAGTCGAGCCTTTAACGTAAGGTAGAAATGCTAAGCCTTCCAGAGGGGGAGATTCTTCTTTAGCCTTTTTTGTCATAGTCTTGTCTAGTGCTTTTCGTATGGCGGTAGTTGTGTATCCGTTCCTTTGTAAAGAGTCAAACAGATGTAGCTTTTCTCTCTCTAGATTTTCCTCGTCTGAGATACGCAAGGCTCTTGTCGCCAGAGTCTGGAGAACTGTTGCTTTTTGCATTGGATGATGGTGTGAGTCAGCATTTAGATATCTGTCCGTGTACACGTGTACCGTACACAACATCCAAATAATATCAACAGGGAAGATGGCTTTAAGCTTAGTAAAACGTGGACCCCTGTGATACACGATCTAAAGCATTACAACCACTGTGCGTCATACGGCCACGCCCCACGGATTACGTTGCACTCGGATGACCAACCAGCGTTACGCCACTCCGCGCGCCTGTCACAGAGGACTATAAATAGCTCCACACCGACCTTCGGTTCTTAGTACGACTTTCACTCTGATGATGCAAGCTGCAAGGTCTTGCGAAACGTTAGTGAATATGGATGCACAAACACTAAAACGGCCAAATCTGCCTAAGTATCCTCGTTCTCAAGATACTCAAACAACTTCACGAGGTGCAAGGCACATTAAGCCAGAAAATGCTGGGTGTTCATCTACAAATACTACGCGGTCTAAGCCGAAATTCTATGCTAAGGAGAATAATTCGAGTAACCACGAAAGCCTCAAACAGTACATAAATCAGTGTGTGTCTGCCTCTGCGATTGAGCTGAATAAAAGTTGACTAGTGGTCACTAAGGTTGAAATAAAGTAACCTTCCATCCCAACTTGTCAAACAGACACAGATACGAAGTATCAAAAAGGATAAGTTTTGTTTTGCTAACTTAAACGGATAAATTTTATATAAAGGGTAGCGATTTTTGCATAATTGTTTAGTGTGGTAAAATATCCAGAACACCATATCAAATTACAGCACCACAATGTACTTATACAGACGATATTGATACTATTACTAATTAGATACAGATAAAGAAAATGTATAAACATAATCCTGAAGCACCATAACATGCTAGTAGATGTATTAGAAACTGAAAAGAAGCTCGTTCAGGCTTAAGGAATTTAACGTTTAGCAGTCACTATTAATTGCTACAGTAGGCTTCTTCCACTTAGATATGTAGATTCGATTCTTTGCTTTCGTGTGTTGCTCAACATTAAGTTTTACTCTTTCTTTGTTTACTATAATCATATTAAATAGAGGTCTGGATGTTTCCGTGTATATGCCGTTTACGATCTTTTTGGGTCAGGTGAGGCTATGACCATCTAGTAATTTTGTTGGCAGTAACTCTGTGGCAACTAAACTCCCTCGTGGAAATTGACACTTTTTGTGTTAGGTTAGGTTGTTTTCAGTTTAAGATTATATTTTCTGAATAGGTACATTGTTTCCGGATCTCTGTTTAAATTAAGGATGGAAAATTTAAATGATTTGACAATTGACGAGAGAAACGAAAATGAGAAATAATGCATATGAAAAGCATTCAATATTAATGTTTATTGCAATTTGGATAAGAATTGTGTACATGCTATGAATATACCACTTTATTTTACATGCTTGCTGCATGCTTGCTTGCTTGCTGGTGTGGATGGATAAAGACGTCGCGAACTGATGCCAAATTACTAATTTAGTAGAGCAATTGAGCAATATTAGTCTTATAGAAATTAACATGTGAAAAATGTAAATATCTTGTCAAATGGATAACTTGCTGATTTTACTTCATGTTGATTTTCACATCTGCCACATAACATTTAACACTAAAATAGTAAGAAGTAGGTAGGTAGTAAATTATTATACATTACGCTGGATTTGTTTCCTTTTCATTTTTTAACGTACAGCAAATATATTCTCTAGTCCCCGCATCAACTCGTGTTTTTTTTAAATCTGGCCTGTCCTTTTTAACTTGAAAGTAGCATTGTTTAATGGAAATTTCTTGTGGTAACAAAATTATTTTGGGCATTTTAACTTTTTCGTTGACGGAAATTAAATTTATTTTCACACACTTGGTAAATAAATTATTTTCTTACGAATATTAAAATAATAAATCTGGCAATGTGGTGGCAAGAAAATGTCAAACTGACACTGACAGAAAAAAAAGTTGCATCCGCTACATAACCGAATCAGTTCGTCCAACACATAACAAAAATCATAGCCAACTCTGTCCCAAAAAAGGTCGTGAACGGATTATATATGACGAACTCAGGGGCGGACTGGGACTAATAGGCCCGGGATGCTGGGTGCCTAGGGGGCCCGCGGCCCGCACGAGGTCGTGCGGTATAGCTCGGACCTGGGGCGAAGCCCCAGCCGCCGGAGGCAATATCGCCAAAGCCAAAAAATGTTTTCGCTGGTGCGATACATTTTATGGCCTAAAACGCTATTTTAGGACACGATTAACAGGCACCAACAACTACCTACTAGTAACACTACCCGAGTGCGCAATTCAAATTTTGCAAAAATTATATTAGATGAAGGCCTACGACCAATAATGTAACTCGCAAGTACCAAATTCGCACTCGCAACCTGCGAGCTTGTGAGTGGATTTGGCAAGGGGCAATGTGGGGCGAGTCTCAATGTACTGAACATGCTGATTGAATCATGCATTGCATAACTTTCTAATAATCACCTTATTGAATAGGTACATATATTGATGTATAAATTATATTTTGTTTCAGGCTTTCGTGATCCATTGGTATTAATGTTTTTCAGTTTATGGTAATGACCACACAACAAACTACTTTTTTATTTTCTTATTTTCTACATTTCGAAAAACTAGGCTTTCATTCTCAAGAAGATTAGGGCACAAAAACAGAAATAAAATCATCAAAAATACTTCATAAACAAACAATATATAAATATATATGAATGAAACTATATATGTCCTCATTGTGTAAGTAACATCATTTTGTTTATTCAAATTTAGACTATTATTACTAGTATTATCTATATATTGCATATTACCAGTTGAACTACGTCAACAACATTTTACTGAGGAATTTAGAACTCTCCAAGTACATCTATGATTGATTCTGTGCTTGGAATCTTATCTGATTCTATACTGTAACGCTTCCTCCTGTACTAAATTCTTATTATACATAAAATGTATTTAAATGTAATACATCCGCTAATCAAACTCTGCATCAATTCAACTCGTGAACAGACGATAAGAAATCTTACCCGCTCTGCGCAATGTAGCGCTAAATGAACGACAGCGTCGTTCCCTTTCCAGTGGAAGCTAAGTCAAGCACCCTGATAACGCGGCCAAAAAGGTATAAAAGAAGACTGCACTTTCATTTCAAAAACGTGAGATTTATCCTATCAATTATTCCTCTCCTTTCCTACCTGAGTTCTCCGGTCTGACACGTTGAACTGTCTAACGGAACAAGCCTACAACCCCTTACCTGACCAGGTTTCAAGGGAGGTGACAGATTGAACTGTCAGCCCAACGAAGTTTAAACTTTCCGTAGCCCATCAGGATAACCGCTTCCAGTCCCCACAATTATTAAGTGCAAATCCCGGCGCTTCGAGAAGACAAATACATAGCATAACCTAAATTTACTAATAATTGGACCTGTAGGAATTGAAACAGCTATCCTGTCTACGAGCGGCTAGAATACAGTAACCGCCCCTCAAGAAAGTCACCTGGAGAGTCCGTTTTAGACGCTTAAAAACGTCTCCTTGGGGTCCGAAGTTCGAGCTCGTGTTCAATAAATTCATTGCAGGCGGGCCGCCAAACCACCGGTTCCCGGCTAAAAAGTGAACGTCTTCCATCTGCAAGATTTAACATCGCGTTCGCTCCAAGAACGCTCCCCAGCTTGCGTAAGGTACCAGCGGCCTCCGCGCCAGGAGTTAACCACTAACGCTGGCCCCAGGTAACCCTTAAAAATCGCTAATTTCACGGGCAAATTACAACTTAAAATCACAGTCAACAATTGCGGCGGAAGGTCAAGTTCGAAGGAACAAAACATCTACTCACCCTATTTTCCACAGAATCAACGTGCTTGGGGGTAGACGATTCAAACGACCTACGCATTCGTTAGGAGCCCGCAACACGCCCCGGTGTAGTGGGTTGCAGCGCGTCCCACGAATCCAGATATCGTCACCGTAGAACATATTAATTAAATAATGTACTATTCAGTTATTTCTAATTAACCTTTGTATATAGCTAAAAGCATTATATTTATTTGGGTAATATCTAGTGGTTTTACTAATCGAATATATATTTGCGTGAACGTAATTATCCGATTTTGAGCTTAACTAGAGGTAAAAATTTTGACGCCGTTAGTAAGGGGATGAAACGTCACAATACTGATTAGTAAAAGTGCCTCCAGGAGATCCTGCTTCATTGAAGTCACAGTCGAGTTTTCACTATTTGTAACTTCGCTGACAGTCTACTTGCGTACACGCCAGTGTCATTAGAAACTTCTACGTAACGTATAGGGTTGTATACGCTGACGAGTGGACGTTATATTTAATAGAGCAATTTAAATGCACATGCTATGCAATATTTGCATGCATCAGCATTATTATTCTGAAAATGAGGAATACATGGATTACAAATTAATTGCGGGGCGGGGGCCCTGAGGCCAAAATGTGCCTGTGTAAACGCGCTAGTGGTGCTGCATTTTAATTTACATCCTGTGGGCCCGGACGGCCCAAGGGCCCGGGATGCGATCGCATCCCGGCATCCCTAGCCAGTCCGCCCCTGGACGAACTATTGTAAATTGCATTTGCATGATTATCTAAGCCACCATCCACAAATCCACTATCATTTTTTGCACTATAGCTGATAAGGATCAGTAATCACAGAGATGAGTTTCATCGACACCATACATAACTTTTAGATTTTACACGCCCTAATAAACTATTACTACAAGCATGCCGGCGTTGAGTCCATCTTTCCGTTCTTCCGAGATGTATGATTTTACCAGACACTTGTAAAATCATGAAAATTCTGGTAAATTCTAAAAAACATTTGATTCAGGGGCTTATAATTTCCGCGGCTCTGTAACTCCGAACAAAGCAATTTTTAAGAATCTGCGTTCGTTAGAGCCGCCGTTGCTGCACCCAATTTTTCAGATATTATAAATTGAGTAGAAATATCGAGTAAGTCGGGGTAATGGAGGTGACGATGGAGCAGCAGCCTGCGGCCTTCCACAATATTAGCGCCGATATTAAAAACTCATAACTCAGGGCCGACAGTTTATCAATGTTAAATATGCAGGCGCACAAAGTTTTCCAGGTTTGCGTTGTTAACTCGCCACATTTTTCACCTTTGTAATTTATCGGCGGCGGTCCTGCCGTAGTGCACTGACAGAGATAAATCAGAGTTTTATCAAATAGTTCGCCGCAATCGCACGCAACGATTGGCCAGGGACGATAACAAGCATTAATAAGACGGCAAACAGGGGTACAGAAATTGCACATTTTTGTAAATCGACAGGGATGAGTAGTTCGACGTATTAACAAACGTATCAAAAGCTTCCATCGATAGAAATCAAACTTCAACTTGTGGCAAAGTTATAAAAATTTATTTTGTTATTTTTCTGTGGATAAAGGGCGATGGCATTTCTTATCGATATTATGGGAAATAGTTCCTTCTGGAAATATTGTGTGGAGGGTAGTCGTTTAGCTATGAGTACTATTACAGTACTAATCTCTTATACCGACCTTTTTGTGGTGGTAGTGGAGACGCTTAATAAACAATAAAACTAAGATGTTTATTAGTAGAACAACAGGTATACTACTAAACAGCTCTGTTTATGAAAAGCATATAGAAAAAACCTTAAAATTCAACTTCCTGGGTAATTGGATAAAGAAAGACCTAGATTCAGAAACAGAGATACATAGTAAAATAGAACAAGTTAGAGCAACATTTATCAATACCGTAAATTTACTGCACCCCCAAAATTCGACGTTCATCCCATATTACTCTAAAGTAGTCCATAGTATGGAGTTGAGACAGGGTAAGTGAAGATCAATACACTAAATAAATTAGAGACCGTTGAGATGTGGTTTTCCCGAAGACTTCTAAAAATTCCATGAACGAACGCAGCGAACCAGAAAGTTGTAAATCTCACGAACCGAGATAGAAGACTGACACAAATAATAAAAATCTGTAAAGGGCTTTACTGCAAAGTACCCTTGCAAGTGCATGTTTTGAAACTAAAAAGTAAAAAAACAATGCATCCGGTGGTACTCGAACTCGCGTTTGCGGGCACCAGTCAGAAGCTTCAACGCCTTCGCCACCATTAAAATCATATAATATTCGCGTTTGGTTGCGTTATAAAAGACGCTGTACATTCCTGTCCCTTTTACAACGTGCCAATTGTTACTTCTATCTATTCCTTAGCTAAAGCAAAAACAACTTTTACTTTTTTAAGGTGCTCACCCTGTATATATTTGACCGAAAGTATATTCGGCTTCAAATAGTTTTTGAGCTATACCGACAACAGACGGGAACAGAGGAACAGACAGATAGGCGGACTGACAGACATACGGAAGTTTTTTTCACGTTCATAAAACTTCCTTCGTCTTTTAGACGAGGAAAGTAAAAATAAGCAAAATAGCTTAACTCGGCGATATGTTCTGCAATATTTAGTACTATTATCCAAAACTTATAGTGGAAGACAAACTAGAAGGAAAACGCAGCATCGATAGAAAGGAATATTAATGGATCGAAATTTTCAGTGACTATACTTGCCTAGACGGCCAGCACAGTTCCAAGAGTTGTTACCAATTTCCATTGACGGGGAAGCCCCCCGTTTTGGCTGACATTATAGTGACGGGAATAACCATTAAAATAATGTAGTATTAGAGGTATTAGAGCTATTAGTCGCGCTGCACATATTTAATTCCATGTTCAAGCATTTTCGTTTAGCAAATTTAATGACTGAATTACTCATTTTACAATTGACACTAACCTTAATGTTGATAAAATTTTGAAAAACGCTCTTGCTTTTACAGTCTTTTAGAAATGTTTGCTTGCAAATTCACAACTCTAGAACTTAAATTATAATATATGTTCTCCTCCTGTGACCGAGTCCCATTTTCACTAAAACACTGCTAGAATCAGTGGTTTGAATCTGACCCAATTCGATAAAAACCCCTAACCACACAAATGTTGTTTAATGTTTTTTTATAATTCTATTAGTTTTTGTTTCTTATATACAGGGTTGTTCAAAAGTATGGAAACGGTGAAATAACGACATAGTTATTGATTTTATAAAAAACAGTTAAATACAAAAGTTGCTTACTACCAGATATAGGCTATAATTTAGCATGTTTCGTTCTTTTTCGTTCGAGGGTGCATACTGCAAAACGCAATCGTAAATTTTTTTAAATAGCAATACGTATATACTTCTTTGATGTTATTGGATACAGATTCTGGTGTATTCATTCAAGTTTCTAAGGCCCTATATAAAAAAAATTAGAGAAAGCAAAAACATGTAAAACGACTCGACTTCTTTTAGAACAAAAGGACTATTATGTGGCGTTTGCTATTTCTGATATCACTATCATTACTTCCATTTATTTTTATTACTTAAATTTAATGTTGTTTGTTAATTTTTACTAAGGGTTTATTTACTCAAATTCTTTGTTATTCTTTGTTTTCCAGTTTCTAAACCATGCTTTTAGGCGGCCTTCGCGGGCCCAGTGTTAAGGTCCAGTCGGTTACCTCGCCTTCCGTCGCAGTACGTACCATGTCTGCTTCGGGCATGATCGGTTTTTCGAAGTTTAGGGGGGCCGAACTATTCAGATCTTTGTGGCCTGTTCACAGCGGCTAAGTTTAATGTAGCAGGTGGACCTTCGTTGTAACATTTTGACTACTTATTAAGTAATATATGACTACTAACCCCTTTGCGATTGCTCATGTCAAGTATACATACGAGAGCCGTTTTTTTCAACCTCTGATTAGCCATAACAATAAGACAAGTGCATATAAAACAATGATTTTATTACTAAAAGTGATGTACACTTATGGTTACTTTTCGACATAATCAACTTTGAGATTGAGGCATTTGTCGTACCTGTGGACAAGCTTTCCAATACCTTCTGCATAAAATGCTGTCGCCAATTAATTAGAATGAGTCTTACGTTGTTTGGAAGTTCCTCGTTATTTTGAAAGTGCTGCCCCCCTAGCCACTTCTTCAGTTCAGCGCTAGGTCGAAACTGTGTGCCGGGTGATCGAAAGTATCCCCTTGAAATTGCTCAAGCAACCGGTGGTTTACAGCATCACTGTACGGCCGTTCCTCCGGCTCCTTGAACAATATGGGGTATTTTCGATCACCGGCATACAGTCCAGACCTAGCGCCGAGTGACTTCCATGTTTTCCCTGAACTGAAAAAGTGACTAGCAGGGCAGCGCTTCCAAAATAACGACAAGCTTAAACACAACGTCAAGGCTCATTTTAATTCATTGGCGGCAACATTTTATGCAGAGAGTATTGGAAAGCTTGTCCACAGGTACGACAAATAACTCAATCTCAAAGGTGATTATGTCGAAAAGTGACCATAAGTGTACATAACCTTTAGTAATAAAAGCATTGTTTTACATACACTTGTCTTTTTGATATGGCCAACCGGAAGTTGAAAAAAAAAACGGTCCTCGTACATGCGTATTTACTTTTTAATAGATTCAATTCAATTCTAACTTCAACGTCTTTCATTTGCGATACTTGTATGTATCTGTTTATTTACATGTCTTATTTTTTTTGTGTATTCATTCTAAGGTGTCTCGGCGTAGGTAAGGATACCAACAAAGGTAGATTCAAAGCAGCTGAGACATCTCACAGGAGCGCCGAAATGAATCAACTGTCCTTTGATTGCGAATTTCTAGGAGGGCTGTTCAGCAAATTTTTCCATTTTATAAATAATATTCGTGGTGCCTACTCCCTTTTATTTTGGTTACAATAAACATATTTTGTGACAGTATCTCGCCCTAACCTACGTCGTGTAGAAACAAACCCCTTTCCCACTGAGCTTTAGCTGGTTAACTTCCTGTTGCAGGACATTTGAGACGTAATTAGGGTGAGCTTTGCTTTTTATATATTAACAACAGCAACTCAGTTACTAAATGGCAGACGAATGAACGAAAACTTTTGAATTCAATTTTATTATTTGAAACATAAAAATTCGTGCAAACAGAGATTCTACGAACTATAGCATAAACGTAGAGTTTTCCGTAACTCACTAAAATTATTTATAGCTGCTTCTTAAGAAGAGAGTGTTTGAGAATCAATTATTCCAAAGAATGGGCATTTAGAAAGAAACCCAATCAGACTTTTTTTTATAGAAAATTTAACGTCTTTTATTTTTTATTGAACCTTCTCCACAAAAGAAACCGTTTACTAGGTATTTACAAAGTCTACACTTTTTTCAAGATTTTGCCGATTCCCCAGTTTCAATTGTTCAGGACTTTTTACGTAATCAACAGGAGACACAGACGATGTAAAGTTTGAAGGTTAGTCGAGGAGATGGATTGCTAAATATTTTTTAAGGAATGTAGATCATGGATCTTGTTGTCTTCGGAATATAGCTAACAATTTACAGTTATACTAATTTACAGGTATGTAAGGTCGATACCCTTTTTGTCTAAATGTAGCGTGGTACATTTATTGGCATTTAAAAGCAAACACTAAGCAGAACTTAAAAGTATATTACGTCCAGATCGTCTTGAATTTTGAGGTGTCAAGTGATTATAGCAAAAATTATTGTGTTCGCTGTGTACCTAAACGCCTGGGATTGCATCACACAAGCAATTCGTTGCAATATTTACATTTTTAGAAACGCAGCTATCCAATTAATAATGATCGGCGTAAGCCAATATGTTCAAATTTATGTAATTTCGTGCGGTGGGGTAATTCACCAAACGTCTTACTGTAGTCCAAATATATTACAATAACGATAACTACTGGCTTTAGAAACAGACGCTCAATTTTTCATAGGTGGCTGCTTTCAAAAGATCCCCGAAAAACAACGCACAAAAAAAACAGTATTAGAAGCGGGGGTAGGTCGATAGAAGCTTCCAAAATTTCATCTTGGTTAAACTGAGAGTCGGATAGCGATGCTACTACATCTTTATAATTTGGACAAAAGGTCATTTTATACAAGTTTCACTCTTTTCCATTCGTGGATGTCCTTTACGAATGATTTTAGTGACTAGTTCTTCTAATGTATTAATTTTGATATTTTAAAATTTAAATATCACACCATTACATGTAGACCATGTTTCATGTTCGAAAATGCTGTTGCTAAACCATGCAAATAGCTTATTGACTTAGCCAACCAGTTAGGTGACAATTTATAACAAGCTAGTCTGAATTTCTATCACGTGTTTAAATTTAATAAGGCTGTCGTGTTTAAAGTAAAATTTTAATTTAATTTTTGATATTGTCAATCCATGGATCTACCTTTTCTCTTTAAAGGTTTGTTTTCCAGGTTTGTATTCTACCATTAGAAAATATTTCAGGAAAGTTAACATACTTTCTTATAGCCTAGTGGAAACCTCTAACTAATGGTTTTATACCAAGAAAATTGGTTTGCCATGCTGTAGGTCTATTTGTGAAACCTCGCTAGACTGCATTCTCAATTTGTACAAATGAAATGAATTTGTTTTCTTATAGTAATATAACCTCACCGAAAAAATTTATGCATTATCTGATAATGTTAATAGCCTTTTAGGATTACATAAAGATCAAGTTAGTGAATCTTTAGCATCAATTGTTGGATACTTAACTAAACTTAAAAAACGTTGAAAAAATTTGTGAAACTATTCCGGTGTTGTCATTTAACAAACTTGTTAAATTTTGCATCACCAGGACCAATGCTTTGAGAACAATATTTGCTTCTGTGATTTAATATTTTGTTTTATTAAATTATTATACATCCGGGTTTGGCTCTGCTCAAAATATTTCTGGTAATGAATAGTTTAAATGGTAAACGATGTTAGAGTGGAAAATCGTCAAGCTTCGATTCCGGATATTTTTGCCGTTCATCGCGCGCTATTCTGGTTGACCCCGTTCTAGCGCCTTACTGGTTAAATTTAGAGATCGCTGAACTAGCTTGGAGACTTTTAGTTTTTGCATATCAAATTTTGCCCTACTATGGGCGTAAAGTCGGGCTACTAGTTTTTGTAGGTAACTTTCACTTTTTTTTTGCCACTATAATTAAAATTCATAGTCCCGAATTAGACCGGGGCCGCCGGGCGATTTGGTGGCGTCCGTAGCTCGGAAATGTGCCGTGGTCGGACTCCCAAAGATTTCAAAGTTCGGGCAAATGTGCAGCTCCGCCCGGATCGCAGCAGCGCGGAGATTTATTTCAGGAAGCCTCTGGGATAGCTTCAAGAAAATTTATACGTTCGAAATACGGCCTTCGAGGACGCAAATGATATGCGCGCTCAATTCTCGGACGGCGGACGGGTCAGATAAGGATCTCTAGGTTATCGGGGTGTTCTTGCAGGCAGACAGTGACCATACCAAACCCGCAAGAACTTTTATTTAGGCGATTTCTCCCTTGATAAGACAGTAACCATACCAAAGCAAACGAGTGATCGCTCCGGGTAGATTAGGAGAGGTTTAGGAGAGGACTCGAGACAGAATCTGCCAAAGAGCTAAAAAGGACAAAAGTAAAGGTTATTTCAATTCCCCTAACTGGGGGCGGGCTGCTATAGGAACCTTCCGTCCCTCTTCAGCCAAGAACGGGAAACTCGGGATGGGTAAGAGAAAGGACGGGTGGAGACTGGAAGAATGGTCAGGAAAGTTGGAGAAATACTGCCCCGGCATTCGCCTCAGAGAAGGTACTTTGTTGACTCAGGAAAACCACCTAAAAACCTGAATCAAGGCAGGCGGCCACAGGAATCGAACCCACGACCTCCCGAATGCTAAGTGGACGTGCTACACACTAAGCCACGGAGCTCGGTGTCAAGGCGCTGTCGGGTGTGCACGTGGCCTCCCCACTTAGATAGTGGGGGAAACACTCCTGCGCGCAAACGGGGATTCATGCGCATCGGCTACCGGCCCGCGCTATCGCTTCTTAGCGCGGTCTTGAAATGCAAACATTTGATAAGGCGGAGAATTAAATTCCCAATACGTTTCAAGTATGTTTAGAATTTATATTCACAAGCGTAACGTCACAGAAAACAATATTAATGTGAAAACTGAGATATTTGCAAAGATAGTAAATTATGTATCTAGATCGAAAAATTGCCTTTTTATGGACAATGCCTGCAATTGCTGGCCGTGGCGATAACCGATGTAAGCAAGCAGGCCATAAAAAGCAGTTTTCGTCCGAGGTGAATATTAAATTTTCCCATCGACCGTCAGAATTTGAAGAACAAAATTAAAATGAGAATGTGAATTAGAAGAGTTGCTGCGGACGTAAACCATTTGCGGATAAAAAATTAATGGGGTCCAAAAAGTGACATTTCTGTAAGTAAATGCGTTTGTAAGATCACATTTTCCAGAGGTCGGCAGAAAATTTATTTTTTTAACTTTTAACAAACTTATATCCACTGCTTATATCCACGAAGACTTTTGATATGGTTTTTAATACGTTATGATATTAATCGCTACTATTATTAAAAATTGTTGTAATAATTGTAGCGAAACTGTTCATTTTTTTTCAGCTATTCACTGGCCTACAAATCGCAGCACCAATAAAAATTCTTAACGAAGCGTTTATCCACACTGTTTACAAATGCAGAAGCAATTTCGGGCATAAAGCCGGCGTAATGTAGCCGAGGTGCGTTCACCTCGGCGATTAACCTTCATCAAACAGCGCCTGGAATGAGGGAACAAAGCCAATTAATGCAGCTATTAAACATGTAATATTGCAAAATTGAATGGCGAATGCGGGCCGCGTCTCGGTTTGTTCTTATCCAACATGGCGGCCATTAATCTAATATATTAGGCTGCAAAGTCGATGGTGCATTCTGATACACAATACACAATGGCGAGAGGTGGCTCAAGAACAAAGCATTTGATATACCTCTTTCGGATCTTGACAGTGTTCAATGGCATGCATAGTGCACGAAAGCCCTCCACGTTGTTTACAAAGAACGAGTGCACCAGAATCCACCCCACCGTTTTGATGGATCGAGCTGCTTGCCGGAAATTAATGGGGACTCCACAAAGGTACTTTTAGCGAGGAACAATGGTTCGACGCTGGCTCCAAGAGTTTTGCAAATTGGTGCGGAATCACTTCTGGACCCGCGCAGCTATTTGATCAACTAATATCTGCTATCCCATTCGAACTCACTTTATTTGCGGCGTAACGACTTTTTTACACCGGCACGAAATTGATAATAAATCTGTTATGGTAGCGCTCGACGGAGGTGAAACACTGCGATAACCAATACGAAATAAAATCACCGATGTTGGTGGCGACTGTAAACCCTTCACCCCAGTTTATGACTCATGGTGTTTCGAACAAACCTACAAGCAAGTTTCGTATATAATTAATATAATTCTCCACTAGCATAATGGTTCTCAAATTAAGCCGATTTAAACAACCATCGTTAGTATTCTCACCTCGCATTTCTATTTAATCAGAACGCTGTCATGTTTAAAGCAAACAAAGGGAGAAATTGCTTTATGTAAATCTTGATGTATGAAACAGAAGCTGTACTGTTGCTATGACAGTTATAAGTGATTTTGGTTTATTACAGCTTTAATTGATGACTGCATTTTCTGCAAGTGAATATTTCTGTGAAGAAGGTCTTCTATCCAAAAGATACGTACAGATGTTCAAGTGAAATTTACAACTGATGGCAGTTGTGCCTTAACTGTGTATGCTACCCCACAAACTTGTCAATGAATAGATATTTAGACTATTCTTATAGCAAGCGGCAATATGCACCGCAATTAATTATAAATAACAATAAAATTAGAATTAAATATTTATAACCTATAGTCAGGATTTTGTCAACAATTGCAATGATATATTTCCGTATATTTTTAATCTTCTTCGACTTTATCCTCTATGGGTTTGTCGTCTTCAACTTCCATAATATTCGGTTTTCCCAATCTCCCTGTTCCAAGTCTCTTTCCTCCATGATATTGTCTACATGCGTCTTCCACTTCATGGCCGATCTTCTTCTCCTTTTTTTACTTCCTTTTACGATAAAGGAAGTATTGGATTCACCTTAAAAATTCGAAATTGAGTTTTCAACAGATCTTCACATTTTAGAGTCCCCTGATCCCAAAAATTTTTTTTTTCATTGGTCTGTCTGTGTGTCTGTCTGTGTGTCTGTCTGTCTGTGTGTCTCTCTGTCTGTGAACAGAATATCTCAAAAATGAAAAGAGCTATGGCGTTGAAACTTCATATATAAGTTTTGTGTAGTATGTAGATGAGACAACAAGCTTTTGAAGAAAATCGCATAACCGGAAGTAGGTTTTTACTTATGTGATTTTTCAGTTTTTTCGATTTTTTCAAAAACGGCTCTAACGATTTTTTTCAAACTTTCCATTTTTAATGTGTATTGATGTGAGATAGGGGATTTTCCAGTTAAATGCTTCTAAAATGGTTTTCTCCTCCCTTCTCGATTTTCTTGTTACCAATTGGATTAGTTTATCTCCCCCGTATTTCCAGAGTTAGATCCTAATTTCCCCGGGTCCTGGTGCTCTGTTGTTTTTTAATTCTCTATATATTTGTTTACATCTTGAGTATTTATTACAGATGTTATGTGTTCCTCTTCTTCTTGTATTTTCTCTTTTTCCTCCAAGTGCTTTCTTCTCGTTTATTCTCGTAACAATTTTTGGTAATATTCGACCCACTGTTCTGTTGGTATTACTGGTATATTTCTACCCTTTTTGATATTACTCCGAGTGTTTTTTATTACTCTCCATGCTTCTGTAGACTCTGCAAAGCCTAGGGTATTATCTACTTGTCGGCATCTGCTGTTCCATTGCTCGTTCTTTTCTTGTCTCATTTTTTTGCTTTACTATCTGTCGCCATTGTGTATATTCTGATCTTGTGTTATTTGTTCTGTTCATTAACCACTTTGTATCTTTGTGTTTCTTTATTTCAAATAATTCTTAAGCTTCATTTCTTAACACGCCTCGGTCTAAGCTCAGCGGTCGGTTCTACAATGGCGTCAGCGGAAGGAGGGGTGTAGGCGTTACCCTTGTCGATGCTGCTAATTGATTGGTGTAAACTTTTAATACTTTTATTTCTACGGATACTATGATACATACAAGCAAAACTTAATATTATATATACAAAAAAAAAACACGAAAAGAAATATATACACAAAGAGTCGTCTAGACTCGGGCGCTGGTGGCGCGGGAGGTGATGGGGCCGCCTTTCCTAGTTGCCGGAGGCAGGGAACGCGGCCTGGACGCAGTCCGGTCCTTCCGGGGAGCGGTGCGGGGCACGGCCATGTTTTCCCACTACTTTCTCATTCTTTGCCGTCCCTGCAGTTAAGGTTTCCTATTATGATAACTTCGTGATTCCGTTTTATTTCCTGTATTATTTCATCGAGTTTGTCAAAATATATTTCTTTTTCTACCATATTAGCGTCGTCATTTATTCCATAGGTTCCCACTATTGCTACGCTTTGACCATACATTTTCAGTGTTAGTTTTATGAATCTATCATCGAGTTGGTCCCATGATTGAAGCCTTTTAACCCATTTGTTTTTAATGACAAATAATACGCCGAATTTTGCTCGTTTATCTTTATTTACTCCAGTCCAAATATGTAAGTAGTTCCCAATACGTTATTTTCCCTATCCCTTTTCTTTTGTTTCAGTTATGTCTTGATTCATTTTCTCTATTTCTTGTATTACTTCTTGTTGTTTAGCTGACATTCCTCTTACATTCCATGTGGAGGTCAGTACTGTCCGTTTCTTAGTTGAGATTGTAATTTCTTGGATTTTTTTTGCGGAAGTTGTTTGCATATTTTTTTGTTTGATGTTTAAAAGCAGAATTGCTCGAGGGTTTGAATACTGTTTTAATGTTTTGTTTTCGAAAAAACTTTCCTATGCGGTCGGTGACTTGGTGGATATAGGAAAGAAAAACTATTGCTGCAGGAGAATCTGGTTTTGGGGGTTTGGGTGGCCGTGGATGAAGATGGCGATTGACGGCAGACTGTATATCCCTAGCACGGTAACCGTTATTCTTAAGAGCTTTCCGAATGTGATTTAATATTCAACATGGATATTATCAGGTTGGAATATGGAGATAGCGATCAGTATGAGTGGTTTTGCGATATACAGAATGACCAAGATTGCCACTGGGTTGGCGAGAGACCTGTACATCTAAGAAAGGAAGGGAACCGTTACTTTCTATCTCCATGGTAAAGTTAATGTCTGGATGTTGACTATTGAGATGATTTAAGAAGACGGATAACCAGTTAAGAAAGCTCTCTTCGATTCAATCACCTACACACAGGCCCAAAAACATTAGAAATGACAAATAATTGATACGTAGTAGCTGGCTGAGGTTAATGTTAAAACATGTTAAAGAACTAATTAGCAGCTATTTACAGTTGAAAGGCTTCCCTGAGGTGAAAGAACTGGTCAATATTGTAAGGTAGAAATATATTTCAGCACTTATTGCCTTCTTCAGTCTACATATATAAAAAGGTTAAAAACAACACGTTAAAATCTGCAAGAGAGAAAAAAAAATTAAGTTAGTGAACGAACATAATTTTCTCAGGTATCATCAATTTACCTTGCATATTTATTTACGTTGAAAATATCATTTTCCTCCTTACATATTAAAATCGTTAAATTAGAGCAAAGGGGGTGATTTCAGATAATCATCTTCCTTTTTAGCACCCCCTTTGCTCTAATTTAACGATTTTAATATGTAAGAAGGAAAGTGTTTCAACGTAAAAGCTGCGTTTCTATAAATATGCTAGGTAAATTGATGATACTTGAGAAAATTATGTTCGTTTACTAACCTATTTTTTTCTCTCTTGCAGATTTTAACGTGTTTATTTTAACCTGTTTATATATGTAGACTGAAGAAGGCAATAAGTGCTGAAATATATTTCTACCTTACAATATTGACCAGTTCTTTCACCTCAGGGAAGCCTTTCAACTGTAAATAGCTGCTAATTAGTCCTTTAACATGTTTTAACATTAGAAATAACAACTGCGACTAGGGTGACCAGCCCTCAGGGGTTCACCCGGAGTCTCAGGTTTTCTACACCGCGTCTCCGGGCTCCGAGTTTTGTAATAATTTCTTCGGGTTGTCCTAATTTTGTAATAATGTCTAAATATAACTTAACCGTCAATTTATTATATCAATGAAAATAAAATACGTTTCATATACGAATAATAGCCGCAAATTACGCACAGGGCGCGTGCGTATCATGTCTCTTGCTATTTGCTTTTTTCTTAAATAATGGGAGTATACAGGGACCGGCAAAAACATATTAAACATTTTAACGTGCAGTATCCCACTAAGGTTTTTACCCATACAAATGTGATGAATATCATTATATTAAGTAGAATAAAAAGTTTTGTTTTAATGTCAAAATCAATCAATAATAACTGTGCAATGTGCGTCCAGAAGACAATTCAACAGGCGGCAGGATGTTACATCGTACTCGACAATAAGACGATGGGTTCAGAAGTTTAGAGAATTAGGTTCACTTTGTTATAAAAAGCCACAGGGAGCTCCACGAAATTAACGGTATTAGGCAAGATATGCCAGAAAAAGAAGAAGGTGGACATCTCCGGCACTCAATATTTAAATAAATAAACTCTCAAGTTTTGTGAACATACTCATGTTCTCGTTTTATTTTATTACACTGTATAAAGAAAAAAATTCTAAATAAAATGTTTAATATGTTTCTGCCGGTCAGTGTATTTCGAATTCAACCCTTTAATAGTTAAAAAGCAATACTGCTACTTCAGATTCTTTCTAGGTTCAATGTATTCAGCAACCAGGAGAAATTTCATATAGGTAATAATTAGATACAACATTTTTGAGTATTCATTTTGTTTTGAATCTAATTTCATTTGATACTAGAGGTAATTTACTTTTATATTTCTCGTTCTTTCGTGATTCTTATCTCTTGAGTCAATAATGGTTAAATTTTTCTTTTCAAACCTCGTTTTTGTGTTCATATACAAGTGTTGAAATTTCTCACTCGTAAAGTAATCCACAAAAATCATAGTTTTTAGGTAAAGTTGAGTCTTTTTTGAATAAAAATCGTTATTATCTCCAAAACCGTTAACTTTAGAACAGCGGTTCTCAACCATCTTTATTGACGTACCCCTTAACATGTTAGCTGTTTCGCAAGTACCCCTGACTGAACACTATTGTATGCAAAATATTAGCATAAGCTTTATTATTGTATGTATGTACGAGGTCTGACAATTATAAGACTGGGCACTGTAAGAGCAGGTTTCAACACGCAAGACGATTTACCGCACGTGGTGTGCGCCTACGTGTTGTCGATCGAAAGACACCCATCACGTCGCGTCGTCGTAACTGGTTTAACTTGGTGTGAGCAGTTGTTAGAAGCGGACTGTGTGTAGTGCCTGCGCCGGGTTCATGGCGAACGAAACAAATCGAGCAGCGCATCAACTCGAAGTTTCTAGTGAAACTCAAGAAAACTCCGACAGAATGTCTTCAACTGTTGAAAGAAGTTTACAAGGAGACATGTATGTCACGTGCAATGGTTTTTATGTGGCATAAGATATTTTCCGGGGGTCGGGAAGAAGTCGAAGATGATGAATGCAAAGGGCGCCTCAGCACATCGAAAACCGACGAAAACGGTGAAAAAAATCAATGAAATTATCAGAAAGAATCGACGTCTGAGTGTGAGAATGCTTGCAGAAATGTTAAATATTAACAGAGAGACAGTTCGACAAATTCTACATAACGAGTTGAACATGCAAAAAGTGTGTGCTAAAATGGTCCCCATAACGCTCTTTCCGTGAAACAAGTTTAGGCGGATAAAAGAATCCCTGTACTTAACCAACCACCGTATTCGCCGGATTTAGCCCCTGCGACTTTCACCTGTTCCCAAAAGTGAAGAATTGATGAAAGGGACTCACTTTGAGACTTTCGAACAAGTAAAGAAAAAAATCTGGTGTGATACACGCACACAACTTCCTTTTACAGTGATCTTATAATTAACCAAAAATTTCATTTTAAATTTTTAAGCATTTGTCAAAAATTTTCAAAAATGGCCAATTCTACAAAAACGGTACAAAATAGAGCGTTAGTTGAAGAGACAAATTTTCTCTGGAATTTTAAGCTGAATTCAAAAATGTAATAATATACCGGGTGTTCTATTTAAAATAGGAGTTAATAAAAAAAATTGTAAAGAAAACAAAAGAAACCCATTTTAGAAGTATTCAACTGGAAAATGACCTATCTCACATTAATACACATTAAAAATTTTATAAAAATATGAAGTTTGAAAAACATCGTTAGAGCCGTTTTTGAAAAAATCGAAAAAAACTGAAAAATCACAGAAGTAAACACCTACTTCCGGTTATGCAATTTTCTTCAAAAGCTTGCTGTCGCATCTACAGAGTACACAACACTTATAGTATATGAAGTTTCAACGCCATACCTCTCCTCATTTTTGAGATATTCTGTTCACAGACACTCAGACAGACCAATGAAAAAAAAAATGTTTTTCTACAGCCACCTTTAAAACTGACTATTAAGCGCTCACTGTCAATGCGAAAAGTTAGCGATTCACACATTTTTTCCCTAGTAACCATTTTAGCATCACAACCACGTAAACAATGTCATAATGAAATAATCACGTCACTTCATTTTACTTTACGCATCGCCATGGCTAACCTGATTATTAATTTATTAATTCGTCATTTTTCTGGAACTGGCTAAAATTATTGACAATTGCATCACGGTGCATCCATCATCACGCAACAGATTTATTAAGTTTGTGTGTTTTTTTGAAGTTGAAGATGGAATGTGAAATTAATTGCACCCCGCCTGAAGTATTTGAAGCGACCCAGACAGCAACCAACGAGTGTTGTTGCCGGCCAAATCGCGCGGCCTTTATGAACGGCGGTACAACGACTTCATCAAATGGTGTGTATCGAAATTTCAATTATTTAACAATTTTGTTATTTATTTAGGACCGTAGAAAAAACGTTGTATGTATTTTGAGTGTAAAGAGCCATTTTGGTATTCGGTTGCTTTTTCGCGCCTCGCTAACGCTCGGCACGAAACTCGCATCTTCATACCTAAATGGCTCTCTTTACACACTAAATACATAAATATCTATTTTCTACGGTCACCTCTAAAACTGACTATTAAAAGCTCACTGTCAATGCGAAAAGTTAGCGATTCACACATTTTTTCCCTAGTAACCATTTTAGCATCGCAACCACGTAAACAATGTCATAATGAAATAATCGCGTCACTTCATTTTACTTTACGCATCGCCATGGCTAACCTGATTATTAATTCGTCATTTTTCTGGAACTGGCTAAAATTATTGACAATTGCATCACGGTGCATCCATCATCACGCAACAGATTTATTAAGTTTGTGAGTTTTTGTGAAGTTGAAGATGGAATGTGAAAGTAATTGCACCCCGACTGAAGTATTTGAAGCGACCCAGACAGCAACCAACGAGTGTTGTTGCCGGCCAAATCGCGCGGCCTTTATGAACGGCGGTACAACGACTTCATCAATTGGTGTGTATCGAAATTTCAATTATTTTACAATTTTGTTATTTATTTAGGTCCGTAGAAAAAACGTTGTATGTATTTTGAGTGTAAAGAGCCATTTTGGTATTCGGTTGCTTTTTCGCGCCTCGCTAACGCTCGGCACGAAACTCGCATCCTCATACCTAAATGGCTCTCTTTACACACTAAATAAATGGGACCGCTTTAAATACACAATTGAAATTTATTTCCTTAAACTCATTAGTAATTTAAATTAATTTCTGTTATAATAAACACTTCTTTTCTTTGTGCTTGTTATGAAATTTTGCCATGTAAATGCTAGATCTTTATTACCTAAAATTGATACTATAAAACATGTTGTAGACGATATCAAGTGTGATATTCTTGGCGTAAGTGAAACCTGGCTATCTCAAAACATCCCATCTGACCCTATTAATATCGATGGTTATCACTTTGTTAGGAGGGATCGTCGGGCACGTGGGGGAGGAGTAGGTATGTATATTAAATCCAATCTAAGTTATTCTAAAATCAATATAAATTCCGATCTCGAACAAATTTGGATATATTGCAATGACCCTATACGTATAATATTTGTAGGTTTATAATTAGTGTAATAAATAAAAAGAGTCACCACACAATTTTTAATTTAGTTCTACCACTTGCTAAAATCAAACTAACTGATTAATTTATTTCGTTGGGTACGCCAAATTTGAGAATTACTCTTACGGTAGTTTGCCCTTTTTCTAATCCATTCATCTGGTTTACGAACTTCGCTAGCTCAATTATACACAGAGACATGAAATTAAAACTCAAAATCTCAGGTCTTGGGTTCCTCACTTTCCTAGTTAAAATTTTTACGGTACGCCTCTGAACTGTAGGCAGAATGTCTAAAATGTAGGCGTGATGCGCCGTTGGTACGTCAAATCTATCACAACAAGTTCCAGTTATTTTCAGCTCGCGTTTGAAATTGATTTATCAACAATTAAATGAACAAATTTTGATGGTAAGATTTTGAATAATTGCCTTCAAGTGGCGTCTATGTATTCCTTTGTTTTTCCAGATCGTTAGCTATTGGTGCATTCTTAAAAAGGACGCTGTATTCGCATTTTGTTTTATGGGGCTCCACTTGACGATTTTAATTGAAAATCCTGGGAAAATACCTCGCCACCCACGGGAACTGTTACGATTTTCGTGTTCTCCAGGTCGTAATTAAGGTATGCCCAAATTTTCACGCCGATTGCGCGAGTCGAAATTTTAAAATCCACTAACCTCACTTTGGTTGTCGTAGCTGGGCTTCGTTGTTATGAATCTGGCTGAAATCTTGCTCCTCGGGCTGCTCGTGATGCTGGGTTATGTTCTGGCCTGATGTGTGGAGCTGCCGGAAGAATCCTGACACCCTATGCCTTCCCACGATGCTGCAGATTGATGCTGCGGGAAATCGCCTCCAAGCCGTGGCTGCCGTCGTCGCCTCGGAACGCCAAAAACTCAAATACCTGGAATCTCTTGCCTCCAATTGTGCTGATACACTCGAATTCGCTGATTACGATGGTGCTATTTATTTTTTAATACGTTTATGCCTTCTATTAAAAAATTTGAATTAAAGTCAGAGCAAATTCAGATAGCTTTCACCAATTTATTTTAAACAATCGCTATCTGTGTTTATAATGACGTCAGCTTATCTACTGATTCGCCATTGGTCCCTGTGGGATCCTACGCGGATTTGAACCGCTTACCACTACAATGAAAGCCTGGGGCCTTAGCCAACTGAGCTAATGTGCCAGTTCTTAATTAATTTTTAGATTCGACTTTTAGTTTGTGCAAATCTATTATATTACGATTAAAATTATATTGCTAAACCCAATACACGGAATTTGAGCTTCCATATTTCTGTGCCTATTCAAATATAATCAATGTCATTGGCGAATTATACCAGTGTTATTATGATTTGGCAATTTATGTGAATTTTCTCAGATGCTTGCATTATTACAACTCTGTGCTTTAATGATTTAATTTGCTATTTGCTTGTACTGCAATCAGAGCCGATTTGAGGGCTAAATACCATCGCAATATGTACACTTAAAGAAAAAGAAACTTGCTGTATGAACTGTTTATCGACCACCTGACCCACAGTATTTAGATTTTTTAAATATGTTTGAAAGCACAATTTCTGAATTAATACCTACTTGTGACTATATAATTTGTTTGGGAGATTTTAATTTTGATTTACTTCACCCTGATAATGCAGCAGTTGCCTTTGAAAATCTGCTGGACACATTAGGCCTCGTTCAAATAATTGACACGCCTACGCGTATTACAAGGCAAACGGCGACCTTATTAGAATTAATAATAGTTCCTAATATTGGTGATATTACTGTCTTAGATAAAACTGCCGTTGAATGTCACATCTCTGACCACCAACTGGTTTCTTGCACAGTATCTGTGGGTGCCAAAGAAAAGCCAATTGTAAAACAATTTTTTAGAGATTTTACTATGTTTGATAATGACTTGTTTCTACAGGATTTGGATGCTGTTCCATGGTATCTTATTTTTGATTTGCAAAATATTGATGATAAATTAAACTTTTTAAATAAATATATATGTGACATTTTCAATTTACACGCACCCATTAAAGAGTTCAAAATTTCTAAAAAAAACAAACCATGGATTACTGATAATATAAAATTCATGATGCGGTTGAGAGATAAAGCTCTAGTTAAATTTAAAAAATCTAGGACTCCCAGCCACTGGGATGTCTACAAATCTCTAAGAAATCTGGTTACTAGTAGTATTAAAAGAGAAAAAAAAGCTTATCTTGAATTCAAAATTCTAAATCACAAAAAGCCGGAGGTACTGTGGAAGGAACTTCGTGGTGCAGATGTAATTATTAAACATAAAAATCTTGACTTACCAGACGCTTTACAGGATGTAAATGCTATCAATAATTTTTTTATAAATTCTTCTAATAATCCTAACCACTTGTTAAATAATTATGACCTCCAGGATTATTACTTTAATAATAGCAAATGTAATTTTGATGCACTATTTAAATTTGTCGAAACTAATGAAATTGAAATCGGAAACATAATATTTTCTATAAAAACAAAGTCTACTGGCCCTGATAACATTAATATAAAAATGCTTCAGTTGTGCTGCCCTCGTCTATTGCCGTATTTTACACATATTATTAACTATTGCATTATTAATTCCGTCTTTACTAATATATGGAAAACTGCATACGTTGTTCCTGTGCCGAAAACTGATTCACCCACAGAATACAAAGACCTTCGACCTATTAGTATCCTATGCACTTTATCAAAAGTAATTGAAAAGATTTTGGAAAGACAAATTCGTGACCATGTTAGTAAATATAATATCCTTCCAAAAACGCAGTTTGGTTTCCGTCCTGGACATAGTTGTAATACAACCCTAATAGATATAACAGATGACTGCCTAAGAGCAATTGATAATAACCATCTGCTGGTTCTCGTCTTATTAGACTTCTCAAAGGCATTCGATACAATTAACCACGAACTTCTTTTGAAAATCTTGAAATTTATAGGCTTTGATAATTCAGCTGTAAACTTACTTGACAAATATCTAGCAAATAGACAGCAGATGGTGAAATATCAGCAGAATATGTCTGACGTAGTTCATATTCCAGCAGGCGTTCCGCAAGGCTTGATCTTGGGCCCACTTCTGTTTGCTCTATATACATGTAATATAGGTTCTTGTATAAGTTATTGCAAATTTCACATGTATGCAGATGACACGCAGATGTATTATTCGTTTCCTTTTAATAACTTAGCTGAAGCAGTGTCACTAGTAAATGAAGACCTATCTAGCCTTGTGGAATTCAGCAATAAGCATTCGCTGCATATCAATTCGTCGAAGTCATCTGTTATGATCTTTGGTAAGAAGGGGATGAAAGACGTGTCTTCAGCTTTGATAGAAATTAAAGTGGGTGATGAAGTACTACCGCACAAAAGTCCTTGTAAAAATCTAGGTGTAATTTTAGACAATGATTTACGTTTTGAACATCATATCTCTAGTTGTATACAGAAAGCTTACTATAATCTAAAGTTACTTTACGCTAATCGCTATTGTCTAAATAGAGATATAAAAATCTTATTATGTGATGCTTTAGTCTTGTCGCATTTTAACTATTGTGACAGTTTATTTGATTCTTTTCTGACAGTACGACTTAAACAAAGGATTCAGTGTACTCAAAACTCTTGTTTAAGATTTGTGTTTGGTATTAGAAGAGGGCAACACATCTCTCATAAACTCAAAGAGGCGTGCTGGCTGAATATGTCCAATAGACGGAAATTGCATACTGCTGTGCTATATACTAAAGTTATACAATGTCGTGCTCCGGCCTACTTGTATGATAAGATTTCTTACAGGAGTGATGACCATCATATTAATATAAGAGGTAAATCTTCTATGTCGATCCCACGTTTTAAATCGTTTTTCTTTAAAAAGTCATATTCGTACAACATTGTCCACTACAATAATAATATAATTCCAAAAAAGTTAAGAAATTTGTCTATAACTATTTTTAAAAATTCTTTTAAAAAACAGCTCTTTTTGCTACAATGAATTGCACTTGATATCGATCTACTAAAGTTATCTTTTTTTAAATTTAAAATTCATATTTATTAATAATTCTGTCACTCTGCACGGGGTGTAGTGGTAGACCAGTTGACCTGATATTATATCATGTGAACTGAACTATGCCCCTTTTCCGCACTTGTCCTATTTAGTATTTTTTTTATTATGTAATTTTTGGTGTGAGTGCTGGAAATAAATGTGTTTATTATTATTATTATTATTATTAAATACATAAATATCTATTTTCTACGGTCACCTCTAAAACTGACTATTAAAAGCTCACTGTCAATGCGAAAAGTTAGCGATTCACACATTTTTTCCCTAGTAACCATTTTAGCATCGCAACCACGTAAACAATGTCATAATGAAATAATCGCGTCACTTCATTTTACTTTACGCATCGCCATGGCTAACCTGATTATTAATTTATTAATTCTTCATTTTTCTGGAACTGGCTAAAATTATTGACAATTGCATCACGGTGCATCCATCATCACGCAACAGATTTATTAAGTTTGTGAGTTTTTGTGAAGTTGAAGATGGAATGTGAAAGTAATTGCACCCCGCCTGAAGTATTTGAAGCGACCCAGACAGCAACCAACGAGTGTTGTTGCCGGCCAAATCGCGCGGCCTTTATGAACGGCGGTACAACGACTTCATCAAATGGTGTGTATCGAAATTTCAATTATTTAACAATTTTGTTATTTATTTAGGACCGTAGAAAAAACGTTGTATGTATTTTGAGTGTAAAGAGCCATTTTGGTATTCGGTTGCTTTTTCGCGCCTCGCTACCGCTCGGCACGAAACTCGCATCCTCATACCAAAATGGCTTTCTTTACACACTAAATACATAAATATCTATTACGGAGGTCCAGTGAATTTTATAGTGCGTGTACAAAGTGCATAAGCGAGCATCCATGTGTGGTGCAGCAACTCCCTAAAATACAACCCCAGCTTCAGTGAAAACTATCCAAAAGGTCATTCAAGGGCAGCCGACATCGAGGTGCAAACGAGTGCAGAGTTGGTACTTTGCTAGTAGCAGTAGAAGAGCATGACGTAACACCAAAAGGCAATCTTGTATATCTATAGAGCCCTTTATGCGTACTAATTGTTAATAATTCGCGTGATTGTTCATCTACCTCTACTTGCAAATAAGCATTAGCTAAATCTAGCTTAGACAAATGTTTACCGCCCCTTAATTTTAAAAATAATTCTTCCTCACGCGGCAGTGGATATCTTTCGATCTCTAACACTTGATTAATAGTTACTTTAAAGTCTCCACAAATTCTAACTGTCCCATTATCTTTTAAAATTGGAACGATGGGCGTGGTCCAAGTACTAAACGATACTGGTACTAATATACCCAGTTCTACTAATCTTTTAATTTGAGTTTCGACTAATTGTCGCATAGCAAATGGAAGTGGTCGTGGCTTAAAAAATTTTGCCACTGAACCTTCTTTTACTCTTAGTGACATTTTTGCTTTGTTAAACAAACCCAATTCGTTCGAAAATACCTCACCATATTTGCCAATTACAGACTGTAAACTGGTATCCTCCTTAGACTGATGCAACACCTTTACATCCGCTACCCCTAAATGAAACTTTGACAACCACTCTCTTCCTACCAACGGTGGGCCACCATTATCTACAACATAAAGATTAACATCAGAAATTATACTGTTATATTTTACAGTAACGTTAGCAACTCCAAAAGGTTTAATTGCATTGCCTGTGTAATCTCTAACAATTCTGGCAGTGGTTGACAATTTAACGTGTGGTAAAACATTTTCCCATAACTTTTTAGAAATTACAGATACACTAGCTCCCGTGTCGATTTCAAATTTTATAGGAATATCTTCTACCACAAATAACTTAACAATGGGCTTCGCACATTCTGCATCAATTTTAAATAAGGCATCTAAATTGAAATCAGGTTCGTTATCTAAATAAAAATTATTTGCTCTCCTGGTCTTCTTTTTCTTGCATACAGAAGCTAAGTTTCCCACATTATTGCAAAAATTGCATCTACGCTCACGATAATAACAATTTACCTCACTGTGATTTTTATAACCACAAACTTTACACTTTTTCTTCGGTGGGTCTCCACGTCCTTCTATCTTACTTGCGGAGTTGTTTTTCTGCCTCCAAGGTCCACACGTTGCTCCATTTCGTGATGTTGACGATCGCAAGCGCCCAATGTCCACCTGGTCCGATTTAAATAAAACCGAGGTT
Organism: Agriotes lineatus; assembly: GCA_940337035.1. NCBI lineage: Eukaryota > Metazoa > Arthropoda > Insecta > Coleoptera > Elateridae > Agriotes > Agriotes lineatus. The sequence continues at coordinate 191,895,078 of OW679195.1, forward strand.
CCCTTATCGGAAAATTGGCGTGCCGCTTCTTTGCTAATAGCAATTTCAACTGCTTTTGAAAAAGTTAGCTTCCGCACATCCTCTTCAAATAAGCGGTCCATGATAGGTCCTTTTTCTAACCCAACGATAAAGATATCTCGCAACACACACTCCAGCTCTTTCTTGTCAAAATTTCCGAATGCAGCGAGATTTCGGACACGTGCGCTCCACTCCGCGATGCCTTCACCTGCGTTTTTCCTTGCCGTATAAAAATTATATCGTGCTGGAAATTGGGAAGTACTGGGAACAAAATGTGCATCAAAATATCCAGTTAAATCCTTATAACCAACTGTTTCAGGCTTCTCAGGAACACATAGGTTAAAAATTAATTTATAGGCATTCTCGCTGCAACAATTGAGCAGAATAGCACGCTTCCTTTCTTCTTCCGTTATTTGATTAGCCAAAAAATATTGTTCTAACCTTGCCTTATACACAGTCCAATCCGACGTAGCTGAATCAAATTCACGCAGATGCCCAATCATTTGAACCACCTTTGCTTCTTTACTCATCTCGAAACGTTGAAAATTTCCAACTTTTGAAGTAATCGCGTAGGTTCACTTGACACTACTAAGCATTTGATGATAACTAATCAACGCTTAAAATAATACTCGTCGCCAATGTAGTGTTCTGTACTTACAGAACATACCAACACCTGTTAATCAACAGACAAGTCGATTCGGAATACTTTATTTAACTAAAACTATTTACAAAAGTGTCATGCGCGTCGCGCAAGAGCATTACATTCAAAATCGCACATACGTTACACTAAAATTACACTTATTTATACAGCACAAGTACATAGTGTGCTGCACAGTGTCAGTGATGTATTTCTGGTTGCCTGTTATAAAGAAATTTCAATTATTTAACAATCTTGTCATTTATTTATGACCGTAGAAAAAAAATTCTATGTATTTCGAGTGTAAAGAGCCATTTTGGTATTCGGTTGCTTTTTCGGGCCTCACTACCGCTCGGCACGAAACTCGCATCCTCATACCAAAATGGCTTTCTTTACACACTAAATACATAAATTACTATTTTGAGGTTCAGGGAACTCTAAAACGTGAAGACGTTGAAAACTGAATTTCGAATTTTTGGGGTGAATCCAATACTTCCTTTATTGTAAAAGGAAGTAAAAACGGCAACCCTACTTCGCAGTCTCACATCAGAAAACTTCCAAAAAATTTTCCAGCACTTGCAAAAACGTATGCAACGCTGTATATTTAGGGAAGGGGGGTACTTTGAAGGGGAACATTGTTAAAATGTATTATTTTTAAAATAAAGTACATTTTTTACACCAGTCTTATAATATAATTGTCGGACCTCGTTGGTGCTTTGTGCGCTAGCATCTGGCGGTACAATGCTCAACCTACCCCGGATTCGGGATACAAAGTTGGAGCGGGCCTTTTGTGCTGGCGCAGCGACCATTGTGTGAGGTGTGTGTCATGGTGATGTGTTGACCTTGTTACTCTATCTCTTAGCTTTAGCATTACAAGATAAAAAATCATTATTGATTGAGAAACTATTTCACAAAAATGACAAAGAAATACAAAGAATGCCTATACTATTTATATGTATTTTTAGTAATTTAAATCAGAAAAATACTAACAATACTCGTATTTAAACAAAAAAAAACAATAGAAAAATATTTATAAAATAGATAAATCTATACCTGAAACATAACAATTGAGGAAATTAAGAGTATGTATATATTTTTTGGTAAATCAAATTAGAAAATATGTATGTGGATAATAGTACTACTAAATTTAATGAGACACTTGTCAAGGAGATATTTTCTACCAATAAGGCTTACTTTATAAAATGTATATGGCTTTATGGTGTTGAAATTGCCAACCCATAATGTATTTGTTTTATAAAATTATTGGTTTTAAGAAAAAATTAAAACGGCCTAAAACATTTTCCAAGTAAAAAAGGTTTCCCAATACATTTTTAACCAAATTTTTGTCCGTTAAGAAGTCTTAATAAAAATATTTATAAGAGTTGCTAATTTTAATCTCTTAAAACCGTACGTAAAAATTAAAAACCATTTCATAAATAAGCCTTCTACTGGTCGAAAAGGTTTGTGTCAATTTTCATTTGAATATCCTTTCCCAAGTTACAGTGAAATGATATAAAACTCATTTTAACCCCCCCCCCCCGCCCCCCGGCCATTAGTATCTCCGTAAAGGTTGATAATTCCAACTCTGCTTATACGAGTATGGCATTTTTTGGCCAATTTGTGATGTACGTACGATATGGGCAAGTATTTGATTACACCTATAAACATTCTGTATTTCTCATCGAAGAAAACCTTTTTTTACTCACGAAGGATCTCAGGGTTTCTATAAAGTTAAGTTTCATTCCTTGATGTGATCGGTTAAGGTCTCTACAGATCAAACTGGTTCTAAGACGGTCATAAATCTTTTTTCTTATGCCCCCTCTCCTAGCAAAAAATCTATACTTTTCAAATTTTAAATTTTTCACTAGCCCCCAAAAGCATTCCTACGGAAGAGTTTATTGGTTCGATAGAATCTTCTGTAAGAACGCTTCCTAAAGACGCTGCCGATCTTATCCGCTTCGAAACTGTCAAGTGTTTACGATCATCTAAACCACCTAAAAGTAACATTACAAAAGACGATTCCCTTCCCTCTCAAAACCTTACGTTCCAATTCCGACATCTCAACTTTGTCCGCTGATAAAGATAATGATACGGTAGTTATGGATCGAACAAAGTACACCACTAAGGTTAAGTATTTACTCCAAGATTCTTCTTATGCCCTACTTTCCCGCGACCCAACTTCCAAAATCGAACGGGAAATCATTTCTCTCATAAAATCTTCAGATCTGCCCACTGATATTCAATGGAGGTTGATTTCTCGCGCTTCAACGCCTCCTCGGTTCTATAGTCTTCCCAAAATCCATAAACAAGACATTCCAATCAGGCCCATTGTCAGTATCATAGATTCCCCTACTTACTCATTAGCTAAATACCTAACCACTATCCTCAGAAAGTTCACTGGCAAGTCTCCCTCGTATATTCGCAATTCAGCCCATTTCGTTGAACTTATATCCAATATAAGAGTTAAACCTGAGGATTTACTTGTGAGTTTCGATGCCACTTCCCTTTTTACCAAAGTTCCTATTCCCGATCCCATAGTCATAATCCAACAGTTGTTATCAGAGCATGGGGAGACGTCTCAAGTATACCTGCCCTGGTAGAAAAATGCCTCTCTTCCACTTATTTCCTATTTCAAGGCCAGTTCTCTAAACAAACCTCTGGTGCGGCCTTAGGTTCTCCTCCTTCACCTGTCGTTGCCAATGTCGTCATGAAAGCTTTCGAAACTGTAGCTCTGGAATCTTCAGAGTTGAAACCTAAGATTTGGTTCCGATACGTTGACGTTACCTTTATTATTTGGCCACATGGTAAAGACATGTTACCCGTCTTTTTAAATCATCTCACTAGTCAACATCCAGACATTAACTATACCACGGAGATAGAAAGTAACGGTTCCCTTCCTTTCTTAGATGTACAGGTCTCTCGCCAACCCAGTGGCAATCTTGGTCATTTTGTATATCGCAAACCCACTCACACTGATCGCTATCTAGATGCCGATTTCCACCATCATCCTACACAAAAACTTTCTGTTATCAATTCTCTTGTACACCGGACTGTTTACATATTCCAACCCGATAATATCCACGTTGAATTAAATCACATTCGGAAAGCTCTTAGGAATAACGATTACCGTGCTAAGGATATACAGTGTGCCATAAATCGCCATCTTCATCCATGGCCACCCAAACCTCCAAAACCCGATTCTCCTGAAGCAATAGTCTTTCTTCCCTATATCCACCAACTCACCTACCGCATAGGAAAGTTTCTTCTAAAACAATACATTAAAACAGTATTCAAACCCCCGAGCAAAATTCCACAGGTTCTTCCTTCATCTAAAGATGTTTATAGAGTCCCTAGCTCTTGTAATTTTGTATACATTGGTGAAACAGGTCGTACCAGTGAAAACTCGCATCTCTGAGCACCAGCGCTGTTTCAAGTCGGGTCTCGTTTCACCATCAGCCATCGCCCAACACCAACGCGATACTGGTCATAAGATCCTTTGTGATGAAACTTCCATCATCTGCAAATTCCCATTCTTTCGTAATACGGATAGCATATTAACATACATTTAACTAAATAGAGGAGTTAATTCATTTTAAATAATTTACATGATCCTTAGTCAAAGTCAGAAGCCCTTTCCAAAAATTCATCACTGTCTTCATCTGAAGAGCCTATATGGACAGTGATCATTAGGGTTTCAATGGTGTCAACAGTGTGATCCATTAAAACTAAGCCATTTGAAGGCAAATTAGATATACGTTGCTTTTCTAGCCACTGCATGAAATTTGTGTGATTCATGTTATCATAATATCACCCAATTCCTTTTAGACTTAAACTTCAAGAATCCATTCTCCATGAAGCTATTTCAATCATCTGCATGAACTACTATCGTACCTATGGTCACGTCCCTTACTTCGATACGCACTAGGTTCCTCTTCGAATTTCCAACGCTATATGATGTGTGAATGTAGGTTTCGTTTTCCAAAGGATCGGGGTTCTTTTGGTCTCCTACTTTTTTATTCTTCATCAACGTCCATGTCACTTCGTTCGATTTTCCTTTTAACATGACATTTTTGTATTTAAATGCAAATAACAATAACTGTTTTCGTCAAGTTTCTCATTCTCCCGTGAAGTTTATTTTCTCCTTCAGCTTCTCTAATAATAATTTCTTACGAGTTATTTTTGGCTGTAATTGAAAATTAAGTTGTAGTCCAGTAAATCCCTTGAGTCTCCCGCAACTATACTATATGGTAAACATTTTTCATTTTCAGTATGCATTTTGAAAATCCTTGAGCTCTAGGAAATTCAACTAAATTATGAAAATTGTCAGTATGATTTCCGGCGGCTATTTTATGGCACTGATCGTGTGGGATTATCTTCCTGGGTGTGTGCCTGTGGTTTTGAAATTTTTCTTCATGCACATAGAGAATTCCGGAATTATGATAAAAATTGTCGCTCACCCTTAAAAAATTGTGTGTAAGATTGCTGAAATAAATCTCGGATATAAATTTATTTTTGCGCAATCACCTACTCCTGGTCGTCTTCAATTCCAATAGGTTTTTATTTTTCTGTTCTGGACATCACCATCGAAGTAATTTCAGGCCTCCTCATACCGTGTTAGTATCTTGTTAATGCCCAGCTCTGCATATATTTTTCCCTGGGCTCAGATGGCACCTTATAGAAAACCTAGAGAACCCACTCCTAGGCAGTTCTGAGGGCGTACGTAAACTGCAGCGGCTTAATCCTCATAAGCATGTAATAGCCAGGTAGCGTCTTCGAAAAGTATGTAAACTCCAGCGGGTTCATGTTAATCACTCTCAGCAGAGATGTGTCGAACGACAGAAACTTATGTCAAAATGAGGAGCATCGACTGCAAGAAAAAAGTGAACCGCGAAACGTTGAAGAAACAACAGTTTTTAGAAGTTCGTTTGTCCGCTTAAAAAACGGATCTATTAAGTACCTAGACCGAGTTTCATGCAGCAAGTATGCCATCACTTTGGTGATGTATATTTCGTCAGTCCCAAGCCTGAATAAGGTGTGAGGGGAATTGATGTGATTAGTTGTCGAAGTTAACTTTATGACCCCGCTGCAGTTTACATACGTCCCAAAAACTACCTGGACGGTGCCCGCTGCAGTTTACGTACCCTTACTAATCATCCACTGCAGTTTACAGACGCCGAGTTTGTAATAGTATTTCATTTCCTGTTAGATTTGAAAACCTTGGTCGAGTTACTCTCTTTCACAGAGCCGGCCCTGCCTTAAAACCGACCCTGTGATTTAAAGTCGCACGTTCGAATTCATTCGAAATAGGCTCTGAGATGCAAGCGATTGCTGAAAATTACCTTCGTAAGCAGTCCAGTGCTACGCTTGACAGCCTTATCTATTTCGCAACCCCGGGCGCCTTCAGCTTAAAATTCCTGGAATGCATATGCGCCCAACGCGTTCTAAATAATTCTCCTCTTTGTTCCATGTAACGAAGAAATAGGGTTTTCCAAGGCTATTCTTGATATGTAATAACTTATGCTTTGCCCGTCGGGGAATTTCGGTAGTAATTTGACACCCTGGGATTCGCTGCCTTAACAAAAACCTTTTCTCGAATGTTCGAGGCCCCGCTTGCTTAATTGAGCTTACGCGGTGGCATTTCTGTTGTTTCACAATGCTGTAAGAAATGATGCAATCCTGAAAGGGGAGATCCCCGTTAACCGGTAGTAAGAGAGAGTCGATTGCATGACGACGATGGGGGTGCGGAGGTCGCGTTCTTCACGCCCGAATTAAAATTCGGGAGTGTTGCTAAAACCTTCGAAGTTAACAGGTCATCTTAGCAACGAGCCCTCCCGCGGGGCGTTGTGTGTTCGGCGGACGTATGTTTTCGGGCGGCGTCTTAATGTTTGTTTAACTCAACCCAAGAGTCGGGAACGGAGTTATTTTGCACATGGTTGCACATCTAGTACAAGACGCCCTATGAAGCCCACGTAGTTTTCCCATAGTGAGTGGGGAAACGTCTGATTTTTGCAAATTTTGCTACGTTCAGCCGATCTCGAGTTTTCTTTCGTTCCCGGGGGGGGGGGGGACGACCGCATTCATTGTGAATTTCCTCTGCCCTCTTTTGGACCGCTGTCTACCGTTCCACAACCCTTGGGTCTACCTTGATCTACACTGCAGGAAGCAATCACCACTCCCCAGCGTCCTTTGCAGCATCACCGAGGCTTGGATTTCCCATAGTCTACCATGCCTGGGCTAAGGTAAAATTGTACATTGTTAACTATTTCTGTTACGCTTATCCAGTGCCGGGTGTGTTATTATCATTTGTTGTTGCGCAGTGTGCGGAGTAACGAACATAGCGTACGTCTTTGTATTTTAATTATGTCAGTTGATCATTGAAGGCGGAAGCTTTACTCCTGCCAATATTTTAGTTGTTTATTCTTTGTAACTCTGTTTAGACTAAGTTAGTTCTTGCGTGGGATCCCCTTTTGACCTCAGCTAGGGTGTTACCTTTTTGATAGCCGACTTTTGGCTTGATGTACTAAAATTTAAATCATTAAATTTCATTATTGGCTAAATTAATTATTGGTTTGATTTAAATGTGTGAACCTATTGAGTCTTCAACTAAAGACGGCTTTAGCCGAGTGTAATTTCATGTAAAGACCAGAGCATGCTATAGAAAGCGTAAGCCCTTAAGATCAGGGGTGTTTTGTAATTTGTTATTAGCTTCCAGAGCGGTGGCCATCGAAGGTAAGTGACTTCGATTTTTGTGGCCACCCTACGTTTGCATCCGGCGTCGGTGCAGCTGACGAGTGACGCTGGAGTGGTGTAAAGCAACCTGGAGGACTTCTTCATAGCTACGTGGTATTTCTTGTTTTCGCTGCGTTAGCAATTCTCTGTTTAAAAACAAGTGGCGCTCCGAGCATTTTCCCTATTTATGAATCGAATTGTTAGGGATTAGAGTAGGATAACCCCTGTCGGTTTCGTTAAGTTTGTCGAACCACGCCTTCCCGAGTAAGCTAGTTGAGGGTAACAGAAGCCGAGCATCTGCTTCGAGACATTTTTAGATCTGTGTCCTTTAGGAAACCGGCAAACCCTTCTAAACCTAACCCGCTCTTTGACGTTGAATACATGCAATGTCGATTCATTAAGATTATACCGTAACAAGTTCTGAGCCTCTCTATTACTCTAAGTGCTCCCGAGAATTGAGACCCAAATGGCCATTTCCTCGTGCGATAACTGGAGAAAAGTCTGGCCCACTCGACACCACCCAATTGTTTAGATGCCATCCCCGCAGGATTCCCAAACCCGAAACCCTCCATAGCTTCTCCAGGTACGTTGCTCTGCTATTTTTCCCCCAGGTACCTTCTTCGTATTAAGCACTTGTATTTTGGATCCTATGAGCTCTCAATTCGATGATGCTGTAAGCGTTTCTGGTTATGGACACCCTGTTAAATTTATGGTCGATGGTAGAAAGAATTTAGAAAATCTATTTTTGGTTGCGTTCGACTCGCGAGGAACACATTCCACTACGTTGAGAACTAATACTAATGCGAGAGAATACTGGAGGCAATTAGAAAGTGGTGATAATCACTTAAACAACCAATTAAAGTGTGTAATATATCTTGAGCATATAGACCCATTCGCACGGTTTTCGCTTTCTAATAATTTAGATCTTTATGCGACTTTATGTGCTTCCCGTTATTGGCTTTCGCTGAATATGTTTTTGTATATTTCTCATAAAACTTGGGATACGTCTGCTCGTGCCAGAATTGCAAGAAAAAATCGTACAACTTGTGCTTTTTACTAAATTTATTAAAATTTCATGTCATAAATAGAACTATGTACATATAATTTCAGTTTTCACAATATTTAAAACTAAGTTAAACTTAAAAAGAAAACCTTGAAACTCTCACTATGCACATTTCTAACGGAGTAGAGTTCAAAATTAAAAAGGAATTCTTACGACTAGATTAAGATATACAGAATTGTGAGCCGATCTATTTCATTATCTGTGTTCTAATACAAATGAAAGTAACAATTCGCAGAATCGCCTTTGCACCCTTCGGCATTATGCAGAGATATACATAGTATAAATAAACAATTAGATTACATTAATTTATGGCGATTTACTATATTTATTATTTTATGAATTAGCTATGTGGTGTAGGGTTTTGCACTGACACCTGTAGGCTTTCTGGTTTGGACAGTCACGAACCAGTGTCCCGTCCGGACAACCCACCCCAAACCTGCACAGGAACGGGCTGGACAAATTTTGCTATACCACGAGACGATCTCTGAACCACCGTTTAGTGACATAGCAACACCGATTATTTTATTTAATTATTTTTGTGTGTGCTGAAATTTAAGATAGGAATTTTGCGGTCAACTGCGTAAACTTTATGAACAGCGATGTGTGCTTTACGACAGATTCCAGCATTATAACGACAAAGGGTTAAATATAGACGCATGTGTCAAAAAAGTGCGGAAATGGGCTTTTAAATGTAAATTCTAAAGTAATTAAAACCCTGGGAGGTGTTTCTCCTATTGTGCGGGGCTGTGCCAGTGATAAAATTCCCTGTGCCAACCTGTCGCCCATAGGGGCACGTGCCAAAAGCTCACGACGAATGCTCACTCGATTATTGGTACAAGGTTGTCAACATTTGGGGAACCCATCTAGCTGAGACTTTTATTCGTAAGAAAAATGTCATGAGTGTCAATATAACCAATTTCACATCAATATTTATACTTTTGGCTATCGCTTTAACAGTAATTTGTATATCTTCCATCACTGACATCTCCACTTTGACCACAATTTCAGAGTTGTGTGCTGTAGCACGCTTTCCACTTCTTCCATCGACCGTAAAGGCACTTTGTACCACGCTTAAACTTACTTGCCCATTAATGCATGGTCGATTCTCATAGCTAAGTATCCTAGTAAACTGTTTACGACCTTTTATATATTTCAGTGAAAGGTATTTCCACAAACTATGCAACACACATTACTAAATCGGTTTAAAAATCTAAAGTTTTATACGAATCGGGACGAAACTATTACCTCTTTATCTCCTTCTTTACAATTGTTAACTCTTACTTTGACCTGTCCACATTTGTTGCCTTTTATCCATTTCGAAATAAAAATTTTCATACATTATATCCCAAGTGCAAATTTTCATCGGTAAAATTTTTAGCAACCAACGATTATTATACAGTTATTATCAAATAAGAGCCCGAAATTAAGTCTCTAATTTGACCAGGTAATTTAAGAATTTTGCAGATATTAAAATGGTACACGAGGAGCTGGCTATTTACTGAATTTTAACCCAATTGAAAAGTGGTACGTATAAAGAGGAAATACTTGGGCTTTCGCCTTTAATTTTTCTTGAGCCAGCATATCAGTGCGCGGCTTTTTATCCAATTTTAGCATTTGTACGCTTTGCATTTTTGAACGATTTGTTTCGTTGAAATGTGTAATCCTATCAGTTGTTATACATACGAAGGAAATCATCATGATTAAATAACGAGATGTTTCCCTTACAATATCTAAATTTTGCTTTAAAGCCGCCGCCTCAACCTTATCATTTTCTGCTAACTCGCACCCGGAACGGAACCACTATTAATAATCCACATCTGCTGATCTTTATGGATTAGGATACACCAATGTTTATTATTGCAATGAAGCTTGCCGCTGTAACTAGAATACCTTGCATTGTTATTCAGGGAGTGCAGTGGACATATGTTTCTTGACGTATTAGCGCATATGCTTGTAGAACCATCAGTGACTTGTTTATATTGAAGACCTGCATACTAAATTCCGGGGCACCGCTGAATTTCGAAGCCACCAACTTCGATTTCGTACTTTGTAAATGCTCTGTAAGCTGGAGCACGTGTATTTTAACCAAACAAATGCATTTCGACACTTCTTTCTACGTTTGAGGGATGGTCGTCTCTTTGAAACTTGAATATTTCAGATTGTGCGTCGATGTCAAAATCTCTGAATTTTTAAACAAACAACAAACTATACTATGGAAAATGTTCAGCTATTTTTCTTTTAAAAAATTGTCTGAAGAAGCTGCTTTAAAGCAGCGAAACGTAACATATTAAAATGTACTTTTGTATACTTGACTAATGCTTGTTTTTATTTATCTTATAACTAATCAAGCTGCTTTTCAAATATATTTTTAGCTGATTGTCTCCTAACTTGTTTATTATATCATATAATTATATATTAGCGAATTGCACTGGAATATATGGCAGCGCAAAGAACACTGCAAAATTCAAAAGAAACACAACAACATGCAATGTCGTTAAACCAAGATGGTTGTTAATTAAATGAACGCCCCTTAATTTAAGCACGTCACTGGGAATATTCACTTTAGTATGTAATTACAGATGCTACCTTTTGAACTGAGAAAAATGAACTATCCATAGGGAGAATACTTCAACCGGTTTATGTCACCCAAATTGAGCTTCGTGCCATTGTAGTAGATCAACCGTACAGCTGTTTTTTAATGGCTTCGAAAACTTATGCAATATTCAAACGCGTGATTGTGAACCACACTCCGCGATGGCAATTTTCATTCAGCTGCAACAAGCCCAAGACGTCAAGCCACCAAGTTTGTTGATTAGCCCTCTGTTTGAAATCGGTCGAAGCAAAGGAAAACGCACATGATTAAATTTAATTTACAGGAAATCAGCAAAGTCTTAAATCCGGAATTTTGTCCGAAAAACAACTAGCAAACAGCCGCTACATTCGGTATGAGATGCTCGATTTTTTCCCGACAGCGGCTTTTTCGACAACGACTCGAGGCACGAGTCTCACAACTTTCATTTGCTTTCTTTAAGAGTCGAAACACGAGTCTTATCTACTTGATCGAAGTACGAGCAACTGGTCCAGCACTGCATCTACAGCACTTGCGCAAAATTCGTGATAACTTACGATTAGAAGTCACCACAGCTCACGACACCCAAAAAATACAGCCACTCTGAGTGCTCGTTGGCACCCGAGGCGACAGGTGGCAATCAACGTGTCAGCTCTATCAGTCTTTGGCAACAAATGACAACATCCCGAGCGCAAAGCATAGAGTAGTTCTGAGATCGCTTTTGGTCATCCCTTTTTAGTCACGCGGTCCTCTGTTGCAGTTGTTGCAGAATGGAAAATTTTAAGTTGCAACACCGCTTCTGCGATTTGGTAAGAAACGCTAACACTGAAAATCTACGGGAAATTTTTTACGGACGTATCCAAAGTGGTATTTATTAAATGCACTATAAAACACTCAACTCGGCGGCGAGTTGATGGTAACACGAGAGGTCAAAATAAACTGCACAACAATTGAAGTAGCCCATCACAAAATTAGCATACAGCAACAAAATAATTTAAAATGCAGGAACGTAACTGGTATATGTTAATATATCTTAATATAGTTTCATTGTAATTAAGAGTAATTTCGAGTATTGTAAGGTTCGGTAACACATATAAAATGATAAAGTAACAGACAATTTTTTTAAATATTTTGCCGTTTTTAAATTAGTATTGAGTGGTACCTCCTATTACTCCATATTAGGGACGTTCCGAATACTCGTATTCGTATTTGTATTCGTGAGTATTCGCCATATTTTCAATATTTGTATTCGTAATCGTATTCGCCAAAATTACCACGAATATTATACGAGTATTTGACATTAAAATTATAGAAATATAGATAACAATTTTAATAAAAATATAAAAGAGGTATTCATACATTAAATAAAACATTTTTTTTAAATAATAACCATTCTATAACATTAAATAAAAAACAAAACTATTTTCCATACTATTTCTAAAATGTGCAGCGCTTATAAAAACGATGTTGATGTTGATATTATTCACTCAAGGTCATGTATTTGGATTCGTATTCGTGAATATCCACAAGAGTATTTGTATTCGGTATTCGTATTCGCGAATACGAATTTTTGTATATTCGAAACATTCCTACTCCATATACTGTCTGACATTGCCTGGGCATACTATAGGAACACAAACCGCATTAAAACAATGCAAATAAATTATAAGTAAAACATTCCTTTACGACTAAAGTAATAAATATTAAGTTTTATAGCCTAATAATATAGCAATCCTATTTTATTTCTAACAGAAGCTTGTATGAACAAATACTATATTTGACAGCTACATACGATATTGTTGTGTTTTAAAATAAATATGGTAGCATAATTTTTGTTGCTGGGCCACTTCAATTGTTGAGCAGTTTAATTAGGCGTCACACAACTAAACTAATTTCCTACAATGTGGTATAAAGCAAGCTAACTTACATTCGCAAATTATATGGTGGTGCACAAAGACGTACTAGCCCAAAGTACTTGGCGGCAAACTCGCTTAAGATTGAAAAATTAATCTAAGAAGTTTTAAAGCTTACGTTTTATCGAAATAAATATTATTTTCTAGTTCTTTACTTACCGCCTCTTTTATCTATGTCTGATGGTTTGATCTATTTGTTCATTACACATTATTTTGTATTGTCTGCATTCATCTAGCAAACAATTTAATTTCTTTTGTAAATCTATGAGCAGTTGCCACAAAATTACACCAATTGTTCGATCAATAGCTTATCGCAGTATAAATATTTCAAGATATTTCCAAGTGCAATGTAAATAATTTTAGGATTATTGTAATTTCCCGTCCTTTTGTAAAGGTCTAAAAATGTCCTGTTCACATTTCGAGTGCATTTGCAGATCTCCATTTTTGATAGGTTTTCAGGTTGATTTTCTAACAAATACAGCTTTTTACCTTACAAATTAGGTTATTTCAAGCGCTTGTATATGAATCGAGTTGTCTATACACATTTTGGATAATTATTAGTGAAAACTTAAAATTGACACCCTCTTTTGAGGATCGTGTGCACGTAACTTCAGAGTATAGCTATTTTATCAGTTTTTTTTTAATGGCCAGTCCTCCATTTTCCTTCTGTGACTGAAAACATAGTGTGGGGGCTTGTAAAAGGAGGTTATACCCTAAAGTTTTGGTAATCCTCCATCGTGTTGTAAGGCTGCTTGAACATCTCCAGTGCGTCTGGTTGTATAATAACACTCGGATGATATGCGTTAACTGCTATTTCGCCAACAATAGCAATCACTTCAGCGCTAACTTGCACCTCAGATACGCCATAAAGCCGGTTGGTTCACGTGGTCTAACGTGGTTGAATTTTGTAAGCTGTATTGGTTGCTCTTTAAGCAGGTAACGCAGATGTATTTTAGGCGATTCACAAAGGGCACCTGTCGTTGCATTGCGAACGTCGAAGAAGCCATAGAGCAGTCAAAGTCGCAGTTGAAACCCCCGATGGGTCCTTATGCGATCGGTATATATTTATCTCGCCGGATCGCGTTGGTTACTGAAAATTGTATATTGCAGATGTCTGAATCCCTTTTAATTTTATAACTCTAACCTCTAACTGTAAGTAGTTGTCAAAATAGTAGATGGCGTTATGTTCCATGATAGCGCACTTACTGGCAGTAGGCGAAGTTGTTTTTTGTTAACCTGACGCTGTTTGATTTAAATGCTTTTTTCAGTAAGAGCTCTCTTTACTGTATCAATTCCATCGCCGATTATTGTTGCACGAAGTCTTCCAGTAATGCTTGGATACGGTTTGAGTCCTCTATAACTATAATTCCTCCAATAATCTTGTAGTTTAGTAGTAATGCAGATCCTAATTCCTCAAAACTTTCGGGTAAAAGGACCAATGTCTAAGAGGTACTTTAAAAGTGATTCAGGGAAAGTAGTTTGTGCAGACCAGGTTAGTATGTTCCGTAGTTACTAAAAAAATGGAAGCTTCTTAATGGCATACTTAAGAAAGTTTATGGCTATTATTAAAGATGGGCGATACCGTAAATTTGTAGGAACATAGTAATCGGTGACTATTACTTTTTAATCATAGTGATTTTAAACAGTGACCGTAATCACTATTTCCGTATATACTCTGTTACAGCATACACCTCAGTTAGCAACGAACGAGCTGTTCATCTTTCTTATTATTCATGTCCCTGCTGATTAATTAAAAAGTTAATTATATAAACTTACTTGGGACTTTATTTAATTAAATATTCTCTTGTTGTAAACTTCCCTATTCTGAATAATCTGTACAATTGGCAAACTGTAAAAAATCTTCGCAGCGTTATCAACTTTTGATATTACTTTTAAAATTATGTTTAAGAATCGACCATTCCTTCAAAATAAACCCTAAATTTCAATGGCGGAAAAAACTCATCTTGGTCAGCATCGTTTTAGAAAAACCTGTACTGTTAACTTTTACTATTACTAGCATAAGAGGAAACGATATCACTGGTTTCCAATCATCGTGACATAAGTATTTGAACCGCTGGTACTTTTCAAGTAACTGGAAGCGAAATATCGCTTCTCTCTAGTTGGAATATTCTTTGTAAGCAAGAAAGCTCGGCCAAACCTTCCCATTAATACAATTGCAGCCTATATTAAATCAGAAAGTGGTGGTTAAAGCTATATTGCTTTATTAGCAAACAAATTTTGTATTTATACATTACACTAAGTTTAACGTCTAAGCGTAAAAGTGCAACCTTGCATTTTGTCAATTCAGCACGACTTGCAAACCTGATTTTATTAAAGGTGCTGTGTACACATTAGACCAGTTATGCGATTCTACAGCACGTAATAATAACATGGATTAGGAAATAAGTATCAGAATGCTACTGGCTACAGCAAAACATAAACACATGCTACTTCCATTCCGTTTGTCGAGCCCCCTTAAACTCACTCGAAACTGGCACAGCGCGCTGGAGGTTAAGCCCCACATAGAACATAGAAGGCTGAATTTCAGCAAGTACCTTCAAGATCAACACAGGTCCGAGGTCAGGGACGATACAGATGGGTTAAAATTTGTGGCACCAAGAGTGGCTAACGAAAATACCCAAAATAAGAACACAACCATCTTAAACGCGGTACGAAAAACTTTAAGGGCCGGTTGCAGAAAGCAATGTTAAGTGTGGTGTTAGCTAACGCGACGTCAAAGTGAACAAAAACGAATCAAATCTCAAATGTTTATGGTAACTAATACATTAGTAAACCCAATTTGATGTGATTTTGTTCACTTTGACGCGACGTTAGTTAACACCAGACTTAACATTGCTTTCTGCAACCGGCCCTAAGCGACTTACCCTGTAAAACCGGCTCGTGCGAGTAATGAAATCAGCGTGCTCCCAAGATCCGCCAAGAGTTTGACTCGAGAAAAAAACTTCTCACCAAACTGCCAAGCCGTAATATTCCGCCTTCATCAGCGAAGGCAAATTCCACCAAAACGGGGATCCAACGCCCGCAGGAACTTTGACAATTATTGGGAGACTCAACTGCCGGCCATGAGCGCACAAAGCAAAGGGAAATGCTGAAGAAAAAGCCATACCGCGTTCACGCACCAATAACCAAAGATGCGAGCAGGCAAAGAGTATGTACTACAGACATCGGAAAACGTTGCGCGCACAAAACTACGAAATTTTAGAGATGTAATCTAAACGTAAGAAGCTGGACAAATTACTTTCGAAAAGTAATTAATTAATAATTACCAATCACCGCACAATGAAGTAATTGTATTACCAACCAATAACTTCTAATGAAGCTAGCTGTTGTTAATTGTTATAGAAAAAAGTATATTACATTTTTACCGTACTATACTCTGCAATCTGTACTTATCGCAGACATACTTCCCCTTCTCGTACAATAATTATTAGCAAGCTACAGTGCTACGTCTTGCACAGCTTACAAGACGCAACACATGTGCATCTACAAACATAAACGGCTGCACCAAATATCTCTTTGCTCGTGGGCAAAACTAGCAGTTATCAGACTAGTCATAGGAAATCATAAACTATACTTATATTGCTTCAGGAATGCTCTATTGCAATTTGCTGAACATGTAAATTAATATAGCCTTTGCTTATTTTTTGCGATCTGGAGATTTAATACCCAATCGAGACCAGTCACTTGGTAATTGAATAACCAGAAAGTAATTCAATTACCGCGAGCAATTTCAATCACCACAGGTAATTTAAATACGTTAGAGTAATTTAATTGTTCAAGAGCAATTGAGTAATTGAATGTAGTAATTATTACTTTGAAAAAGTTATTGTCAAGTACTCTTTCATAAAAATTACAATTACCAACTCCAATTGCCGTATTTTGAACAGTAATTCAATTTCACGACAAATCAACAAAAAGAAATTTAATTAGTAATTTAATTACAAAATAATTAATTACTGCCCAGCTCTGCGTGGATCTTCGTTCTTACGAACAATACTTTAAACAAAAACTTTCTGTTCAGCCAACGTTATTTTTTATATCTAAATAAGTTTTGTAAATTTATATTCCTTTGGCCGTATGCTTAGCTGACTGTACACATTTGTACTTCTTGTTATTTCATTCCTAACTAATACCAGAAGTTATATTTATTGTATTCCTCCTCAGCTGTGCAAAACTCATTGTACGCTCTTTCTTTTTAAATGGATTTTTTTAGTAGTTATTCAACTTGCAGCTATTTTCTGCTAAGACTACGAGCTTTTCTGTTTTTCTATAAGATTATTATCTGAAAATTTCTTAAGGGCACAGAAACATGAGAGCTCGCAAACAAGTAAAAAACGTCTACCGACGAGGTCGACGAATTATCAACAATCAACAATACCGTAGGTGTGTATAAAATGAACAAATACTGCCTACGACAGCTCTATGAGTTCTTTGTAGATTCATGCCAGTCTGAAGGTGCGATTTGTAATATGGTGATAACGCTCCTTTTGTTTCCTTGGTAGGGACGATTACTTCACCGCTTTCGTGATGGCATTATTGATGGAACTGATAGGGCCTTGCTTTCTGCAAGCTTAGTAGGCGTTATGTGGTAGCAGTAATTAAGTTCCAGTTTCCTACGTTCTTGAATACAATTATTGCAGCCCCCACGGTATTTAGGCGGTTTTTAGAAAATGCAAATGCGCTTGTCGCGCATGAGTTGAGCGACCCATAAGCCAATGGATTTTTATATTTTAATTAACCCTACGCTTTTCGACCCTGTATAGCCTAAAATTTAATTATACGGTATTTCCAACCTCTATTTAAAGACGTCTTTTACATGGTATGAAAACAATTTAAGGTTACTAAAAGCTTCAATATAGAATACTGTCTTTCCTCTAGAGTATTTAATACATTCTAACCCTAGTTCCTCTTTTAACATTGGTCTAGAGGCACCTTTTTCATAAAAAAATAGATTAGAAGGTTCTTATGTCATACCTAAGTACAGATTTGAAGTAAAATTTAGAAGCAACGAAAAAAGACGCATAGAATAACCTAATAAATGTCGAGAAAGAATTGGTACAATCCAACTATTCAGGTGTTCAACGAATAGCGTTTGTTATACTAACTTCTTATCGTTGTTAACATTCAATGTTTTACCTGCGGGTTAACTCTTTAATGCTAAACTAACAAAAGCGAAATTAGAATGCCTGTGGATCACTGATAATTTTTGCTCTATGTTTGCTACACTGGAAACCCACCGCAAGACGAACTGTAAAAAGTTCTCCACAGGTTCTTCAGTGTTGGAACTAGCAGTTAATATAAGATCAAGCAGAACGTTCTGTAATAGTACGTGGAGTTGTCCCTCACGCGGGTATTTTAAATTTCAACTAAACGTCTCGTGCGCCTTAATATTTGAATAATTATATGCCCTGTTTGTCCAGTTAACTGGTTCAGTAAACATAAAACTCCTCTAAATAGCTCAGTTCACGGCTATGAAAGATCACTATTTGCTAAACCAGGAAGTTGGTCCTCCTCTATACTGTTTTCGAGCTGAAGCTAACTTCAAACTATGCACAAGAAAAGCCAATTTTCTTACGAAAAATACATAAAACACATATTAAAATACAAAAAATAAGAATAACCCTTTAAACAATCTACATCCTAAATGACTTGGGGACACTCGCATGTACGTTTAAACACATACATAGAACATACATAAAAACATTTGTCTTCAAAAACGCAAATGTCAAAAATTCCGAAAGACGGTCCTGGCCGCGGCCACACTGTTATATCCGCATACATCAACACCAAGGGCGAGCTTACACATCTAAGCGGATTCTTAGTGATCGAACATTATCACACAACTGCCAACATTTCCTGTAGATATCAGATTACCTTTCGATTCTCGAAGTAGGTCTGGATTGCGCCATCCAACCTTTGAACTGCGTGATGTGTAGGAAGTTACCGTACTCGGAGGACCAGAGGAGGTCCAGCACGCTTATCGCTGGCTTTGTTACCTCAACGACGGTTGGTGTCAATTCTTCGCAATGGATGTACGAATGCGGCACACTTAAAGAATGCGTTTACTGGAACTGCAACCGTTGTTCACTGTACTTAAAACGTCTTCTTCTTCTTTCTATATCTCAGGTACGGCCGGTTTTTCTTCTAGCTTTAGAGATGTGTTTCGACTGATTAGGAGAAGGATCAAGGTACGTAAATATGGAAAGCTTGGAAATATAAATCAACCCCCGCATTTCCACTAAGCAGGGGCCACGATATTAACCCCAAATGGCGACAAATTTAAATCTTTCTCTTGTGGTTTTTGGTCTTTTACTATTTTCGGTAACCTTTCACCCTGTTAGTAACGCTAGTAAATAGCTTTGGGGCGTGCTAGCGTAGCAGAAGACGTCTTTTGTCAAATAGACTGGTCGGACAAAGGTATAAATATCGACGGAGTGAACTTGAACCACTTGAGGTTCGCTGACGACATCGTCATACTTAGTAAAGACCACCGAGAACTACAGGAAATGATTAAGGAATTTAACAACTGCTCAAGAGCAGAGATATTTTATATAACTGCAAAGCTAAAACTTGAATTTGCCAGAATGAATACATTTGTAATGAAATGCAAGTAACTGCAGAATAATTAATTAATGAACGCAATAAGCAAAGCTCAATTTGAACAGGGATCTAAGTTGAATGTAAGTTCAGTTAATTGATTAGGTTTGTGCTAAAGTAAATGCCAAGCCGAATAAAATTTAATAATTACAAGATGGATCGCAAACGCAAGGGAATGAAGCGTATAATTCAGTTACAGTTTAATAGTGAAACCCAGTCAGGGTTTTAAAAGAAAGGTAATTGGAAGATAGATACGCTTATGAACATGTAACGAGCAGATAAGAATGAAGGCATTAAATCATTTGAAGGAAACCGTAAGAATCAAAAGGCTAGGATTATAGAAAGTGCAGAAAAGGAGACAGCATATGAACTTAAAAATGTGTGGAAAATAAAACAGTAAATTCAGAGGAAACCAGTGCAGGAAATGCGCGAATTAAATACTCTAATCAGTGCAGTGACATGTGAATATTTAAACGCAAATTAAAAAGACGTGCAGTGACAAATAGACACGCAAAATTAGTAGAAATGTAAACAATTATTTTAGATGCAATATTAATGTACAAAATCCTAGTTTTAAGTAGAATTTATTGTTAAAAGTCAGTATTTTGAACCATGTTAACATCCGTAATTAATTCGAAACTAACTAGCTTTTGTCTATAACGAGAAGACAAATGAATAAATTAATTGATTGACCTGTGAAATTGTGCTCTGCATTAAAAACGAAATTTCTTACAGTAAACATAAAGATACAAGTCTGAAACTTTAGCAGTGTGTTGAGTAAATTTTTGTGTCCATGTGGTATCATTTTTATTAAAATCCGCCACCAAAAATTGTTGAGGTCCCCGATACTGTGTAACATAACCTCGATCCGAAGCGACCAAGTTCCGAGAGCCACAAGAAGATTGACCAGTCCATCCAGCCCATTGGGAAAGACACCAGTGCCACTCAGCGGCCGGTGGGGTACGTGCCCGTGCCCCAACAGCAGGATCCGACCCATAGCAGCCATACAACAAGGTCAGATCAGCTACGAACCCTCCGATTTGAGAACGACTAGTGCAGGTACTGTGCATTATAAAACTAATTAAGTGAGCGCCGGGAAATACATGCATGCATAAGAAGAGCAATACTTAAGGCAATCCAGGCCAGTTCCGTCGCCGTACTAGTGATTCCAGTATGCCAAAAAGCCCAAACTCCATTATTTGAGGTTATCCGTTGGTGAGATTTAGACCGACGCCAAAATAAACAATTGGGAGATAGAAGCGGGCCCCATAAACAAATGCTAGAAACCAATGAAGATTAATGCAGCGAAAACCAACTAATTTAACTAGTTACCAATAGAACTGTGATCGATTTCACTTGTTTTGTTTATTAAATTTGACGCGATCTTGCAAACGGCGTCCATCTTGGCTTATATTTGACCCAATTTCAGTTTTCGATTGTGCGCGGTTGAGCTTATGCGGAGACAGATCCGTATTTAATAATTTTAATAAATTATGCATTCAGGGTGCACCCAACCGAGATGAGTCTGTGCTTTATCGATTTGAGCTAGCGTATTATTGGATTAATTGCAGAAAAATAAAATATTATAAATGGCGTACAACTATTTATTTTTATTTATCAATTTACAAGCAACTTTTAATCAACCTAAGATTTGATAACACGAATAGGAAAAATATTTGCGTGGTACCCTTATTTAAAAATTAAATTAATAACATATTACAACACTAATTAGACATACCATTGCAATTCTTAGGTCAACAAATCTCAACATATAAAGAAAACATGCCCGAAGAAATAACAAGAAGAATAAGAATAGGCTGGTTCACATTTGGAAAACTTAGTTACATTCTAAAAGACAAAGAAGTCCCAATTTTTTTAAAAGCAAGAGTTTACAACCAATGTGTCATCCCGGCAAACACTTACGGATTTGAAACCTGGAGACTAAAAAGAACTCGCAGCGGCTGACGAGAACACAAGAGCACATGAAAGGCAAATGCTCGTAGACAGAATAATAGATGGACTAAAGCTACATTACAGTGGAGACCGCAAAGCTACAAAAGAGGAAAGGAAAGACCAAGTAGAAGATGGCGAGATGATATACAAGACGTAGCAGGAATACAGTGGATGACGTTAGCTATGGACAAAGAAAGATGGCCAATTTTGGGGAAGGCCTACGTCCAACAATGGATGGAAAAAGGCGCATCGTGTTACACTGCATTCACTGCACCTATTCATTCCAGTGTATCCTTCCATTTTTAATAAAGACACTGGGTGACTAGTGATTGACCTCAAAGTAAACATTTCTGTTGTTCTTGCTAGCTGGATTGGTTTACACTTTTTGCTCTAGTTTCACACGCATATGTCATGACTAGCCGTATTACGCCCTTATATATTCTTACTTTATTATCTACCGTAGTATAAGTACTTCTTTTTCAAGAAGGTATTTCTTAGGTTACCATATAATAATACTGCGGCTTTAACTTGTCATTGCACTTCTTTAAGTAAGCCTCTTTTACTAGATATGATGACTCTCAAATAACGACGGACATGACCTGCTCTACAACAGCTCCTTCTATCTCTAGCTTACATCTTATAGAGACTTGAAGATTGTCATACATTTTATGTTTTCTTTAGATACTTTTATGTTCCACCTTCTTCAGTTTTATCCATTTGATATAATAATCTTTGAAGATTATCTTCAGTGTCTGTTATTAGAACTACATTATCAGCATAACATATTATATTTAAGTTACATTTAAGATTTACCCCTTTTATATTTGCTGGTTTTATTCTTATGTGCGTATAATTTTATCTATAACCATGTTTAATAACATAGAACTGAAAGAATCTCCCTGCCTTACTCTATTTGCGATTTGAATTTCTTCGGTATACTTATTTCCCACTTGAAACTTGTGGCATTAATTTAAATACTTCCGGGTCCATTTGGGCAGCTTTTATTCACTTTTCCGTAGGCGATTTTCGAAGAACGCACTTTGGAACCACAGGCAACCTCCCCTTTACTTAAGGCGAACCTGCTACTAACTTGTTGTTCGTGAAATTCGCTTACGCCGGCAGGCTTGGATTTGAATTTATTGCAGCACGCGTGAAATCAACCTCATAATGCGTTCACTGCACAGAGGCGGTTCTTCAAACTTTTGACTATACTAAAATATAATGTTCAAATCTAAGTAACATAAAGGCTATATATAAATACTTAAATGTAAAAATAAACACTACAGACAAGGAACATCAAAGCCCGTTTCAGTCAACAATCTATGAAACCACAAAAAAGACTTCGGCCTTTGAGCTGAGTGGCACGTTTTCATTTATTCCTTGAAGTAAATGTGTCTACATTGAAAGCGTGGAGGTGGTCGAGCATATACTTGCATTGAAAAACTATTTCGCAACTGTATGTCTGCCCCTTAAATTCTGCCATGCCTTATATAACTGCGTATACCGAGTGTCCATTCTCAAAATCAAACATAGGAATTTAACTTTGTATTAAAC
Organism: Agriotes lineatus; assembly: GCA_940337035.1. Lineage (NCBI taxonomy): Eukaryota > Metazoa > Arthropoda > Insecta > Coleoptera > Elateridae > Agriotes > Agriotes lineatus. The sequence goes on from OW679195.1 coordinate 191,918,132, forward strand.
GTTTTACTGATTCCTGCACACCAATTCAACTGCAAATTTCAATAACAAGAGAAAATTATTTCCCATTAACTGATAACCATAATAATGATAATGGCTAATATAGTAAAGAAATCATGGAAATAGTATATTAAAGTATGAGTGGATAACAAGGTCTTTAAAACACGCGCGAGTTTTCGAGTACGACGGCGTAGCCGGAATGCTCGAAATAGAGCAAGTGTTTTAAAGACCAGTTATCCACGAATACTTTACGCTATTTTTTATTATACCTCCAATACTGGAAATAAATTACGCACTAAAAACTTAGAAATAATTTTTGTCGTGATAAATCGAGAGGGCATAATAATATTGCTACTATAGTTACGAGAATTATTTACATTTTTGTCGCGTCCATGTCCGTTGTTGCATTCAGTCGTTTCCTTGACAACCTTTAAAGCTCGGTGAGCTTTAATCGCCTGTTTTTGCACGCTCAGGCGTGCTTTAAACGGCGATTCTGATGCAGGTATAATAAAAAATACCTAAAAGGCGTCAAAAATATGCCTATTTTCGTTAAGGGTACAAACCTGAGCCATATGCAAAATATTTCTTTTATTTAGCTAATAGTTCTTGAGTTAAAGCAAAAATAGACAAAATTTTAATTTTAAAGTGTTCACCCTATATGCATTTTAACGGAAGTACACTCGATTTCGTGCCAGGTAGACGTATAACCTGCATGCAAAGCATCGTGTTCCCCAACAACTATTTTTTGAGCTATACCGCCCAGAGACGGACAAACAGACAAACGGACAGGTAGACAGACGGATAGACAGACAGACAGACAGACAGACAGACAGACAGACAGACAGATGAACAGAGGCATAAAAATGTACAGGCAGATAGACAGACAGATAGACAGACAGACGGACAGACAGATAGATAGACAGACGAAATTGATAACGTGTAAATAACACCTAAGCACCCTGAAACGTGAACTTCGTCTCGGCTTTGAAATTGCCAGCCGCGGCTTTAAATCATATGCTTTATTGCCTTTAAACAAAAAATTGCTATTTTTGTATACTGGTCTAGCAGCATCTACCAGCTTAGCAACGAGACCGGAAGGTACGTTTTTATGGCCTACACCGGTGTGCTACCGGTAGCACTTAGCCACGCCTGTGATTCGTGTGAATTTGACATAGACAGCCCCAGCAACACTACACTTCATACTACCAAACGTATACACAGAATCATAGCATTTTAAAAGCAAATAGTTTGGTATAATTCTTTAATAAATCAAAATGGTTATACGACACACGGCCGGTATTCGCGTTTATGGCCTCGCTAGTTCACGTGTCTCGCCCTGGCGGGCTCGACCTGATGTACTAGCTCGGCCATAAATGCTTAGTTAGCCTAAAGTTGCAATAGGTAGTCTGGACCTTAAGTAACATAATTTCTGTAATATGTAATGCCCTACAATACATATAAGTCTTCATTTTTCCAATAGGAGGAACCGTTTATGAGATAATAGTACCAATTCCTCAGAGGTAAAGTGAAAGCTTCTAAGTACCTTGGTGAAAATAGGAAACAAGTACGACTTCATGCAACCAAAGTATACCCTCTTAAGCTTGTGTTGTGTTCTATGAACGGTGCCGTAAAAGTAAAATGCGAAAAGAAGATTGTATCTGTGATTTTGTGTTTTGTATTTCTTTTTGCATATATGTTGTTCTTTTTATATCATCCGATCTCTACAAGATTCCATAGAACTCTTCTGCTGTAACTTTAATTTTTGCACATTATTTGCAACTGCCATCTTTGATCTAGTATCTACTACTAGTTATTTTTGTTGCTAGTGAAAATTTAGCTATAATTGAAATTTGCTTATACCATTTGAAGATAGTAGTATTCATTACAGAATTTACAGTCCAACCTAAAATTAGAAAAGTCATTTCTTAAGAAATTTTTAAGGAGGTCTTTAACAAAGCAGTTAGATTTTTATACTTTTGTATCGAAAGAAAAAACTATAACCTCGGCATTTCTTTTAAATTTGATAGATTTATAGAACCCTGGAGCTCTTGCGGAACATGCTTGATTACCATCTATATCATAATAATGCTCTTTGCGATGGATATGCAATTAGATAGGTATGTACCGTAGAGATTAGAATACTATTTACATTGGTTATACATATTATAGCAAGTTGGGATAGATACATAAGGAAAATAGAAGACGATGTACACAAAAGACTGAACAATAAAATTCGAAAAAGAGTTCAAGCAAATAAACTGGGATATCTTACGTTTGTGCAAAACAAAATTAAGAAATCTGTAAAGGGGTTTACTCACAACTTCCCTCGCAGTGGACGTTGTGACACAAAATTGGGCAAAGCTGTTGCTACCACGAAGGTGTAATTAAACTAATTAATAATTCAATAATAATATAATGAAAACGAATAAGACTTGGTACAAAGAAAGAAGTCACCGTACGTGCGGAATTCGTAAACATTGAATCCAGGAACTTCAGGGCGATTTCGGCTGCATTCCTGGTATTTCTTACATTGTATTTTCGATAAACATATATTCCTTTAGCAAAATGACGGTTAAGCGCAATGTTTTAATATTGTTGACATAATATTCTATCTTTAGTTACTCAGAATTATGGACGGATGGGACTACCGAGAAACCAGGAAATGTCCAAATGTGCACGAGCCCAGCGGTCCGCTTTCTGCAAACAAAGGAAATTGCCTAGGCGGCATTGTTCTGGGCTAGTTTATAGTTTTACTAGCTGAAACCCGCGGCATATGCAGCATTTAAAATATACGACGAATTTTATTACTTTTGTTGCACTAAAGAAAGTTTTAAAAGTACGCTAAGGAAAAGTTCCAAAAAATATGTTTTCAAATGGAAAGTCTCTGGAAAGGAAACGCTCGCCTCTGGAAGGCGTCCTAATTAATACGACGTTGTTGGAACGCAGTAAAAAAAATTCGGAAAGAATTGTTCTACAAGTTAAGAAAAGTGAGAGTTTTCCAGTGAATGTAAAAGTTTTACGTGAGCATGGAAGAATGACGTTGTAGCCCACGGCACATGCCGCATTTAAAGTTTTGCGCGTTAGATAGATATACTTTGTATGTGACATTACAAAAAAAAATTCTTTTACACACGCCTACTATGGCAAATGCTACACCAAATACATACAATATATACAGTTCACATTTAATTATATATATTTATTCCTAATTCAGTAAGTAAAACATGCTTAGAGTCATGTTTTTGATAACGGTGATAAAACTTAGAATACATTTAGATTTTAGTTTATTGGCATACATGTTTAACGTCAGCGTACAAACAATTTCCAGAATATTTTATACCACATTGAATATTATGTATCATCGGATGAAAATTTTTATTATTTGGCCTGAACGAGATCAGCTGATTAAATCAATGCCAGAATGCTTCAAGGTAGCATTTAGCAACAAGATTTCAGTAATAATCGATTGTTTTGAGATGAGAGTGGAAAAATCAAGTAGCCTTGAAGTACAATGTACTACATGGTCTACGTACAAACAACATAATACGGTAAAGGTACTAATAGGCATCACTCCTCCTGGATCAATATCATTTGTATCACATGGATATGGTGGCAGAATAAGCGATAAAGGTCTAACAGAGGATTGTGGGATTTTAAACAATCTCTTGCCAGAAGATTTTGTATTGGCAGATCTTGGCTTTTTAATAAAAGACTCCGTAGGACTACATATGGCCACAGTGATTACGCCTGCTTTCCTAAAAGGGAAACGGCAGCTCGATCCAAGGGATATAGAATCAACCAGGAATATAGCAAGCGTGAGGTAGTGCAAGTATATTGTTACAATAATTATCTTAATTATATCTTTTTTTCAGAATACACGTCAAACGCGTTCAGTGTTGAATTCAGACTGATTACTCCGGGGGGGGGGAAAATGAAACGTCTGGGGGGTATTTTTACCTATTCCACCGCAATCCGCCCATTATTTTATAGATTTAAAGAAACATGAATTTGAAGTGGTAATGTTTCCGGGGGGGAATTTTGTTCTGCCCGGGGGGGAATTTCACCCCCGGTCACCCCCCTGGATTCAACACTGAACGCGTTATTGGAGTCCTTCGTCAAAAAAATACAGTTCTTCACGAAACGATGCCTATGTTCCTGGCGAAAAAGAAAACTGACGATGTTGCCGTGGTAGATCAGATATTAACAGTTTCTTGTGCACTCGTAAATTTATGCCCTCCTATAATTGTATAATTATGAAATAAATTGTATTAACAAAGTTAATCTAATTATTTTTACTTTAATAATAATAATATCTACAAAATTATTAAAATTAGTTAATTAAGGATCTAACGTTAATACTATCCACCACCATTTATTATATAATGTAAAATTATTTGATTATCTTTTTCTGCATGTGGCCAATTAATAAAAAGCAAAATTACGATATCACATAGCAAAAATTATTAAATAGTACCTATATGATAAGAAACATAAGGATATTTCAAAACTATGTAAGCTACATTAACAATCAATAAAATTACACATGCTGTCTACACAACATAAAAGAATAATTAATGTCTAAATTAAGTATGAAAAATAATTTTTCCGTTGACCGCTTCTTAATTTCAATATTAATGAATTATTTTTCCTAAAAAAGGATGGATTAATAGAAGTCATTAATACACTGTTTTTGATTAATACACTCTTTTTCATTAATTAACTGTTTGAAAAAAAAGGATAGATTAATAGATCTATTAATACACTGTTTTTGATTAATCCACTCTTTTTCATTAATTAACTGTTTTTGTGATTTTGAGGTTTTGATATTTTGCATGGAGGTTAGTTGTATGAATCAAATTTTTCACCACAAAAAAAGATTTTGAGGTTAACAAAAAAATTTTGTAATCAACTCGTTTGTTAATGGGCGATTAATAATCTCAACTATTAAAGGCACTCACTCGCTATCGCTTGTTCGTGCTTTAAACAGTTTCGATTATTAATCGCCTTCATTAACACACTTGTTGGTTAAATAACTATTAATGCATAAAGCATAACGGATATTTTAAAGCTATTTAATATTTATTTATTGTGACATCTCTAACAGGTGTTACCCTTATTACAAGAGATGCAGTGTAGATATATTCTGCTATATGCAGGTATGAGCGTTATAGCATGTAAATTAAAATTAAAATAATCATCCTAACTAAAATAAACTTTAATCATGGTTGCAGGAGATGGATCGACGCCGTAACTTGCTACTATGACTTCCCGTATTGATTGGTAAATTTAAGTCTTAAAAATTTGTTACATCAATAGTTCGTTTTGTTTCATTTTAGTTATAATAATACTTTTTTACAACAGAATCAAACATACTGTATGGAGCTGACAAATCAATGTTGAGCAGTATGTAAATTTGATTCTCAAGCTTTAATATATCAGTAATCGGAATTCTGGTATAAAAAGAAGGTACAAAGAATAACGGTGAGAAACAAACAGGCCTAGCGGGTACTCTTAAAGTTAATAGCGAAAGCAGCTTGCTATCGTTAATCTTATTATTCCATAATTTATAACAAAATTTTAATGAATTTAAGGTACATAAACAATCAAAATATTTACATAACAGTACAAAATAATAGAATAACTAATGTCTAAATTAAGTATGAAAAAGAATTGCAATGGATAAAGTATAAAGAATATTTCGAAGCCATTTATGCTAAATAAACAATCAACATATATACAAATTCTATCAACACAGAATAACAAAATAATTCTATTTATATACTGCTCCACAAATGTACTGGACCACCCATAAAAATGTATTTATTACATTACGTCACAATATATATATATATATATAAGCTTTTGTTTTATAGTATACTCATATTAAGCATATTTAATTTCACTATTCTCAAATATCAACTGAAGAATTAACAAAATCATATTAATAAAATTAAAAAATTATGAAACTATAAAAAAACTATATTTCACAAAAATAAGAGGAATTACAAAAAAAGGTTAATTAATAGTTCTTTGAGTCTCTCCAGAACGTTTAAAAATCTTTGGCAACAATTCGGCATACTTTGTATGCAATGTGCTATCAATATTTGGGCAAAATTCAAAATTTTAAAATGATAATATTTTATTAATGGACTTAGCTTTCTTTAAACAGAATTATGAAAAGAAATGCTTTTTATAGTGACACAATCATGAAAGGTTACCAAAAATTTCATGACTGCCCTTTTGGAAGATATTTTTAAAAATTGCACCAATATATGCAAATGGTCCAGTTCATTTGTGGAGCAGTATATTTACAGAGTTCACATAACCACTTTCCTTTAGGAATTTTTTTAATTGTAGGCATGCTGAATGGTACCATTTTATTCTACATTTTCTGTCATAACATTTTACCATTTGTTCGCCGTCGTCTGGTTTCCTACAGTGACACCATAGCTGCAATCCATAATTAAAATAGGTACATAACATTGTAACATATAATTCACAAAAATACAAACCTCTTCATCATCAGTGCCTATTACGATGTCACTGGAAATTGAACCAACACCTATAGCTCGAATGTCCATGGGGATGTCGTCTGAACTTGGACCAGCACTCGTAGATAGCATATTCATGGCGATGTCACTACAACTTGAATCCAAACCAGTGGTCATAGATGGCAGAACTAATGTTAGAATCTAGTAATTTCCAAGTTTTGTATTGGTAACACTTTTGACATCTATCATATTGACATCAAATTGTTAACCTTATTTAAGCTAAACGACACAATAAATCGGAGGCGTACTCAACATTGTGGTATGGCGCATTTCAAAACAGAATTAACACACAAAAATAGCGACAATAGCAATAACAAAATCAACAGCAATTTTCACACTTTGACTTGCACAATATCGCAAGATAGTTCAGTTACATTAGACGGACAACCGCAGCATTTGCCGAAAAAATCCAAGTGAGCTGAAATTTTGCATACACCTTTATTTTGACATTACAAATAATGTCTCAAAAGTCCCCATCGATATCGCGCTTGCGTTTTGAGTTATTCAAGGTCAAATGTCACAGAAATAAGTTTTTCGCAAATATCTCGCTTTCTATGGGTCGTATGACTTTTTTAGTTATTACAAAAAATGAAGGCTAGGAAATTCTCTACAAAAAAGAATATAAAGCTTTTTTACATACAACTAACCGTTCAGTAAATAACACACTATTAAGTTTTGCAGACGGGTTTTACTTCTTTTTACGATAAAGTATTGGATTCACCCCAAAAATTCGAAAATTGGGTTTTCAACAGATCTTCACGTTTTAGAGTCCCCTGAACCCAAAAAACATGTTTTTGCTCATTGGTCTGTGTGTCCGTCCGTCGATCTGTCTGTGAACAGAATAACTCATAAATGAAAAGAGGTATGGCGTTGAAACTTCATATATAAGTTTTTTGTACTATCTAAATGCGGCAGCAAGCTTTTGAAGAAAATCGCATAACCGGTGTGTATTGATGTGAGATAAGTGATTTTTCAGTTGAATACCTCTAAAATTCAACTTGAAAATCACTCATCTCAATCAATCCACATTAAAAATGTAATAAAAATGTAAAGTTTCAAAAAAATCGTTGGAGCCGTTTTTGAAACACAAGAGTAAACATCAAACTTCCGGTTATGCGATTTTCTTCAAAAGATAGCTGTCGCATTGAGATAGTACACAAAACTTATATATAAAGTTTCAACACCATACTTTTTTTCATTTTTGAGATATTCTGTTCGCAGACAGACAGACACACAGACAGACAGACCAATGAACAAAAACACGTTTTTTTTGGGTTCAGGGGACTCTAAAACGTGAAGATCTGTTGAAAATTCAATTTAGAATTTTTGGGGCGAATGCAATACTTCCTTTATCGTAAAAGGAAGTAAAACCCGTCTGCAAAACTTAACAGTATGTTATTTACTGAATGGTTAGTTGTACGTAAAGCACCTGTATAATCTTTTTTGTAGAGAATTTCCTAGCCTTCATTTTTTGTAATAACTAAAAAAGTCATACGACCCATAGAAAGCGAGATATTTGCGAAAAACTTATTTCTGTGACATTTGACCTTGAATAAGTCAAATCGCAAGCGCCATATCGATGGGGACTTTTGAGACATTATTTGTAATGTCAAAGGTGTATGCAAAATCTCAGCTCACTTGGATTTTTTCAAATTCAACAGTTGCTACAATTTGGTTACAGCAAAATAGAAGCAAATTAAAGACGTATCAAAATGTAATAAACCAACAATTGATGAAGAAAAAAATATAATGGATGGCCTTTTGAATAAAACCGATGCTACTGAAAACATTAGCACGAGGTTTGACCACACATACACTTCGTAATTCGTTTTTATTAAAATTTGTAACAATTTGTAATTTGTTTTATATAATAATAATAATAATAAATCCATTTATTGAATACCAAAGAGGTATACAAAGCCAGTCTTCCACCCTCCCGAATATTAAAATATTAAATCTGGCAATGTGGTGGCAAGAAAATGTCGAACAGACACTGACAGAAAAAAAAAGTTGCATCCGCTACATCATCGAATCAGTTAGTCCAACATGAAAAGAAAAAATCATAGCCAACTCTGTCCCAAAAAGGTCGTGAACGGCTTATAACTATTGTACCTGATATTTACATTGTGAACTTCTGATCTTTTGCTCAACAAGTCGTACAAATATCTTGGCGTTTTAGTACAGATCAGAGTATACAAAAACATACAATACAGATACATACTACCATGGGCGTAACTTGGGGCATCACTTTGGGGGGGCAAAATCAAGACTTCACAACATTTTTAAACCTAAATTGCAAAAAAATGATGCACTTGCACTTTAAAATCAAAATTTTGGGGGGGGGGGGCACTGCCCCCCCTTGCCCCTCTCAAGTTACGCCTATGCATATTACGTTGTTTTACATTGAGCTCTTGGTATTTAACGTTACAGACAAATCTTACGCAAGCGTTTTGTACTCGCTGTAGTTTAGTTTTGTTGTATTCTGAGATTTGGAAAAAATACCATAGTGCAATAGTATAAATGCGGATAAATAAGCACCTTAACTAACATGAGTTTGGTTTTTTCGCCTAATAAATATTTTAAACTATACAAAGTACGTAATTTCATAAATGACATTTGGTAAATATGTCTCACATGCAATTCGAATGATAATTTATCGTCTATTATAATACCTAGGTTTTTTGCATGACTACTCCACTGTACTACTTCACTATTTACTACAATGTTATGATTTTTAGTTATATAATCACCAGTTCTTTTATCGGAGGTTATGCAAATTGCCTGCGACTTTTTGGCGTTTAATCTAAGACCATTATTGCTAAACCAGACAGTAAGATTATGTAAATCCTCGTTTATCTTACGAATAGCCATGTTTAAATTTGATACTTCCGTTGTTATATATATCTGAAGATCATCGCGTACATATGTATCCGGCAGTGCAAGTGCTCCGTTTTTCGTGCCGGTGAGTGTATAAAAGTTACGCCTATGCATATTACGTTGTTTTACATTGAGCTCTTGGTATTTAACGTTACAGACAAATCTTACGCAAGCGTTTTGAACTCGCTGTAGTTTAGTTTTGTTGTATTCTGTGAGATTTGGAAAAAATACCATAGTGCAATAGTATAAATGCGGATAAATAAGCACCTTAACTAACATGAGTTTGGTTTTTTCGTCTAATAAATATTTTAAACTATACAAAGTACGTAATTTCATAAATGACATTTGGTAAATATGTCTCACATGCAATTCGAATGATAATTTATCGTCTATTATAATACCTAGGTTTTTTGCATGACTACTCCACTGTACTACTTCACTATTTACTACAATGTTATGATTTTTAGTTATATAATCACCAGTTCTTTTATCGGAGGTTATGCAAATTGCCTGCGACTTTTTCTATACGAAAATCTCTTGCGATATTGTGCAAGTCTTTCTTCTATAAAGGTAGGATTTGTTGTGATTCCTCTTTCGTCAATCCAGCATCACGAATATCATTTAATATGTGCTCAAAAGTTACACCTTGTTTTAATTTGCCTAGAACACACAAAAAGTTACAGAGCGAAGACAGTTGTAATATTGTTTCTTACTGCCATCCGCCAGCAATTTAGATGAAGTGTGAAGTCCATACGATGACAAAGTGCGTCCTTCAATTTGGTCTTTCCACTGGTGAAATGCTGGAAAGCTGAAGAAGAATTACTCCAATTCATTATTTCGAAACTTTAACCACACTTCCAAACATAAACGGCAAAGATCGGTTACGTCACCGCTGGCATCGGTAGGTCGGCACCACTCGGGTCAGAATATGCAGGGTTGCCAGACTGAATGCATGCGCGTTTTAAAAATATACTTTTGCAGAAACGGTTTCAGAATGTACCAGATTCGTAGAATTGTACCAGGTCTGGCAACGCTGCTAATATCAAAACAACGCCCACAATCGTAACTACACATAGACCACGCGCAAGCATGTTTGACCTTGGGAAGTGTTCTGCTTTATTATAGAGTTATGATGAGGATACTTTCATAAAGGCAACAAGTGGGCGTTGTGACACTAAATAATTTAAAAATCGAAGAAAACTGTGGGTAAAAATGTTAGGGGTGAAATATTTGATGGTTTTGGGGTGCATTATTTTTAAGTTTTAATTACTACGTTTGCCACGTCTGGATTGTTTTTAGCCCTGGAATGTAATATAATCTTGACGAATGTATTAGGCATTGGTTCGCGGTCAGTTTTTCGGGGATCCAGACGCCACGTGCAACCAATGCACCATATCAATGGGGCTCGGGTAGAAATGAAATTCAAAAATAAACAGAACGTTTGGGGTTGCGACAGAGGCGCGGCGTGTGAGTGAAGGTGTGCCGTTTTGCGTAATTAATTCTTGGCGTAAGCGATTATATGCGAAACAAGTAATTATATTGTGATAAGTTGCAATAAGGCGAGGCGAAGCTGCGAGCGTAGCTAGGCGTATTATTAGGTACTGAATTAATTTAGCTAGTGTAGAATGTACGTACTGTCGTAGTTAGTTGAATGATGTTTGGTAGATTTTTGGCAATTACAGCAAATGATAAACGTCAGAGGTTCTTGCTTGTGCTAGTCGATTATTTGATAATCAAAGGGTTGGACCCCGCAGGAGCACGAAGTCCGCACAGTGGTTCGTGGAAGCACGTAGTTCCACAATCGGAAGAACGTAGTTCCGTAATGATAATAAGCCCGCGGAAGCACGTAGTTCCATAATGGGCAGTAGCCTAGCAAGATTTACGGTAATTACTGTACTGTGAACGATCAGTATACTACGAGTTATTACCGACTCTGTACGGGTTGTAACAATAGTTAATCTAGTGGATTACTATTGGGCAGTATTAGCGAAAAGTACCGACAGCTAACTCAACCAGTGAAGGCGGCGATGAGATGCCAAAGGGTTGAGGCTGACGGATGTAAGGCACAGCATTATGATGCCACTGCCAGGAGTACGGAGCGGCCTGCGGGGCGGCCACCCCCGGTGAGTAGAATTATTATTATCGATAAGATTTACAGGTCAGTAAATTTATGTTCTTTTACATTTAACTGCCTGCCTCCGCAACTGGGACAAGGAATGTTCGAACCTGCACTGTTTGCACCCTGTTGCCGCTTTGTGGTCATGGGTGAGTTGCATCCACCACCTTGACACATTTCAAAAGTAAGGGAAATTGAATTTTAATATAACACACATAAACTCTCGTCTAACAAAAATATCTTCACGTTTCTAATAATACTAAATTCAATTTTTAAATACAAAAAATATTATCCTTAATGAGATTCTAACTAGTGTCTGCGAACGAGAACAAGAATGAGCCCGAACATTGGATTCCTTTGTTCAACTGTGAAGCACCGCAGCGCTGACTGAGCAATTCTTGCTATTCAGGTCTATTTAACGTAAGGCAGTTATTCGTTGTTTCCTTGTATCTCGTAGCACAGTTATTCTGTATTTGTTGATTCCCATTTTTGGCGGCAAGGATAAAGCCAGCACTATGTACAAATTAGTACTTTTCTGTATTCCTGAATTCAAGCAAAAATAAACAAAGTTTTATTTTTTAAGGTGCTTACCCTGTATATATTTGTATGAAATTGTACCGGTTTCATGCGAGGTCGACATATAATATGTATGCAAAATATCTTCTTCCTCCGACAAATAGCTTTTGAGCTATACTGCCAACAAGCAGACAGACGGAATTGAGAAAACCTGTTTTTCGTCATCTAGGGACCCTGAAACGTGAAGATCTAGAGAAATCTCGGAAGGTGTTTTTTTCGCGATTACAATTCTTCCTTCGTCTTTCAGACGAGGGAAGTAAAAACTAACAGTGAACAGCTCGAGATCCATACTTTTTGATATAAATAATAATGCAAAAACGTAAACATAATAGTATATTACATAGCAAGTTGCGAAAGTGCCGTATATCGTTCGAGTAAATTTGAGAAACGAGACGAAGCGTAGCGGAGCCGAGTAACTTAAAATACAAGCATACGATACACTTTCGACCGAGTTATGTACGCTAATTTTCCCACGACCACAAAAAATTCACATTGTTGCTATTTTATGAATGACAGCTTTATTGTGAGAACTGACAATGTCAATAGATTGCCCGTAATTTTTAGGTTAAAATGACATATTGTCAGCAACTTTTAGGTTAAAATGACATGTTTAACCTACTGCATATCTGGTATTTGCCCATTTTTTTCATAACAAACACGTTCGTTATGATAACGACCGGCTTTCGCATGTCGGCGTGGGAAAGATTTAAATTGCAAGCCACCATAATGCATTCTGCTGCTCGTCATTTAAATATGAAAAAAATGGTACTGCTATGTATCGAGCGAAATAGAAAATATATCAATTGAATGATACCAAAGATATTGCGTTGCAATCGTATTTTACAAGACACTATTGCCACGACCTGAAAATCTAGAAAAATTAATTGAAAAAGACATGAGAAATATATATATTATTGGCGACAAGGATTATACAGAAATACACAAACAGGGTTTGCAAATTTTTTAATATTATAGAGAAACGTTTCAAAAAGGTACGACTTAAAGCAACCAAAGTAAGCCCTCTTAAAACAAGAAAATGACAGCGTTGTCATTAAAAAGTTGTGATCTCGGACGGCGAGGTAGAAGTAAAATGCGAGAAAGGATCGTATCTGTGCCAGACAATACCTCTAAGCCAGTGGTCGCCAACCTGTCGATCGCGAGCTACCGGTAGCTCGCGGGGGCAATTCTGGTAGCTCTCACAACGAAAATACAAAATCAGAGAAGCTTCCTAAAATTCCACAAAAAAATCTAATTGTCATAATATTAAACATAAACAGCGGCAACGTTGCGGCGAGCGATCTGCCGCTGACGCCATCAAGCTAGAATCGGCTAGAATCGGCTAGAACCGACCAGCCGGACCAGTGCGTTAGTGTTCGAGAACGATCTGGATTGCTTTGAACGGGATAAATACGCACGGCGCGGCGACATTGCGCTTAGTTTAAAACTGAACGCGTAACCAACGTCCAGCGGTTGGGTTAGTAGTGAACAACAAAAAATAATATTATGGCAAGCAGTTGTAAGAAGGTAAAGACATACCACTTTCATTCGGAATGGGAAGAACAATACTTTTTTACAGAAGTTAAAGATAAAAATGTGTGTTTGTTATGTAATACTTCGGTCTCCGTTGCTAAAAAAGGAAATATTGAGAGACATCATAAAACTGTACATTCTAATTTTGAAAAATCATTCCCACTACATTCTGCCGCCAGAAAGGAGAAACTGAAACAGTTAAAAAAGCAGTTAATTGGACAACAATCAATATTTTTAAGAACAATCGACAAAAATAAGGCTGCAACTGAAGCATCGTACCGTGTGTCCCAGATAATTGCACAAAAAAAGAAACCTTATGAAGACGGGGAAATGATAAAACAGGCGTTTTTAGAAGCTGCTGACTCGTTATTTGCCAACTTTAGAAACAAAGACGAGATAGTTTCAGCTATAAAATCTATGCAACTTTCTGCTAATACAGTGATGAGACGTGTAGAAGTAATGAGCAATGATATTTTTTTACAGTTAAGAACTGACTTAGATAACTGTGTTTATTTTTCACTTCAACTGGATGAATCAACAGATGTCGTTGACACTGTCCAGATGGCCGTGTTCGTCAGGATGGTTTTTAGTGATTTTACGATTAAAGAAGGTCTTTTGAAGTTTATTCCACTGAAAGGACACACTACTGGACAGGAGTTGTTTTCTCATTTAAAAAATATTATTTCTTCCGAGAAAATTCCAATATCGAAAATGGTAGGCTTGACAACCGATGGCGCTCCAGCTATGGTGGGTTTTGATAAGGGTCTGGTGGCGTTATGTCGTAAAGATGAAACTTTTCCGCAATTTCTCTCTTACCACTGCATTATCCATCAGGAAGCATTATGTGGAAATTTCCTGAAACTAAACAACGTTATGAAACTGGTGGTAAAAATTGTGAACAAGATTAGAGCTCAAGCGTTACAAAGAAGATTATTCAAAACCTTGGCCGATGAAGTTGACTGTCAATACGGGGACCTACTCCTTCACTCTGAAGTCCGATGGTTAAGTAGAGGACGGGTGCTGAAACGTTTTAATGATGTCCTATCTGGCATAGTTCAATTTTTCAAAAAACGCGATGAACCGACTCCGGAACTAGAAAATTCAATCTGGCTTAGAGATTTTGGTTTTCTCGTGGACATTACCGAGAAATTAAACGAACTTAATTTGCAGCTTCAGGGGAGAGACAAAGAACTAGCAGAAATGATTTCTGCTATAAAAGCATTTATCAAAAAGCTGGAGTTTTGGGAACAAAACCTAATTAACAGCGATGCCAAGCATTTTCCTATTCTTTCAGAAAAAATATCTCAAAATCCATTAGAACCCTATGACAGCAAATATCATGTAGAAATAGTTTCTACCCTGAAGAATAACTTCAAAAATCGTTTTAAGGATTTCAACGAAATGGCTTTAGTAGCGCAGTTTGTTGTTTCACCCTTTATGGAAATTGATATCCAACAGTTTGCAACTTGTGTTATGCAGAACTTTGGCGAAGACATCGCTGCAACAGAAATGGAAGTAATTGATTTTCAAAATGATTTAGCCTTAAAATCGTTAGTCTCAAGTACCAAATGTATCTGGCCTATTGTAAGTAGAGACAAATATTCAGTTCTATGCCGTGTTGCCTTGAAAGTGAAAGCATTATTCAGTTCAACCTATTTGTGTGAATCTTCTTTTTCCAATATGAAGTTTATTAAGAACAAATATCGCAATCGACTTACAGATGAACATTTGGATAATTGTATTCGAATGGCTGTATCAAATTATACTGCAAACATTAAAAAAATTATCGATGAGTCTGAGTGTCAGCCTTCTCATTGAACGTGCTTTTTTATTTTTCAATGTTTATGTTCATGATAGTGCGTTACTTTTTTGTTGTTATTATTAACTATTTTTAAATCTTACGTGACATGCCGTTGTGGCTGGATAAAAGTTTGTGTTTATTTTTCAAACAACTTCGTTTGGTAGGTAGGAATGTAGTTATTATTATTACCTATGTATTATGTATTACCAGTTAAATAAATAGTAAAATAAATACATATAATGATAAATTAACTGTGGATTATTTCATTTACGTTGCGTTACGTGGCTTCCGTGTGGGTAGCTCGCTGTTTATTCCAAAATTAACAAGTAGCTCAACACATTGAAGAGGTTGGCGACCACTGCTCTAAGCCGTCAAAGTTGAATAGAAAAATAAATTAAATCTCTCTTATCATGCAATTTTGCAGCAATTTTAGTCATTTACATTCTTCTATGCGATGAACTATAAAGAAGTTTGTCTTTTGACTAATTTTCAAGAAGTATAAACCGACTCTTTAATAAGCTTACAACTTTTAGTTTCTTGTGTTGCAGTATTTATGGATATATCCGTAAATATCCCGTAAGCACAGCAAGTTAAGTACCTTAACTAATATCAATTTCTTGAGCCAATTTTCTGATCGACTTAGTTGGTGCATCCTATATTTGAGTTTTGTCAGTTTGTTGTTCAGTTCTATTAGATGGTCTCGCAGCTTTCTCTTTGTGTGGCATACTCTTCGTTTCACTTCTACCCGGTGGCCTATTAGGTTCATTTTGAGTTGTATGAGATGGTCCATCACGTATATATTTATATGGCATACTACTAGTTTCAATTCTGTTAAAATGGTCCAACAGTTTTCTCTTTATATGGCAAATTACTTGTCTAAGTTGGCCTATCACGTTTATCTTTCTGTGGAAAACTACTCGTTACAATTCTATTAAAATTATCTATCAGTTTTTCTGTAAGTGGTACTTGTTTGAGTTCTATCAGATGGTGATCTATCAGGTTACTGTTTATGTATCATACTACTCGTTCCCATTCTGTCAGATGATCCAACAGCTTTCTCTTTACGTGGCATACTACTCGTTTCACTTCTATTAGATGTACAATATTTTGCAAAGAATACCACAATATTATATGTCCCAAATTTCAGTTATTTTTCAGTTATGTGCTGCACTTACTAACTTTCATTATCCACTAATTAAAGAAGTGGAAGAGTATTATTCATAAATATTGTATTTTATTTAATTTATATTTAAAAAAACAACTATACTTTATGGCCAAGTGTTTTATTTCTTTATAGGTATAAACATTTCCCGTCTCAAATCACTTTGTTATCCATAACCAATAAAAATATTAATATTTCAATTAATGAGATGCATTTGAAATTAAAATATACGTACCCCCACCCAAGAAAAGCGCCCTTCCGTGCTTTCCAAGAATACTTCGACACTCAACATCACTCCGCTTCGCTAATACAATGAAATATATTGAACCAGTTATTTATCAAAAAAAGTATTTTTTTGTCGACGACCATACCTCAATAGTTGATGTTGCCTTCATTTTCGGCTATCGTATGAAAACGATCCAAGACTTCAGGAAGGTTCCTGACGGCCGGAATCATGTACACATACGAACATACATCCCCCGCACAGCACGTTTAGGCACCCCCCAATACGGGGGAGAGATCTAGTGGGCTGCGGTCTTCACCAAAAGATCAGCACAGCCGAGACGGAGATTTGGTATGCTGGGTTCATTAGTCGGTTGGCACGAATTTTAGAGATATTTGACTCAGAGTGGGTTTCGATATGAGGACATTTCAATACTTCGTACAATTCGTGTCGAAGTAATAATAGTATTTAAATAATAACAAACTTAAATTCAGTGTAAATAAAACAAAGGCAATGATAATATGTACCCCGATGGGTCAGAGGCCGGATTTAAATTCGCGTTCGCAAGTGTTGTATTTCGAATCCCATCACCGGTAATTTTTACTTCCTTTTACAATAAAGGAAGTATTGGATTCTCATTAAAAATTCGAAATTGAGTTTTCAACAGATCTTCACGTTTTAGCGTCCCCTGAACCCAAAAAACATATATTTTTTCATTGGTCTGTGTGAACAGAATATCTCAAAAACTAAAAGAGGTATGGCGTTAAAACTTCATATATAAGTTTTGTGTACTATCTAAATGCGACAGCAAGCTTTTGAAGAAAATCGCATAACCGGAAGTAGGTGTTTACTCTTGCAATTTTCCAGTTTTTTTTCGATTTTTAAAAAAACGGATTTAACGATTTTTTTCAAACTTCACATTTTTATTACACTTTTAATGTGTATTGATGTGATATACGTGATTTTCCAGTTGAATACTTCTAAAATGGGTTTATTTTGTTCTTTTCGATTTTTTTTATTAACCCTACTTTAAATAGAATACCCGGTATATTATTACATTTTTGAATTCAGCTTAAAATTCTAGAGAAAATTTGTTTCTTCAACTAACCCTCTATTTTATACCGTTTTTGTAAAATTTGTAATTTTTGAAAATTTTTGACAAATGATTAAAAATTTTAAATCAAATTGTTGGCTAATTATAAGATCACTGTAAAAGCAAGTTTTTTTTATTTGAAATTGATTTAATGCGCATTACTAATAGTCCACTGCATTTAGGCCGAAACTACGGAATAATTCATATAGAAGCAAATACGGTCTTTTCAGGTGTGTCCTGAATAGAAGTAGCACAAATCCCAAGGATGGGGTTATACGAATAAAATTTGGCAAGGCTGTAATGAGCTGAAATTGGGCTCAAAAATCATTTTTCGCGAATATCTTGGTATCTATCGACTCTACGATAAAACACATCAGGGCGAAAATAAAGGTAAGGACATTTTCTAAAAAAATGTACTGGTTTATTTTATAGTAAATGCGATTGTTTTAGTCAGAATCCTGGATTGAATTTGAACTCATGTGATATTTTAGATAATTAAAGTACTCTATTCCACACCACCCTTGATGTTGAGTACGCGCGTTGTATTTTCATGTGGTATCCCCTGTGGGCCTACGCCACGACTGTAATACTTATATAAATGTTGTAAAATTGTTCATTTTCCTTTTCATCGTTTATTCGTTCTATAAATTCATTATAATATATTGTTCAAGGGAATCCGTTGGGTCAATCTCAAAACTTTGATTCTCTGTATCACTGATGGTTTCTTTTTCTGACGAGTCGTCAATTGGTTCAGCATTCAAGCAAGATTGTCCACGGCAGTTGCCGCAAACTGGTGAGCAGCAAAGCCCCAACCTCCGACAGCCCCATAATGTTCTACAACCTTTCGAACAATTGCAAAAAATCATGTTCAAAGGGCAATCAGGCGCAGGAGGTTGTCATGTTGTTCTTGGCCACAATATATTTTATTTTGACATTCACCCCTACTCTTCAGGATTCGATTCATTACCTAACCATTTCTGAACTTGAAAGTAAACACGAAATAGATGCCGTTGAGCTGCGTCAAGAGTGGATGGTAATAAATTCAATTTCACAGCTTTAATCAAGCTAGAATAGCGATTGTTATTGATAGATACTTCTTTAGCGGGAGTACTGTACACTTCGAGGAAAAATTTTATTCCATTTGCAGATATCAAGTCACGAGAAGTATCATTTTTATTGAAAACCTCAACTGCAGTTTTCAAGTCTTGGCGGTTTTTCAACAGTTTCAGAGCTGCAGTCTTACCTTTATTAAAAAGAGCAAATGTCGTATCACAACCAGAGAATGCGTGCAAAAATAATACGTAATCTCGAATCTCATTGTACTGATTGAAGCTTCGTGAAGAATAAATTTTCCGTGCGATCTTTCCCCTGCCTGGTTTAAGAAGAAAAATGTCTTTGTCGGCATGTTCAACAATGCAACTATTAGCTTCAAACTTTTCTCTCAGCATCGATATCAATCTGATTTTATTTCGATTGTTGAAAGAAGCTTCTCTTGGCTTACAGCTGCAACCATCTGCTCATCAAAATAGTTATCAACAAATGAAGATTTTGACGACTGGCGTAGTTGCTTCATAGCATTCACACTATACCTCGTATTTTCATAACCATCGAAAACAGTAATGGAGTTTGACCTCAAGTGCTTTTGTACATAATTAACATATGCTTGGCAAATCGATGACATAAGTGGGTGAGGAGTTCTTCATTTGTTCTTTTAACGACACTAATTCTCTGGAACAATAAGGGCCGGTTGCAGAAAGCAATGTTAAGTCTGGTGTTAGCTAACGTCGCGTCAAAGTGATCAAAATCGCATCAAATTTTGTTTACTAATGTATTAGTTGCCATAAACATTTGAGATTTGATTCGTTTTTGTTCACTTTGACGTCGCGTTAGCTAACACCAGACTTAACATTGATTTCTGCAACCGGCCCTAAGAGTGGATGAATGGGCACCGCATGTGAGAATTTAATATTATAGAAGTTGTTTCCAATTTGTTCTCCATTGCAGTAGTTCCAATCTTATAAGCATTGTGACAGGTAATTTTTTCATCACCAGTAACCGCTGTTGCAAACGACATAACTTTTTGTAAAAAGGAAAGAATTGTAAGAATTGAACCAATCTGTTAGTTTTTGAATATCCTCAATGTCTCTCTTTATATGAGATTCATGAGCATCAACATGCTGTGCTCCAGAGTGAAAAGAAAGCCCACAAAAGTTAGCGAGTCCTTCGCTGATGTTACTAACAATCAGTAAACCGAACACCCATTTATTGACGACATTTTCATTTGTACTGCTCCCACGTGTGAAACCTCCTTTTGATTTCGACAATTTCATCAAAGATTGCTCAATTATCATATGAGTAGATGTTCCACAGGAATATTTATCAGAGCACTTCACTGAGAAAAAGTAGTTGGTGAACTTCTCCATTGAATTTTCTAGACCTTCCATCTCTTGCTCATATAAATGTGCAGATCTTGCGTAGAGAAGAATGTCCAGCCGCATGAAAATACGGAATCATTTGTTTTACACAGGCCAAATGTTTCTCCCGCTTTCCCATTCTTACCGCACGTAACAATTCTTTTGCGATGGTAATCATTTCACGATCAATCAATTGCACCCACAGTTGTGCAGTGGGCCCTCATTTTTTTTAAATTAATAACCATTTTACTTCTTCCATGACGTTCGATGCTTCAACATCTTCGAATCATTTTCCATCTAAGCTATCGAGATAACGTTTCAATTGTTCATTTCTTTCATCATCCATGCGTCCGTGTGATAAAACGGCTACAAATGAAATATTTTCTTCCAGTACCTATGACCTTTCACTCGATTTTTTGACAAAAACGACTGCCTATACGAAACAATTAATTACCCTGTATCTTTTTTTTAGACAATTTCCTTATCTTTATGTTTGCTCTGATGTATTTTTATCGTAGAGTTGATAGATCTCGAGATATTTTCGAAAAATGATTTTTGAGCCCAATTTCAGCCCATTACAGCGTTGCCAAACGTTAAGCGTACAACCCTATCCTCGGGACATTTGCTACTTTTATTCAGGACACCGAAATACATCTGAAAAAACCTTATTGGCTTCTATATGAATTATTCCGTAGTTTCGGCCTATTTTTGACTAAATGCAGTGGACTATAAGTGTTTCAGTATTATAACGAATGTAAATATATTTTTACACCTGATTTGCTTTGACTTTTAAAATTGTTTTCTCCATGCCCATCTAGTAATTTACACTTACTGTGACATATCCATTAGAGGTAAGTTGATTTTACTGTTTGTTTACTGGTTGTCATCTAGTCAGAATGACGTTGGAAAATACTGTTAATAAAATACGTTTCGGTGGAGCTCTATCTAAAGAATTTTATATTAATATGGGTCTAAAGCAAGGCGATCCGACATCAACTTTCCTATTCAATATTTCACTTGAGATGGTTCTAAGAAAAAGCAAAATAAGATTAGAAAATAACATATTCCAGCACTCATATCAATGTCTAGCTTATGCGGACGATTTAGTTCTCTTATCAAGGACAAGAGAAGAACTAAAAATAATGATGGGAAAATTAGATAAGCAATTACTGGATGTAGGTTTGGAAATTAATCAAGGCAAGTCTAAATATCTAGTTTTAGGAAAACAGAAACAGGAAGCTGCAGTATTGTGGAAGAGTGAAAATGGTGGTAAAACATATAATTTTGAGTGGGTTAATAGTGTAGTTTACCTAGTTGTTGAAATCAATAGTGATCGGAATAACTATAATGAAATAGATAGGAGAATCGCAGCAGGATCACGGTGTCTCGGTAAATATAGAAATTTATTTCGTGAAAAACAATTAACACAAGCAGCAAAGGTGAAAATCTATAAATCTATCATAAGACCAACAGTTACATATACTAGTGAAGTTTGGGTACCAACGCAACAGTGTGTAAATGAACTGGAAATATGGGAACGGAAAATACTCCGAACGATATTTAAAGGTGTTAAAGAAGAAGGTAGATGGAGAAGAAGGACGAACGCAGAATTGGCAGAACTATGTAATGACGCAGGAATAAAAAACGTAATCGATTAGAACAGACTATGGTGGCTCGGTCATATAATAAGGTTACCGAACGACCAATTAACGCAGAAAATGTATAACTTGCAGTGGGGAGGACGAAATAGAAGAGGCAGACCTAAGAAAACTTGGTGGGAACTTGTGGAAGAAGATCTACGTAACTATGGAATTGAAAATTGGCAAACACTTGCATATAACAAAAAAGAATGGAGGAAGAGGATTCAAGCCATAGGCCTTCAGGTCTGAAGTGCTGTTTTATATATATATATATATATATATATTACTGGTTGTCATGACATTAGGGAAGTAAGTACTTACTCCCCAAAGGAAGTAAGTGAATTGCGTGTTATTACAGTAATTTTAGTTTCGTAAGTGATCTGAACGGGTTTGAACTTAACTGACCCTAACCTATTTGAAATTTAAAAACTTGTTAAGATAAGTATGGTTAGGGTATAACCGTAAATTAAAAATATCAATATAATAAAAAAGAACGATCCAGACGTGTGTGTCACGACAATTGTGGATGCGATGTCCCCCATTTGCGTTTGCATGCAATTCGCCGTCGCCGCGATTTCGCGAAAGGGGCGTAGCCCCGAGGACCCCTCGGAGAGGAGCGGAGCACCAAGCGCCCCTTAGAAAGGGGTGGAGCCCCGAGAGCCCCCTTGGAGAGAGGCGGAGCCCCGAGGGCCCCTTGGAGAGGAACGAAGCCCTGCGGGCCCCCTTGGAGAGGGGCGGAGCCCCGAAGGCCTCTTGGAGAGGGGCAGAGCCCCGAAGGCCCCCTTAGAGAGGGGCGGAGCCCCAAGGGCCCTCTTGGAGAGGGGCGAAAAATATGCTCGAATGTTAAGATTGGGTTACCCCTCTAACGGCCGGTCTTATAAAGGCCACTAATCTGACGTTAACTTTAATTCGCTGTTAAAATAAACAAAAACGCATCAAAACGTTAATGCTTATGACATTTTATTCATTAGTAAACAAATTTTGATGTGCTTTTGTTTATTTTAACAGCGAATTAAAGTTAACGTCAGATTAGTGGCATTTATAAGACTGGCTGTAAATACATTAATTACTAATATTTTATTCAAATTTTTGTTGGGCATGGAGAAAAATATTGTAAGCATGCTCGGGAAGTAACTATCTATAACCAGTCTCGACTGGTAAAAGCTACTTACTGCCCTTGATGCTATGATGCTTAAATAACTATTAGTGTCAGAACATCGAGGGAGTAAGGGGGTAAAGCATTTTACAGTTCTATCAGATGATCTTTATGTGTCACGCTTTTGGTTTGAGTTTGAGATGCTGATCTATCAGGTTTATTTTTCTGTGGCAACTACTCTTTTCGGTAAAAGTTATTTATGAAAAAATCGTTCTCTATTAATACTACTTTGGGAATGATATGTTTTTCGGACTTTTTCCACTGTCTAGGGCAGGGGTCGGCAACCTTTTTCGGACGGCGGGCCATTTTCAAAGTAAATTTTTTTATGCGGGCCGCACATTCAAATGTAACTTAAATAGTGCTTTTATATCATATACGAGTATAAATATTATTAAAAATAAATATAGAAAAAATTTATTTTTTATTGACATGCTATAATTACAATAATGTTAGAGAACAAAAATTTTACAATTCTTAAAAGGGAAAAAAAAGAAAATACAATTCAATTAAATATGTATAAATATGTAAATATAAAATATATAAATATAAAAAATATAAAATATTGTAGTGAAACGTCATACGGCTGTCAACATGAACGCACATATGAACATACAGTAGCAAACTGGGGAAATGAAAGAATTAGTGATGGGCCTATCCGGAATGAATAATTGGAAAGTTTCCGATTGTTCAAAAAATCGGAAAGTTCCTATTATTTCGGAACTTTTCCGAATTCGATTATTTTACTGTTCGGTGCACAAAATTCGGAACTTTCGGAATTCGATTATTTTACTATTCGGTACACAAAATGAGAAAACGAAATGCCAATTTGAACTGAACGGAATACGGAATGTTGTATTGACTCACTTGACTGCTATATGCTGGTTGGCGAATGTCGACGGGTCGCGCCGTGTGCGCATGTGTATGATACGTGAATGGCACTAATGGCAGTGGTATTTCGTAGATTAATTATTAGATAGTACACCTACAGACTTCAAATTCAAGTATTGTTTTATACTATCTATTATGTACTTTATGTGCTATTAAACTTTAAAATATCACTACCATTTTCCGACAGTCTATTAACGTAACTACTGTAATAATTTGAAAAAATATTTTATTTCCTCATATCCCACTGTGCGACTCAAACTTATAAATTGTTTTTTAGGATACTGCTGGCTACTACTGGTCTAGGCCGGTAAATTTTATCTACCGGACTCGTTTGTAACAATGTAAACGCTAGTTACCAATGCAGTATCCTAAAAAATCTTATACGATACACGACCGGTAGAATTCTTATGGCCTTGCCAAACATACAGGTCTCGCCCTACGGTTCGACCTGTAAAGTATTGGCGCGGCCATAAAAATGTTGCTACCTGTCTAATAACGTAAATAGCTATTACTGACCGTCCTACAAACCCAAACAATAGATGCCAACGCAGATAAGGGCTTACGGCGAGACGGCGAGTGCTCTCATCGTAAATTTGCACGCACTTCATCTTCCTTCCGCTTGTTGTTATTTCACTCGTTTTCCTTTGCTTGCATTTACGGAATGTAAAATAATCGGATGTTATTCCGATTTTATAACATTCCGAAATGGAACATTCCGATTATTGAAATCATCCGATTATGCCCATCACTAGAACGAATGCTAAACTTGCTAAGCGAGACGTCGTATTTGCTGGGGAGTGGGGATTAAACTTGCGCAGTAAAATAGGTTTCCCACTATGCTTCTGTTTGTCGCGCATTTTTGTCACCGGCCACATTTCGGCACGCTTACGCTCTAAGTTTGTTGATTTTTCCTAAAGTTATATTGGTACTTTGGCGGGCCGCTCAAAAAGTTGCAAAGGGCCGCATGCGGCCCGCGGGCCGCAGGTTGCCGACCCCTGGTCTAGGGTGTAAAAAAATGACATTCAGAGAACTACTTTGGGAATGTTTTCCTAATTTTATTTAAGCATGCAGTGCAGATGACGAATACACGCAATCACCGTTGTTCATCCGTTTCATTTCTAAAAACGACTGTGATCTAAAAGTGTTGCGTTCTCGCAACATCAGCTGTAGATTTGACATCTCACGCAATTAGTCAATACAATTCAACAAAAAGACTGTTATTATGAACATATGTCGCTGTCATAAATATTTTTTTCTACAGCCGTGATTTTAAACTGTTTCCAAGGGTCATATGCGGCGTGCTTTATGTTGTCTATAAAACACGCCACTCCATTTAAAGCACGGAGTACTTTAAGAGTTTATAAATCCTTATTTGTGAAGATTAAAAGTACAGTTATTATATCGGACCGATTTGTATGCGGAGCCCCGAGTGCCCGATTGGAGAGGGGTGGAGTCCGATGGCCCCCTTGGAGAGAGGCGGAGCCCCGAGGGCACCCTTGAAGAGGGGTGGAGCTCCAAAAGCCCCCTTGGAGAGGGTCCGAGCCCTGAGGGCCCCCTTGGAGAGGGGCCGAGTCCCGAGGGCACTCTTGGAGAGGGGCGGAGCCCGATGGCCCCCTTGGAGAGGGGCGGAGCCCCGAGGGCACCCTTGGAGAAGGGTGAAGCTCCAAGAGCCCCTTTGGAGAGGGGCCGAGCCCTGAGAGCCCCCTTGGAGTGGGGCCGAGCCCCGAGGGCCCCCTTGGAGAGGAGCGGAGTCCCGAGGGCCCCCTTGGAGAGGGGTGGAGCCCCGACGGCCGCTTTGGAGAGGGGCGAAGCCCCGAGGGCATTTAAGCTAACAAACTCCTCGGCTGTAGAAAAAATATTGAAGACAACTCGTGTTTTACAGTTTAAAAATCTCGGTCGATCATAAAATTCTCGCTTCGCTCGAATTTTAACATGATCGACCTCGATTTTTAAATCCTCTGTAAAACACTAGTTGCCTTAATAGCTATATTGTTTTACGTTGTTTAATACGCATGACTTAAAAATTCGATAAGCGCCTCTGATGAATTTACTGTTTGCTCATACTAGGTACAGTATCAATCCAGAAGAAATAAAAATCAAAAGCTTAATCTAAGCATTTAATCAAAGGCGTTCTGCCAAGGCTACTTATAACATCAGATTGAAAAACTGGCTTATTCGCAGCAGCTACTACAGCACAAATGCCAATAAATGCACTGCGGCAAGTTACTGCATTATTACGAACAGATCCAAGTTTCTTTTTCTTGTCTCCCCTGAGGTTTACCCGCATCAGCTTCATAATAGCAGCAGGAGAGACAGCTTGAGCAAAATGATTAGCTGATATAGTATGTGATGCAGCTCCCCAGCTTATCCTTGAACTTCGTTCCAGTAATCGACTACAACCGATTTCTGCTAACCGAAAAAGCCTCCAAAGCGAGCAAATAGTGGCTGGGATTTAAAAAGAAAATTTATTAATGACCTTATTTCGGTTTTAATTAAATCGAAGACTTTCATTTTCCGGGAGCGATTGCTCCGGGCTCGACAACCTAAAACAAAGGGGATCAATTTAATAATAACCTCGATATCGCAAATGCGCCGATCGATCCTGCTGAAGAATAACATAAGCCGAGAAATTTGATATCATCCGGTGAATTAACGTGGGCGAAGACGTTTTGCGCCGCATAGATTCTTATTACTGCGTCTGCCGCTTTGAAGTTTGAAAAAGTATTTGTGGCGCACATGAGAGCTAACGTGTTCCCAGTCCAGCACATTTGTATCTGTCATAGGAAGAAGAGAATCGAAAACAACGCGGCTTTGTATTGAATTGAGCATTCATTTTGCCAAATGCGTGTCTGTCACATTTCCAGAAATGACAAATCGCTGTAATTCCCTTCTTTCCACTGGACACGCATTTCCTTAAAGTAAAACTACATATTGCCAAAATCTAGGCTTTCGTGGACTCGATAAATCACTAATTTCAAAAGAGCGTCAGATCCAATTAAATATGATTAAAAAATATAAAACTAGCAAATCAAATCCAACCGAAACATTAACAACCTATGTGTTACATTGATATTTATAAGCAATAAACCATAATCATTTTAGGTTGCCAATCCTGGAGTAGTAATTATTAGAAATGTAGAGGAAAAAGACAGAATTTTTAACCCATTAAATAAATGTATTTTTAGACGACCACATATGAAAGTAACATTATCGCGACAGCAGCCTACTACAGAAAGTTGACAATTTCAAACACTAGCACGATATTATATCGTAACGGCACAAAGTTATTCAAAACACGACCTGCTTAATTTTGTGACAAACGTCACTTTGACGTTTGTCACACAATTCAGCAGACCGTGATTCAAATCATCCAGACGCTTTTGCCAATTGTACCAATAATAATATAACAATCAATTTTGCAAAACGAAATAAAAACAATTCTTAAAAATAGAATTTACTTTGAGTGGTCGTCTAAAAAATAGTGTTCATAACTCGCCCGAAAGTGCAAATATCTGTACTCGTGTTTTAGATCCACTCGGGCTTCGCTTCGCTACGCCCTCGTTTGTCTAATCAACACTCGCACGATATTTGCTACTTTCGACGCTTGTAATGAAAATAACTATTGTAATGAGTATTGTATGTGTGTATGTAATGTATTGTAATAGAAACCCCACTTCTAACGGTAATTTGTTTCACTTTAGCTATAATCTAACGTAAGTTGATTAACAAAGATTTTGAAAGGATTTCCGTAGTTTCATTTATAAGTTCAGCTATTGAACTTTCTGATGAGCTTGAAGAATTGAATTCCATATTTCCATTGTAGAATTTCAACTCATTTTATTGAATATTAAAAGGTACCGAAACGATATTTAATATTATTTAAAAATTTGTAGTGTATTTTCCAGATCTAGAATGTCGATAAATGCTAGCAAAAGTCAATTTTTTTTATTTCGAACTAACCGATGCAAACTTACTTGGTAGTCGTCCGTCCTTGTTTAGAATACTTACCTATGTGCAATTTGAAATCCGTACCAAGTGGGCCTCATACGGTAACTAGAGATGGTGCAACGTCTTAGCTATGTTTTTAATTTTGTCAGTCTCTTTCAGTCTTTCTCATGCCACTCAAAATTTAGGTTGGCCGTCATTAAAGACAGGAAGATACGATTTTCTAAATGTGTGGCCAACAGTTTATCGTTATCAAGCATTTCAGGTACCCTTACAGAAGCTTGTTACCTGTCAAGAGGGGACCATCCTTTTAAAATGAATTGTCCTTATTACAAGACGAATGTAGGGTTTATTTTTTAATTCCCTCGTTTAAAAGACGAAGGAAAAATTGTATTACGAAAAAATCACCTCCCGAGATTTCTTGAGATCTTCACGTTTCAGATGACGAAAAGCAGGTTTTCTCCATCCCGTCTGTCTGTCTGTCCGTCTGTATATCTGTCTGTCTGTCTGTTTTGTTTAGTTTTGCTTTACCTGAGTAATAGATGCAAGTAATAATTTGCACATAACTCAGGCTTTATCATTGGCGAAAATATGACCTAATAGAAACAGGGTAAACATCACAAATTGGCCAGAATAGAATGGTGCTTTATAACGCAGCAGAAACTCCCTAAAAAGAAATCTAGTGGATTGAAGTCGGGACTCCTTAGCGGCCACCTCACATAACCACACCACCGGCCAATCCATCTACCATTGAAATCATTTAGCCATTCGTAACGTTTCTGCCATTGCAAGGTGGTGCACCGTCTTGTTGAAAAAACATATGTTGTCTAATGTTTAACGGGATGTCTTCAAGTATATCATGCAGATGGTGTTCAAGAAAGAGCTGATAACCATTCGTAATGATACAATTATCGAGTTTTTGCAGCTCCAGTAAAGAATAATTACAGATTCCTTCACATATATTGACAGAAAATCGTTAGTAGAACCTTCTACTCCTCGTTACATAGGGGTTCGCTAACGAATAATAGTGCAGGTTTCTAAAGTTTCTAATTTCGTCCTTGGTAAAAATGGCTTAATCGGTCCCAAGATAAAGAGCTTGAACACCCGTGTAATGGTAAGGGTATAATTCCTACCAGCGCAAAGTTCGCGAAAGGAAACTTGGAGTAAAATCACCCATTTCGAAAGAAATCGTTATTTTAAAAATACCGGGTGGCCATAAATATCTGAGATCCCGGTAGCCATGGAATTAGCTACTTATAAATGTTGGTTAGCATTATATTTCAATTACGATTAGTATTGGTACCTATGTAGTGTAATAAAATGCAATAAGAGGAGGGGAATGTGCCCTGGATTCTGCAGTTTAGCCTACGATTCGATTATAAAAATCTCCTGTTCTAACTCCATTACTTATTGCAATCTAAAATAATTTTTGACAGATAGGAATTTTAGTTGTGATGACATTAATGACACTTAGTTTAGTTGGATTCATCACTTTAATAAAGCGGTGTTGATTCCAAAGGTGATGTGATATCAGATATTTATGGCCACCCGGTATAACAGTCTTTCAAACAATCAATGGCTGTTTATGACAGCCGCTGTCCTGATATGATTTCAAAATTAAAATTGACTATCAACATCGGGCTACTTGATTTTAAAAATTCAAATGTTTACTTTCGAAATATAGAAATAAATTTTTATTGGCACCCTGTATCTTTTGAATGGAGCATTTTGGAACTAAAGTGAATTAGTTTAACTGCTTTGTTTTGGCCAAAGAAGCTTTGGTTAAATGTTTTACACTTAATTATAACTCACCTAGCATATTGCTATGGATAGAAAATAACATAGGCACTTTACCATTTAATTTATTTCCAAATGGATGATAGATTACTATTTTGGTATGTAACCCATAAAATAAGCACAACTTTGATTTGTAAACGACTCTATGCATTAAGTTTATGATATATAGAAAAGCTCACGGCAATTTTTAATACTATAGCTTTTAAAGCTATTTTAAGCAAATAAAAACTCTCCGATTTAAATTTGCTTTACATGAACGTTTTCTCATATTTTTTAGGCATTTTTGAGTACCTTGCTAAGAAAATTAGAACGTATAGTAACTGAAATTAAATGGGTTTGCAAACATCTCTGCAACGCATGTTCTTAATGAAGATTTCAATGAGATACTACCAAATAGACTAAAGGTGATAATAAGTGAGGTTATGTAACCTCATTAATTTCTTCACAAATACATTCTTTATTAGTAATATTAATAATTGTACATAATTAAAGTTATTTAGCTATAAGATGTAAGTTTTGCTTAGTTTCTAGCACTTAATTTAGGTTATCTGAACCTTTGTAGTAACTTGTCATGCCGTTCCTGTGAGTTACTCACGATTTGAGATTTCTTAGCGAAATTACAAAATTCACTCCTTGAAATAAAACTATATTTAAAATTTATATTATAAATGCGTTTGAAAATGGAAAAGGAATCGATAAGGATTTTGAGGAATAAAATGAAATAAAACGTTGTATGTACCACGTGTCTAATCACGATTATAGCTCTCGGGAAATTTAAAGCTTTCCGCTTCGCTTCGAGCTTTAAACATTCCCTCATGCTATAATCTATTGATTACGCCCTTAATACATATATAACTATTATGGCAACATTTCTGAAAGAAATATGATTTTAGCAGTTAAATACCCATAAATGGATATCATAATCTTGGTGATTCAAATAAGAAACGATATAAAATTCTAAGTAGCTAGTAACTAGAGTGTATTTAATGTTATAATAGTTCAACTTAGTTTATCTATAATTTTGTGATGAATATAAGTGATTCAATCACTACATTTTCGAATTTTTGCCAAGTGATATATCAGAATACAAATAAAGTTAGGTATTAGTGAACCTTGGTTTTTGGTTTCTTTTCAAGCTTCCTGTTAGTCCATGTTAGCTGTTAACTATTAGCCCATTTGTCGAAAGGACCACGAAGATGTCCTTGTTCTAAACAAACAACTAAACTTTAGACGTTAAACCTAAAAATTTCGCGATCTGCTCTTAAGAGAATATGCATAATTTTATTGCTCCAATTAACAAAGATATATGTATAAAAGTTGACAGTTAGAGAAGTATTTGGGTTTCGTTACATACCTGTGAAGTGACAGTTCTACTGGAATAAAAATTATAGTAATACCCGTTGCAGTTACTGGGTGTTTGATTCTTTGATAAATGGAAGTGGGTAAAAATACTACGAAGATAAAGCGATTTTACGTAACTGCTTGACTTCAAAACAATATTATACAAAACGGTTACTTGTAGGTAAATTTTGCATTGAAATAACTTTAAATATTTTTAATTTGGATTCTGTCATGCACGCTCAACCTGAGCAGTCATGTTGTAGTGGTGCGCTGTGCTAGTTTAATGTGCTTATTGGTTTATTCGTTCTTGTAAGAAAATTGCATCTACCGGCAAATAGCGCAGGCTTCACGAATCAGGTGAGCTGCAACTGGGCCAGGCACGAGTAGGCTAAGAAATCCATCTATAAATTTGGAATTTTAATTACACACTATACAGATGCATTGTATGTTTAAGAATTATTTTGATTTGTAAACTTAGAATCAATAGATGTTTTCTGTTGACTGCTTTCTTTAGGTGTCTTACCTCAACGTGTAAAAACAAAGGAAACCACCTCGTTGCGCTACAAGTGGGTATACTTCATTGGACATCGCCTGGCTGAGGAAAAACCACGATGTGAAATGATTTGACGTTAACCTAGGAAAAATAAACAAACAACAAGAGTTAACAAATATTGGTAAACCGCAGCTCTAAGATCTTACTTTAACCTGACAGACGACCCAAGTGACTGCATGGGAGAGATTTATTCTCTCATAAGACTGCTAATTTGAATTTTTATGAATCTTGCAAATAACGTGCTGGTAACATCTATTTTTACTTCCTTTTACGATAAAGGAAGTATTGGATTCACCCCAAAAATTCGAAATTGAGTTTTCAACGGATCTTCACGTTTTAGAGTCCCCTGATCCCAAAAAACATATTTTTTTTCATTGGTCTGTCTGTCTGTCTGTCTGTCTGTCTGTCTGTGTGTGTGTGTGTCTGTCTGTGAACAGAATATCTCAAAAACCAAAAGAGGTATGGCGTTGAAACTTCATATATAAGTTTTGTGTACTATGTAGATGAGACAGCAAGCTTTTGAAGAAAATCGCATAACCGGAAGTAGGTGTTTACTCTTGCGATTTTTCAGTTTTTTTCGATTTTTTCAAAAACGGCTCTAACGATTTTTTTTAAACTTTACATTTTTCTTACATTTTTAATGTGTATTGATGTGAGATAGGTAATTTTCCAGTTGAATACTTCTAAAGTGGGTTTCTTTTGTTTTTTTTTCTATTTTTTTTATTAACTCCTATTTTAAATAAAACACCCGGTATATTATTACATTTTCGAATTCACCTTAAAATTCTAGAGAAAATTTGTCTCTTCAACTAACGCTCTATTTTGTACCGTTTTTGTAGAATTTGTAATTTTTGAAAATGTTTGACAAATTTTTAAAAATTAAAAATGAAATTTTTGACTAATTATAAGATCACTGTAAAAGGAAGTTGTGTGAGTGTATCACACCAGATTTTTTGTATAATCAGTAAAGTCATTTTCTGCAGCATACGAACTGCGGTGTGGCTAAGTAAATGCAAGTGCAATTGCAGGTTGTGACCCGCATGAATGGATGAACAAGATTTCCAGTGTCCCTACCTAGACAGCGGTCGGCAATTGATTACTTACCAACAGCTGTCACGGCAACCACTTTTCCGACCGGTTGGAAAGTTTAAAAGTTGGCAATAGCTCATTTTCCAACTTTTTAAAAGTCAGTAATCACCTTATTACATATATTATGGTTGTGAATAAAGGTATTTTTCCACGACCGGGAGTAGAAGTCGGTTTCTATAGCACCAAAATTGTGACAGAAGTAAAACATTTACTCCCTAGAGACAAAATAAGACAAAAATTTCCTTAAGGAGTTTTCATTATGACTGACACAATTATGTCAAATTCGAGATTATCAGGTTAGGTTTCGCGTCAGTTTTGACACAAATGACGCAAAACCTAACCTGCTAACCTCGAATAATTGTGAGCTTTTGTCATAATGACTTACAGTGCCACCAACTCTAAAATTTACTATAGGGTACTATTTTTAAAATAATTGTAACTAAAATGTCAATAAATGACGTTTAAAAAAACTGGTTTTTTGTTTTAAATCTTCCTGCAACGTGAAAAAATAGTATATGCTACTCGGAGAGAATGCTATTTTGCTTCAATGCAATTTCCCTCCCTCATTGCAGAATCTACTATTTTGTCTGATCACTTATTACTTAAGCTTGTTGATGTTCTAAGTATATTTTACCTGACATGCATTGGCGACGCCACGTTAAGTTAATACTTAAAGACCCAGAAATAGAACCCAGAGTTTATTTAATTTTTACATTGCTAGAACAGTCGTGTGTTGTCATTTCTCTATTTAAGATTCATGTGTTTGAAGTTTGGTGGGTAATAAGTTTGTTTAATTATACGATGCCGGTTTGCTGGAATTATAAACTATTATACAGCATTTTATCGATTATAATAGTTGTTGCACCAACGTGGGAGCTGTAAATTGTTAACATATCATTGTAATATATTTCAATGTAGGCCACCGATGAATACCGCTCCTTGTATTAAACTATATAAACAAATTATAAATAAGTTTTCTTCGGAGATTTCCAAACTTCTTTTATAAAATTGTTGTTGACATTTTGTAAGTCTGCTATAAATTAATATAGAAACAATAATATTTTCATTTTTTCTATTTTTACGAAACACGTTTTGTTTGACAGTTCACTATTAAATGCAAAAAACGTAATTCAGTTTTTAACGTATTTTTTATTATACCTGCATCAGAATCGCCGTTTAAAGCACGCCTGAGCTTGCGAATACAGGCAATTAAAGCACGCCGAGCTTTAAAGGTTGTCAAGGAAACAAGGTATATAGGTAACATTATAACCTCATCGCTATCTTTATTTTGCTGACACGACTGAATGCAACAACGGACGTGGACGCGACAAAAACGTAAACAATTCTCGTAACTATAGTAGCAATATTATTATGCCCTCTCGATTTATCACGACAATAATTATTTCTTAGTTTTTAGTGTGTAATTTATTTCCAGTATTGCAGGTATAATAAAAAATAGCGTACAGTATTCGCTGTCGATGACAAATTCGAGGTTAGGTTTTGCGTCATTTGGTGTCAGACTGACGAAAAACCTAACATGCTAACCTCGAATTTGATATCGATTGACAGTGCCAGCAACAATATACGAACGCGTCCATGGTTACACCATGATCGCGGCCATAATAGATTTCCTGTGTAGGCCCATGGGGGATTGGTTGACATCTCCCCTCTACTTTCTGAACGACTGCGCATTTCCGGGAACATTTCACCTTGTATTCTTTACACCATGGATAACTGGTCTTTAAAACACTTGCTCGTGTTTTAAAGACATTGTTATCCACTCATACTTTAATATACTATTACATTTCGTATTTTTTCGCGACGCTTTATACATTAAATTTTGCCTCCCATAATATAAATGGTTTCTCTGTGACGGGAAAAAGTTTGGCATTTTCTGCGTCTTAATAGGTGCTAAAATGTCACTTTTTAAAAAGTGCTTTTTAGCCTAAGGAAAAAGATACTTTTTCCGGATATGTATACGTATAGTCTGTTTTTTTTTGCTTTATGATTCAGAGCAGGCTTTGCTTTTGCATTTTAGTAACAGTGTAGGTAGTCAATAAATGACGTTTAAAAAAACGGGTTTTCGTTTTAAATCTTCCTGCAACGTGAAAAAAATAGTATATGCAACTCGGAGAGCAGCAAAATAACGCATTTCTCTTCCTCATTGCATAATCTACTATTTTAGTAAATATAATAACCAAACGCGTAGGCAACTATCACAAGAATATTTTACAACAATGAAAATGAAAAATATGGAATAGTCGTATATAGCTTTGCTATTTACATATTAGTTAGCTATGCTAGAACCTACAATTTTAAAAATTCATATATCACATCTATCAATTTTCTGATTTTATTACTTTTTCAATATATTGCAGCAGTTATTTTCTCGTCACAACAAAATAGTGTATTATATTTTAACGTTTCAACCCCTTTAATAGAGGCGTTAAAGATTTATTAAATTTATACCTCGGGTTAAGCTCAAATGGGAGGCAGGGTTCGCTCAAACTCGAATATATATTCATAAGATAAGGAAAAAATAATGTAATACAATTTGTAGCTTTCGAAATTATAAAAATAAACCATTTTATAAGAGTTTTAAAAAATATATTTGGTATCTAAAAGGGTTAACATTTGAAATTAAGTTGGCGTGTTGTAAAAGAATAAAAAGTAAAATGTTAAAAGGATAGAAGATATGCAGACGATATGGATGAAGATAAAGAATGTGGAGAGAATACCAAACTAATACAGTTATAATTTACAAAAGCAAATAAAAGGAAGGAAATGCTGAATTGAGTTTATTGTAAAATTACATTGCATCAACTGAATTGTATAACAAGGAATGGTTTACAAAGAAAGTGGTTTGCATCAAGATTATTAGCAGAGTGAGCATATTGTAGGGTGGATTGGAGATTTTTCATTTGGAGGAGTTCTGATTCGACAAGGAGTTCTGATTTAACAGGCTTCTCATTGAAGTAGCATTTTGTGGCTTGCATCTGATCGAGGTTCGTGGTACCGGGTTGTCGGTGGCTTGAAGATTTTAATGGGACAACGTGGATAGTGGTTGCTGCTGATGTTGCTGCTGCGAAAGCTTGGAAGGTGCTTTGTCGTGTTTAAAGGACAAGGAAGTCTTTGAGAATGCAGGTGTGTTTTTGGCGGAGTTCTTGAAGACGTTCTTGTTGGACGTTGGAAGATCTTGATGAGGTTGTTGTAAGCATTGGGCTTAGTAGAGGAGAGTGTCTAGTATAATAACAGGTAACAGAATACAGGTATTTAAAATAAAAACTGAAAGAAAATAGAAAGAGTGAAGTGAGGTAATTTAATTAAATAAGTACTTACCATTTGATATTGTTGAATGACAAATGTAACGAGAAAATATAAATAAGAAAATAAAATTTCAGAATATAAACAATCTACATTAGAAAGAATCCAACCTGTGTTTCAGTCAAGCGTTCTACCGAAGCTAGAAGTTAATAATTTTGATAATCCAGAATTAAATAGGGCAAATGAGTTAAATAAAAATCAATTTTAAAAAAATGATTGAGAATAAACTAAAGTAAAAGCTTAAATAAATTATAAAATAACAAAGGCGTTACAACGTGGTAGATTCGCCGTAACAATATATTGTTTTTACTGCAGTTACAAAATAAGATGAAATTCGTAATTAAGTGATTCGTACATTAATAAAAATCAATCGGTTCCTCAGAAAAATACCTTTTGTTGTTTCTAGTAATTCGGCAACCAAACTAACACGTATTGTGCGAAGGTGGTGGTCTGCAACCTACTCGGAGTCGGACTGGAGCATGGCTTTAGCGCTGCATTTTTTGCGCCGGCCTGTGACGTCGCTTGGAGCGATATGAAGTGCCCAAGATATCGGAGCTTTTTTTACTTTTCTAGCTTTAACAAAACAGGTGCAAAGAACAGAAGTTACGCATTACCTGTGTATTCTAGGTGGTGAGTAGTTAATCAAGTGTACGTTCTAGTGCAGATTTTTTTTGTTCATTTTTTTTAGGAAAATGGTTCAATTATCAACATATTTTTTTAAAACGCTTATTTTTTGGCAAAAATCCCTTAAAAATCAAACATTTTTTAGGATTTTTCATCAATTTTTAGGTCCCATGGAATGTGTGTTTCGAATTTCAAGTTTGTAGGTGACCGAAAAATGCAAAAAAGTCGGTCACCTATTTTTACGACAGACATAAGTAGGTTTTATGTATATTCATGTAATCCTGAGTTTAAGTCACTTCAAAGTAATTACTTCGGAGAAATTTCAATAGCAAATTCGCGACAAGATCACGCTGCGTTTATAGTAAAACGGTAATTATAAATACACGTTTAAGACACATATAAGTATTCAATTTTTAAAGTGCGTAGAAAATACACATCAAACATTAATTCATCATTAGTACGGCATAAGGCAGACGTTATAAACATAGTAAGAACCTCGATATAGTGATTTTCACATCACAGTAATACCCTTTAAGTTGTAGCAAAATATTTTAGTAACAAGCAAACTGTTATCTTATCTGTCGCCTCCACTGCCGATTAAAGCAACTGATGTGACCTCGCTCCCACGTTCTGTAACGGACAACGCCGACACATGCAACACCCAATTCCAAGAGGACCAATAAATATAGAAATATACTGTAAAGACTAGAAAAGAAAAAAGCCCTGCTATGACATTACGTGTTAGTGTACAAAACTCCGAGTGCTTTTATAACCCCTACTTCTGACTGTTATCGGCTCAACGTACTTTCTCCTCAGTTCCGAGTAATCGAAAGGTAAAGACCCGATTTTAGGTGTAACAATGTCTTACTGCTATAGTCTCCGAGGAGATGTTGAATTATCGGCACCCATCCATAAAAGACGCGTAAAGACAAATTGTAACCAATGTTTTCATAGTGTAATTCACTCGCCTATATCTTCCATTACCTCCACACTCAATATGTGATTTTCCCATATTCCATACACACAATTAAGGATTGGAGAAAAGTAAATGAGACTACTAAAATTCCAGATTACCACACACAGTGGAGAACCGCACAAATCTACAATTCTTAGTAGTCGTAACGAATGTTCTTCTTTTGCAAATTTCTTCCGAAACACCCCTTATTTGTTCAACAAAAAAACCATTTTCTTGAGCTTCAGCACTACAATGAGACGAAATAACCCCTAGCTGAACTTAGAACATATACCATACGAAAGAAAACATCGTGCATATACAGGGTGCTCATTTTAAAATTCCGAATTTTAAAATTTTTAACTAAGCAACACATAATGCAATGACAAGCAATTTGATCAGCAAACCGCCAGAGAACTAAAATATGATTGCTTTGATCTTAATTATAGGAATACTTTGTTTTAAAATTATAGTCGCCTTGCACACGCGCTGTGTGTTGCTTATATACACACTTTCACGCTCGGGGTTTTAAAATGGACACCCTGTATATGGCTAAATGTCAAACCGAACAATAAGCGAGAGCAGACTGTCAACTGTCATCCCGCCAGCGGTACTAGAGTCACAGCCTTTACCATTAGCAGAGCTAGATATTCGAAATATCACTTTCCTAAGTTTAATGACTACCAGGAGACATAACACACAACTGAATGAGAAATGCTGCGAGCACTCAGGCCAAATGTATGTTTGCACCAAATCCAACTTCTAGAAAGGCAAACAAAATCTTTGATATCCTTTTTAAATCCACCTAGCACTTGAGTTGCTCATCCAACAGTAAGGAGTACAACTTAGAGTTAACTTTAGTTAATTAAGCACAGCTATTTACTTATATCGGAATGAATGTAACGCTGTTCTCGTATACTTATAATTTTATGAGACCGTTCATATAATTTTGCATTGGTCGTCATTGATTGAGCAGTTAAGACAAAAATTATAAATTTGTAGAAATGGTTGGGATCGAAAGCGATACTTCAGCAAGCTGTGCCGAAGTGAAAAGTCTGTAGTATTGCGTCCATTCGAAATAAAATAAAAATCGATATACCAAGTGACAGTTTACTAGACGATGCACAGATCTGAAAACGTCAATAGTGCAGAACCAAACTACATGAAATGCAATAGCGCGAATGAGTAATTTGCAAGGGGCGGTACATCTACAACCATCGTACTGCGTTTTGTGCATATGGCGTGAATTTTCGCCCGCGAGTGCCTGCAGTTTGTAGTCGTGATAGTTTCCACTTTTGCCACACTAACAAACGACTTACTAATTAATTATGTCAATATTACATCAGATTTCGAGTTCAAAGCAATACGCCGATTCTCCGACCCTTGCAGTGGCAATGTAATTCTGCTCCTTGTAATTTCCACCGGCGTCCCTTAGTGGCGGGCGGATATCAAATTGATTGCGTTAGACGTTTTGTAATTAAACCGGGCGTTTTAAATTTATAGGTTACGGCAATGCAACAAACACATACTGGCTCTTCCAAAGCGGTTTGATGGGAGACGTCTCGAGCAGGCCTCGAAGTACAAATTTAATGAGGCTTGATTTGCTCTTTAGAGATGCGTTGATCTGTTGCCTGAATCGGAACCACGGCGATCTTAAACATTTCATTCCTAGGTCTAGAGTTTTAAGTACAATAATGAGATAATGATGTAAATGTTAAACTGTCGAGCGCGTATTACACGTAAAAGCATTTATTGGTTTTATATAAAATGGTGCAGTAATATGAATTTTAATAAAATAAAACTGGAATAGGTTGGAATAAAAAGAATATCGAATGTTTATAGTACCGGAAATGGATACAGAATATAAGAAATGGAGAAAGAATAGTAGCTTTTCCTACTTGCGCGATTTAAATATTATCGGTGGTTTGTTACTCAAATTAATGATTTCTAAGAATAACACGCAAATAAGTTCAGCGCTCGGATCGATACTGTTTTCCTAAACTACCTATACTTATAGCAAATTAAGAATAAGAAATAACCGTTTTGACACTGCGGTTGTGAATTAATTGGTAATAAACAAGTGACATAAGCGTCTAATGTAAGCAAAATTAGTCATTTACAAACATCTGTACGAACGTGGGTTCGATTCTAGGTAACAACATGGAAATTTTAAATATCGTGCGCTCTCCACGCTAACACCTGTGGCAGTAGTTAACTCCATAATAAGAGAATTCTTCCTCCATTTCGACAGACTAGTCTAGCTACCCAGCTTACGATTTGTGAAATTAACTAAGCCAAATGCCTATATAAAACAAAGAAGTGTGTAAATCTAAAATAAAATACCGTGATCATCTAACAACACCGCCATCTAATTTAAAATAATATAAAAGCTTAGATTTAAAGAATGGTTCTTCAGTTTTAAGTCTGCTTAAGGATTTAATACATTTCTATTCTCTTCTTCGATCTTAAGATTTCCATCATCGTTCTTGTTATTTTAACATGGTTCCTGCTGTTCAATATTCCATTAACGTGTTCTGCCTATACACCTACTACCTCCCGATCTACCTCTAGTAACCGTTCCGATGTAATCGCTATACGCTCTAATATGCAGGGGTAAAAAGGGGTAAGCATTGATTCCCTTGCAATTCTTCAATATAAGAAGAATAGCGAGCCGTGATTACCCAAAATAGTCTGTAACCAAAAGCATTCAACGGGCCAGTTGAGCTATTCCAGAAGGGTGGATTAATACTAAGATGATTCAAAACCAAATAGGGGCGCCACCAAACTTAATTGTTCAACAACTCGCGAATCTAAGTTGGAAGATTTTCCTGTGATCTGGTAATCGCAACTTACATTGAGAGGAGATATTTCAAAAATACATTTATCAGCTGTAAACTCTTTGGTAAGCTGTAACTTGTTATATAAGAAATAGAAAATACTGGGCAATTAAGGTGATATTTACTTACAATGCATGCAAACAAGTAATATAAGTGGGCAGTTCCTCCTACCGAAATAAAATATTGAGGCGAATTCAATACCAAACCCACGACGTGTACATGTAGAGTTCACAACGCAACTATGATACTGTCAAATGTGAGCTTAACGCACAAATAAACAAAGCGCAAGGTACATAGAAAATATACATATAAATTATTAATACATCAGTAAATGGTAAAGTCTGACATAGAACATCTGAGCACTTAAGGAAGTAAGGAAGCGCTAGGAGTCAACACAAGAAAGCAAATAATTTAGCAAAACATAATAGATAAAACATCATAAAGTCCAAGAAAAATCGCCTAAGAAGTTAGGACCGTACGAAATATCATGCGCACATACGATCAGATAAGCCGAATAATGTAATAACAGGAACGAACATTGCAAGTAATGTCTAAAAGTCATATTCTATTTGGAAAAAATGTGGTAGATAAAGAAAGGCTGCCGGGCCGGTTAAGCTAGGATACAATACTGAACTGATTAATACCAAATAACGATAACATTCTACATGTTTAAAGAACAAAGTTTCTATTAACAATATTAATAGTTTAGTGATTGTATTACCGCACAAACACGACTTTACGACCCAAGCGGAAAATATACTTAGAATACGCGGCCCTAGCTCTGTTACGATGGCGGTAACAAAAGGTGCTCTAGCTAGAAAAACCAAGTCGCTAGGGCAGGTTCTTTACGACCTTTGAGTTAGGGCTGTACTCCGGTAACGAGAAGTAAAATATGTTCAATAATTGAAAACGCTACCACATTCAGACTAAATCGGGGTAAAATTAACAACAAGTAAGCCCACTCCGAATGTGGAAGTAAGTAGGCCCACCTTTCTACTTCTGCTTTGGCACAACTTGAGGTAGCGACTGCAACAGCTGATTCGAACCTACATTTCATTACACTTGTTTACATCATCTAGATTGTTGTACATTAAAGTAAACACAAAAAGGCATGCAAACACCAATGAAAACCCATAAACAATTAACAATAAACTCTATTAATGAAATAAAATATGTAAAAGGTGACAATGAACGTTAGGTACAATAATTACTACTTATTACGGTTGAAAATATGCAAAAACGTTAGTTAGGTTAAAGACGCAAATGACAAAACAGTAACAAATGACATGGTTACATTTAAAAACGGTATTAACATTAAGTTTTACCACAAAAACTACTTTACAGTATCAAAAGTTAGCGACAATCACTTCAATAATGGTACAACAACGGTTACTTGAGCTTAAAACGCAAAACAACATGTAGACAATAAAACTTAACGGATTGTGCAACATCCTACGACTTAAATCAACCAAACGGCACAATTTTCCCAAACCACACTTCGGAGAAATATTTCACTATTAATGTGTAGACCATACAACGGTTAATAACTAACAAAATACCTGGTATGAATTCAGATGTGCTGCCTACGTTGTCCTCCTCAGCTGCAAGTCGTATCTCAAGCCACTGCTACGAAAAGAACGACGACAGGAAACTGCTGGAGGGCCCATAAAGGTGCGGTAATCGAGTGAGGGTAAGTGGCATAACATCCCCGTAACGGGTGAACTTGAATGAAGCACGTTCGACACAGGCAGAGTACGATAGCGAAACTCGTGCCTCCATTTCACTGATGGTTTAATACAACAAACGAGGGCTTCAATTAATAATTCGCTTTATGCGTAATTCGGAGTTTCCTGACTCCACGAAACAGAAGAACCCCGGTCAAACCTTCACTTGTAACGTCACTTAATCACCGGCTCTCGACTATAACAACAACGTGGCTTCACAACTTACAATTTCGACTTACTCGGCGAGGCGTTCGCCTCGCCGGGATTCAACGTCCAACCTTACGCAGGATCTCAAGCCCCGAGGCTGAATGAAGCTTTGCGCGAAGATCCCCGAAGCCAAAATGAATTGCGCAACCGGAATCCATGACTTATTTAATCCCCGACTGCTCCAATACTCAATATTAAATTAAAATAGACTAACTACAACGAAATAACTTAATATGACACTTCAATATAAATCAAATAGCGAATTGAGAATACCCCATTGTGTGAAACGGGGCCTACTAGCTTATCCGCGGAGACAGGAATGGGTTCCCAATTACAAAAGTCAGTATCAAATGCAGGCAACAAAGCCCGCATCAAATGCCCTGTAATGATGTTACGTATTAATAAACAACCTTGTCGTACCTACTTCAGTTAATTATCGGCCTATTGTTCTATAGTTCGAAAATATGACCAGCCCTCCGACACAAGCTAGACACAAACTCTTTCTCGTAGCATCGCTAATCTCTTTAGAAGTTGTATCTAAAATATGACTACAATGGTAAGTCGATTCGCCAACCCGAATAAGCAACTTGCCATAAAACAACGCCGGTTTTATATCAATCCGTCATATTATAGACGCTTCCCCAAATTCAAACTATACAATCATACGAATAGAAGAAGGGTAAAATCCAATTGAGGAAACTCTAATAAACGAATGCAGGCTTTCACGGCCGTTGTCCATAATGATAGATTCTTGCGGGTTATGCCGTGGTCGTCGATTTGAACTTGACGTTTCGCTGCTCATGCTGTCAGCTTCTTCAGAAGTTTTCTAAAGATTGTGTCTTTGGTGTGGCAGATTATTCTTTTATACCCTTTGACCGGCGGCAAGCAAGGATTCGGCCAATGACGCCAAAGCTAGAGCGGGAGTTTAGCCAATGACGTCAACGCTGGAGCGGTAAAACTCTAGATTCCGCCCAGGCGATGCGCGTGCAGCCGCAGTGATGGGGCGACCTGATTTTCTAAGAATTCTGGTACTGTTCGGCTGGATTCATTCAAGCAAACACCGTGATGAGTGATCCCCATTCTGCTGCCTACAAAGCTCCTATTTGATTTTTTCCCTTTATTCCAACAACTCTTCTAAGATTATGTTGAACTATTGTTATTTCAGTGTCATCGCAATTATACAACCGTGAAGGAGAATGTATTATATTTTTCCAAGACAGGTTTGTAAATTTTGGTGAAAAGGCAAAGGGTATAAGTCAAAAATGATCATTTTACAGGAACATCAAAAAACTATTTTGCTAGAGATTTGAGAACAACATTTAATTCTTTTCACTAGTAATCAAAAGAATCAAGTCGATTTATTGACTACAGCTTGCTTTGCTATTGTTTTTAAAACTATTTCTATTAGAAAATAAATAAATACGGAACTTATACCTTATCGCATTTCCTTTTATTCATTTTATGAAATAGCAAAAGGGTATAAGTTGACATATAGCTTTTTGTCATTTCCCCGAATATGTATTTTCTGATCCATAATTACTAAGACAAAACAGCATACGTAGACACAAACTAAACAAGAATATGTGGTTTCCAGTTCGAATAATGTGAGGTTATGTGTAAACTTACCGGTTAAGTTCTTGTTACAGCACTTATGCAAAACTTTGTACGCACGAGAGAGTGTGCCCATTTTGGCACTTATTCGTTAAACTACACTACAATAACTAATAATAACACTGGAAAACTGGACCGCTAAAACACGCTATTGCACCTGCATGGAAATGCACTCGTAGTGTAAGTGTACATAAGTTATTTGTTTCCAACAAAAACGGAAAGTTATGAAATGGAAAAAGAGTATAAGTTAACATATGCTGTTCTGGCGTTGCAGATAACTTTACGAAAAGCCTTGACTCGGGGTATTAGTACACATGTATCTATTTGCCATTGACTAAATTTGTTTTTTATCAATTTTTAGTGAATTTTCAGGGAATAAGTCTACATACCCCATTCAGAAAACTTGCTGTAACAATGTGGTTATGGTATGTAGACTTATATCCTCTTGTTAAATACAATATGCCCGATATTGCTCTGGACACGGGGCATCAAAAAATAAAAAATGAGATAAGTCGACTTATACCCTTATGCCTTTTTGCCACAGAAATATCAAAATACTT
The DNA here is from genome assembly GCA_940337035.1 of Agriotes lineatus. Classification (NCBI taxonomy): domain Eukaryota; kingdom Metazoa; phylum Arthropoda; class Insecta; order Coleoptera; family Elateridae; genus Agriotes; species Agriotes lineatus. Next base: position 191,962,720 of record OW679195.1, read on the forward strand.
TGACATCGTTTCTTGTGTAAAACTCTTGGCTCTTATGTATGACAGTTCTTGCGGTATACGAACTGATAGCTGTTTATTTTTTTTATAAGGTTTCAATGCTATATTTTCCAGCTTGTTGATTGTTATTCCAAGAATTACTTTTTAAACTATTCCGTTTGGCTAGTTGGTAAGCTATGCTGCGGAAATCTCTTCGTGGCAGCTCAAAAAACTTGTATTCGATTTCAAGACAGTAGCATGTAAGTTCTTGTTCAAGTTTAGCTGGAGGAATGGGTTTCCTCCCCTTCTTAGTTTTTATCACCTCTTCAGTATGATCCTCTTCTTTTGTAGCATAAAGTGCTAAAGTCGTCTGTGGTAAATTAAACATACGAATCGTTTTACAGTTGCCCATCTTTTTACTAAGCATCGCTTCTACAGCTGATGTCTGATTTGGGTCCCAAGTTTTTCTGCTTGGCATCTGAAGAATCACATGGGTATGCTAGAAATATGTAGTTAGTACGTAAACAATCAAAGTCAACTCCAAAAAATTTAAGTTGTTAATATAAAGATCCCAATTTAGGCACCTACGTCCCCATAATAGGAGTCACTGAATATTTGAAAATTGAAACAATGCCGCATAAAATATTTCACTTCAACCCATAACCTTAAAATCATACTATTGCATGCGAGATTCACCTTTATAGGTGCCACGCTTAAATACAGTGTACAAAAATTACTTACTTTGGAGAAGTAATTAAATAATGCGTGTTTACTTGCAATAACTTGACAACACATCAAAAGGTAAACAACCAGATGCTGCTTGAGTGAAGGAATTTATGCCAATAAACTTACTCTTCAACTTCCCATAGGTTCCAGAAGATGACACTACATCCTTATATGCAATGTATAATATCCCCAAATTAAGACACCGTTCCTTATTAGGCGACTTTCCTCTACGGGTCTACGGGACTTTTATCTCGCTCTCTTCACGTGGTCTGACGTTTTGTGGGATTTAAAAAATTAAAAAATACTAAGAAAAGCTCTCTAATATGCAATATGTTTGTTTTACTGCACTGGGAAAAATCATACCACCTGGTAGCACCACGCCATTCTGGCCGACTCCTCACTTTCTAGCTATTTTGATTTGGCCATAACTCCGTACCAAGCTACTTCGTTTTAATCCGGCCATGTTCCCGTAACGAGATATTTGAGCCGCTTGGTTACGCCATGTTTTCGTTCAGTATAGTGCACGTGCTGTCAAGGTTCAGTCTGCTGCTTCTGCCTTTTGTTCCGTTCGTGAGAGGGCCTTATATTTCGGCGCGCGCTATACCCTTACCTTGGAGCTAGTTCTCTACTGCTGTCGCCATGAGGTGGTAATCTGTTCTAGGAGTTGTGTATTGCGGGTAACTATGTAATTAAATTTTGAATTTAATTGCTATCCAGAATGTCAGCGGTTTGGACTGAATCCTTTAGGATTTCTCGAATTTTACCTTTGCGTATTGTATGATAATTTGACTTGGCCCCCGTACGCTACATCTTGCGTTGTGCTTATGCCTTCGAAGAGCGCGCTTACGGCCTTAAAGCTCTAGTAATGTTATTCATTTCTAAATTTTAACAATTAATGTAGTCTGACCGTTTATGTAATTGTTATTGTATCTATACAATATATACATGTAACTGTTGTATTTTAGATATTATGTTGATTGGGTGCACCCGGTTACTAAACGTTTGTATCCCATGCCATATTATTGACTATTCAACACTATAATATCTAAGCCAATTATATTGCAGATATTTTCTTTTTTTAACCAATAGGAATAGTATATCACTAATCATTTTTTTCGTAGCGGTCTCAACCAATCAGAAGGCTGGATTTAGTTAAGTTATCTTGTATAATTTTGATTATACAAAATCGATTATATAAGAGTAACTTCACTAGGCGACGTAATACATAACTTATATCAACTTGATGTTTTCATGGAGATGACTTTCAGCTAGGTTAATACAAACAAATCGAGCTGCCAATAAAATATTTATTTGATGCTAATATTAAAACATTACTCAAAAAATAATCAAATCGATTACAATGCGTACTTCGAACAGGTTATACGTCTCAAACTTCCTGCACAATAACAAATCGACGCGGTCGGACTATTTAACCTGTCAAACTGACACTCCTTTATTATTGTGCAACAAGTTATCGACATATAACCCGATAATACCAAAGTACTTATAGTATTACTTTTGAATATTGGTCATCGTGGAAAATATTAAAAAAACAATGTAGATACTCAAAAATCAAGTAGCCTTGTTACGAAATATCGCTTAGCAACGATATTCGTCTTAGTAAAAATAAACACAAACCAACTGTGTACACAAAAGTTGGCTTGCGTTAAACATTTTAAAATGTCGCGTTAATAATTACTACTTTAATAACTAAAAATTATTTTTGTAACTAATTATATTAAATGTTGCATTTTTTTTCAATGAAGTAATTTGGTACGTACTAATATTGTTAAATAGTCGTCCCAAATACCACTCAAAGTGGATATCTTTTTTTTCTAAATGTTGCCATTTCCATAGAAATTACGGCAAATTTCACTCAACAATATAACATGATTGATATGATTTTGTTCGGTGAAATTTAAACGCAATAATTTACATGGAAACGGCAAAACACTTGGCAAAAAGATATCCACTACTTGTGGTATTACCCTTGAATATTATACATTTGACAATGATTATGTGTGTTTTCGTTACTGCAAACTGAGTTATGGCCTGGTTAAGACTGCATTTCAGATTATTATGATTTTCGTTAAGCTATGAGTTTATAAGTTGTTGTTTCTATCTGAGCACATTCGTTGTATAAAGACTCATTTGTTTTCTTTTGTACTGTTTAAGTTATTGTAAAAACCAGTACTCCGTCTTCACTGTTAGCTAACCGGCCCTCAAAGGTGCCCACATTGTCACAATGGTTTGATTTTGGCTTTAAATTTGGTATTGAACTAATAAATAGCCGCTAATTATTTAACTACACTTGGGTATACATAACGCATTAAATTGTCTTATTTTGGTCCCAGAGAGCTGTAATTAAACCCTATCAACCTATTTTCGGGATTTTAAAAAAATTTATAATATAAAAAAACTTTTATTGAAGTTCTTGACTACAGAGATACAAATCAAACAGCAATCGCAGTTGAGAAGTGGTAGTTCTATAAAACCTCATAAATTACTAAGAAAAAACTTCAAAATTCTAATAATTACATTCACAACTAAAAATGCTAAAACGGCAAATATCATTTGCTTCTTTTTTAAATGCAAGAAAATACAGCTTCGGCTCCGGAATTTCTGAACAAGGTTTCCCGAAGACTAGAACGTTATTTTTTCTGTCTCTGTGTTAATCTATTTAAAATTTCTGTTAGCTTATACGATCCTGTCGTGGATTGAAAAGCGCATCAACAGTAATTCGTTTAGCGCCATAATAAATTGAGCTAAATAATGTTAGGTAAAATATCTCCGTTGGCGGTTTAGAGATTTGGAGCCGAGGCAGGTGTTCGCAGTGACATCAGTCATTCCATTTTATCCTGGAATCGTTCTGTCATAATTTATCTTCGGTGAAAGCAGGCCGGCAAAATTAAAAAGAACAATACCGGAACAGAACCGTTATTTGCCGGAGAAATTTATTTCGCAAGTATTGTTCCCAAGATCCGAGTCATTTGATTACGACGCCGACATTAAAATGCTCGTTACGAGCTAGATTTGCAAAAATCTCCGGAGCATTATCGCATTTATTCGGGGCTTCTTTTATAACTTAAAATCATTAACTGCTACCCACGACCACACTTCACGGAGAAAAATGTAGCGCTTAATAAAATTAATTGCGGCAATTCTAAGGCCCTTCGCGGGCCAACAGAACGAGAAATGCGATTTGCGAATTTCCAGGCGCAACATACGAATTAAGCGCTTGCCGCCAGTACAATTTGTAGCTTACTTCGCTTTTAACATTTCCCTAATTGACGAACAGGATGTTCGGCTTGGACGCGCAGATATCGAAATTTTGCATACGCGTTCCGTGAGCCCATTCCCGTAACGGAGGGCCTCCTCATTTTGACGGCCATTGTCAGATGCCTTCATGGTTATTGCCGTGTCCTTCGTCCCTTTCGAGTTACCCTCTTTAAGAAATCGGCCATTCTCGCGAGCTCGATCCATTGTTTTTGACAACTGGGGGCTTATCAAATCTAGAAAAGTTGCGAACGAAGAAGACCACTAAAGCTGAGCCACTTCCGCAGATAATAACAGGCCGATCGTTTGTAGTCCAGTAGATTCCCAATGAATACTCTTTGATGCTGTACTACGCCGTACAAAGAAACGACTCAAGTGCTGGCCACGAGGGTTGTTTATGACAAGGGTGTTACCAGGCCGACTAGTTGGACACTACGTCAAGCGGCCTCATCACAGATAAATGCCAAATATATGGTGTCATAAATGCTCAAATGCCTTATGGCAGTACCCAAAAGCATGCCTTAAGTGCACTGTTAGTACTGTTTCGTGTGGTTGTGTAATAGCCTGCTTTGACTTTATTAATTTTTGCTTACTTTTTGAGCTATGAATAATTACCACTGTTAATGAACTGTTTACCCTCAGCCAGCTCAGACGCCAAGGTCCAATTTACTCTCTCAAGTATATAGAAAAGTACACATAACATAAAAGGGATTTATTTGGGTATAACTATTTACATTGTAACATAATAAATATATTTCCCGTATTTAATACAAAAATAATATGGTTTCTTCTCTGGCCTCTTTGGAGGAACCTGGCATGCAGACAACCCCTTTTGCTTCTCGGGTTAAGCGGGTTGCAGGTCACTCAGGTCGTGCACGCACCGGGATTGTGGTTGCGCAAACGTCCTCTAACGGCCAAGACTGTAAATATACAATTCGAGGTTAACTTTGTTTATTTCTGTCGAACATAGTAAATTCGGGTGTAATCTAGTTTATTTCGGGAGTTGTGACTATAAATCAACATAGGGCGAAGGCCTGACTTGCCCGCAGTGCCGAATAGCTTCTTTTAGCAAGTATAATGACAGTATATCAAATTCATTTAGAAACGGTAATAACCTTCAAAGTTGCCAATTAAACCACTGAGATTTTTATTGTTAAATTAAGGCACTACGGACAGGCTCAAGACGTTTATAAAACAGCATTCCTCCAGGTGAGTAAAGCTCTGAATTCTTAAGTTTTATGAATAAGTTTCGTATTGGTTCTTGCGACTAGCGTGTGCCGTTTCTACAGGTTGAGAAAAATTTATAACCAATCGTTTTGGTCGATAATCATGAAGCCCTAAACGATTGTTATTACAGCGAGTTCGGGAAAGTTTAACAGATATCGAGATTGATTTATAACAGATCGTTTTGGTCGATAATCACGAAGCCATAAACGATTGTTATTATAGCAAGTTCAGGGAAAGTTTAACAGAAATCGAGATTGATTTATAACGGATCGTTTTGGTCGATAATCACGAAGCGATAAACGATTGTTATTATAGCGAGCTCAGGGGAGTTTAACAGAAATTGAAATTAGTTTATAACAAGTCGTTTTAGGTCGATAATCACGAAGCCTCAAAACGATTCTTGTCATAGCGCGTTCAGGACGGTTTCCTAGCAATTTCTAGTCGCAGGAATCAAGTGTTTCGGACTGGTTTCAGGAACTAGGTCCCGGAGGACCTAGAGCAAGACGCGGGTCAGTGTCGGCGGACGCAAGCTCTTCTAACAGCGTGCGTTTGCTATTTATACAATACCATACAGTTTATCAGTGCTGGAAATTTGGGAGAGATGCGCCGAACGACGTCCTGTCGATGCGGGCGCAGAACGATGATTTTGCCGTGTTATCATGTCTCTCGCGCTTTGGCGATGTTTTCTAGGTGAATGTGACGAAATTTTAGCGGGACGAAATTTGAACGCATTCCAATGCGTAGAAATAATAATTTCGGCCGGAGCTAACGTCACAGTTGAGCAAAGTTGAGATGTTTCACACAAGCTTTGAAAAAAACATAATAATTGCTACTGCTTTGTTCTAAATCAAATTAGGGTATCTATTTACTCCTACATGCCTTGTCAGAATATGCGCACGAAAATATATCTGCTAAACGTTTTAACTACTGAACGCTAACAAACTTTCTGCCTGTACGATATTTTTACATTGTGGGTAAATAGTCCATTCATATTAGCAAAGTTAGAAAAAGAAATTATAAAGTTTTTCCGTTTGGAGGTTATACACACCAATGAAAGAGCTTTCAAAAACAAAAGAGTTCCCAACTCCGAAGTGGTAGCTTCACCCCCAAAAACCACTCCTAACACGCACTGCGGTGGTTTTTAGTGTTTTTCTCAGAAACCATTGGTCATACAGAAAATATTATACTTATCAAAAATATTTCCTATCAAATTCTCGATAAAAAAGTTTCTCTTACCAAGTAGATTTTTTCTAATGGATTTCGAGTAACAACCCCAAAGTGGGGGGTTGCTTTCAGTGCAGATTAGTGACGCCAGTTTTTGGTCACAATACTTCGCCCGACCTTACATTTTTTACATTAACCCTCTTTTCCTACATGGCAAGGATTTATGACAGAAATTACTTCAACTCTGCCATATGTGAAGTCAAGGATTCTCGTACTACCTCCGACCCAGTTAAGTACTATACTGACCGTTTTGACCTACGCAGTAGAGGAAAGCAAAAAAAGTGGACAATCTACGTGCATCATGACCTTTGACTAACCATTGTATATAAAAGCAAAGGACATCGTACTACTAAACAACGCTGAACACGGAAAATTTACGAATGTCGTTGTCAGATTGGGAGGATTCCATCTGTTAATGTCGTTCTTGAGATAAATTGGATTTATTATGGCTGACAATGAACTTGTAAAATTATGGTCAACTGTATACGCTTCTGTTCCTAATATACTTTCGGGCCATGCATACGCAAGAACGATTCGAGCTCATTGTCTTAATTTTTGATCTATTTCTATGGTAATATTTGATGAAATTGAAGTTTCAAAGAAAGACAAAGACTATACCCAAGCTTTGCTCACTGGCATTAAAAAAAATACTTTAACTTCTGACAGCTTAGTAAATGATGAGAACCTTACTAAAATTGGATTAAAGTTTTCAGAAGCAACAAACGCGAAACTGGAAAAACTGCAAAATTATGGTTGCAGTATTTAGAATTAGTGACCATTGTAATCCATTTTATTCAATTGAATGCAAGGGAAATTGGGAACTTTATTAGCATTACGTTAGAGCAATGCTTCCAATTTTTCATACAACTGGTCGTTTTCTGTATGCAAAGTCATGTCAGCTTCTTCTCCAGGAAATTGATTGTCTTAATCAGAATATGAGTAACGAAAAAATATCAACAACTTACACAGCGAGGTTTTTTACAATTCGTCGATCAGAAAAGCATTGGTCCGAAATTTGGTCGGATATGACTATTGAGCAAACGCTCATGAGATGCATGAAAAGTCTTGGCGGTCTGGCTCGTGGAAGAGCGTTTTTCAAAAAGTGTTCTGAATAAATGGATTTTCGGAATGCCATCTGCTCACCACGTATGCAAAGCTGTGGAAAAGTATTGCGGTATCACACCAAGCACCACAGATCAGCATGTAGAAATGAAGGAGTCAAGAATACAGACAGACGTACAAGATTGTCGGAAATTTGAACAATAGCTCCGGAAAGGCTCTCCATTCAGTATTACAACAATCTTGACGTTGCTGCCAAGGAGAAAACCAATTGTGATTAAGTGAAAACGGTTGGAGAGAACATTTTGCATGGCACCAAAGGCAGTGAATATGGAATACTAAAATTGAAGCGTGCAAACACAGCTGGAAAAATTACAGTTGGCAATGGCATTATTCAAGTCGATTCTACTGAACTTTTTCAACGAATAATATGCACTATCTATTCTCCGGCGGATTTGCGCTCTTGTTTTAAGCATGAACTTCCTTCTGTGCCGTTGTCTTTATTTGACAACAATGATATGACAAGAGAAACGCTTATTGCTCGAAATCCATTGGAGAAAAAGGAATTGGAAATGTAGACAACTTTGTAAGGAACATTTTTAGTAAGTATAAAATTTTCTGTGTGACCAATGGTTTCTAAGAAAAATGCTAAAAACAGCCGCAGTGCGTGTTACGGGTGGTTTTTGAGGGTGAAGCTACCACTTGGGGGTTGGGAACTTTTTTGTTTTTGAAAGCTCTTCCATTGGTGCGTATAACCTCCAAACGGCAAAACTTTATAATTTCTTTTTCCTATTCGACGATTATATGTCTAATATAAATGGACTAAAACTGTTGTATCTTTGTTATCTATTAGTTTAGAACATCCTACAACCGGAATTCAGAATGTATATATAATAAACTATTTCTGAAAACATGTGACGTAGTTTGGGATTGCCGAAGTGTATATCAAATCTGCCAGCTGACTTTTAACCACGATGTCTGTCCGAAGTGGCCATTGTTTCAAGACAGTTCATTAAACCTATAAGTGGAAACTTAAACCCCAAACTACATAAGATCTTCAAAAATAATAAAAACAAGCATAACTTACTTAAATCCACTATTTTCATTATTATTAGTCTATTAAACTAAGTCCATAATTACCCACAATACCAATATTCGAAGAAAGAACCTAAAATATTCAAAAACTTAATAGCCTTGTAGCTCTCGGAAGCGATTAAGCGAAGCAGAAATCCCTATAACTACACTGAACATAAACTCATATCAAAGTCTACCAACTAATACGCTAAAAACCTGTACATAATTTATAAACCCCATGCAATATAAGATGTAAGCGTTCACAATTGCACAGTCGAGTAAATTGGTAAAAATAGGAAAGTACCATTTTTTCCCTCGAATTTTGGTATGATATTTTTGGATTAACCAATCTAGTTTGTCCACCCCACCTATAAATTTGTTGTATTGTACAATAAGGTATGGCTGTGGAATTTGTACGTCACTTTCGGCAGCTTTGTACCACCTTTTGACAAAACCTATATGATGAAGGCCCTGATGAGTTGACATTAGCTTTACACTATTGTTGTCATGCCATGTAATAGCAAATATTTCATTTTGTTTATCATATCTATGATCATAGGTACCTCGTTCCTGTTTTTTTATTTCGTTGTCATTCTTTATAGGACAGTTGTTCATACGATTATTTTTTCGTAGCAATCTCAACCAATCAGTAGGCTGGATTTAGTTATCTTGTATAATTTCGATCACGGAATGCTGAATTGTGTGACAAATGTCACTTTATACGGCCTGGGCATTTTTTTGAAATCCATTGTTGTTTTCATTTCTGAGAAAACGCCAATTTTGGCCGTTTGGCGCCACATACCCACGATGACATTTAAATGACAACGGTTGTCAAGACTAATCCATGTTTATGAATGATTTTTTAAATGTAGTATCAGTAGGATAAGGACCTATTGTTTTGAATGTAATATAAATATGAATGGTGTAATCTATTTAGTGTCGTGTAAGTAACTTAGAGATCTATAGTTTTAATATTTTTCTTGAGAGAGGTGCGGAACTGCAAGAATTCGTAGTTGAAGACGGATTCATATTTTCAGGCAGGTATTTTTTGGATAGCTCACACATTTGCTCTAAAATAGCACGTGATATGCAGATAATCGTATTTCTTACAAATTTGGAAGATGTTCTAGATAGTAATGAAGTATTTTATTCTGTGTGTTATTGCAAGAATGTAAGTTTATGTGTAATTTATTGTAAAAAATTAAAATTAAACATTTAGAAGTTATTTGTTTTATTAGATATCTATCTGTAAATGTAGTAGTTAAAAATGTACTAAAGGAAGTGCAATGTGATTTTATTGTCTTCGCCCAGAAGAAGTTACTCGGAAACACTTTTCTTAAAAGCTACAATTAACAATTCTTTCCCGTTGTTTATGAATATTTCAATAAAAATAGAAAATAGAAATCGCTAAAAAGGTACGTTGTTTAAAGCACAAGTACGATAATTTAAATTTAGCTTTTAGACCATTTCCTTCATAAAACTTAGTTGGAGGTAACTTCATGATAAGATCTTCCCCAATTAGTATATTTGCACGATTGTAGAACCGCTTTCTATTTTAACAATACCAAACAAAATCATAAGCAATAATAACGAATAAATTAATCAACAAATTATACTGTGAACGTAACTAATGTAAATGAGAAAATATACGAAAAAGCTAGCAGGAAACTGACCAAAAAACACAATAGAAAATCAAAGTAAAAAATACACGGGAGGGTTATATTATTGTTGTAAAATTTTAAGAAACGTTGTAGAATTTAATCAAATATTTGCATTGTAGTCAACGTAGTAACTGATGTTACATTGCAAATTTGAAATTCCCGCTCGTAGGTATACAGCGCTCTGCGGAGAATCGCGAAACCTCACATATGCCCAGGGCGCATACAGTAATCATGGTGTAACCATGGACGCGTTCGTATATTGTTGCTGGCACTGTCAATCGATGTCAAATTTCGAGGTTAGCAGGTTAGGTTTTTCGTCAGTCTAACACCAACTGACGCAAATCCTAACCTCAAATTTGACATCGACAGCGTCTTCAACAATACACTTCAGTACTACCAATCGTGCCATTTGTGGGCCCTTGTCCTATTGGTTGAATTTGAGGTCCACCCACATTCTGCGGAACGTTACACCTTGTATTCGTTACACCATGAGTTCGATTGCACAAAATCGATTATACTAGAGTAACTTCACTAGGCGACGCAATACATAACTTTTGTCAACTTTATGTTGTTTTCATGGACATGACTTTCAGCTAAGTTAATACAAACAAATCGAGCTGCCAATAAAATTTTTTTCTCCAACCACACGAATAAGACGCCATATTGTCAAATAATTTTGTATAAAAAGTAAGTCATTTCGGGATGTTCACCAATTACCTTGGCAACCGTACACTTTTCGATTCATATTTGCACTAGTACAAAAATGGTCGCAAGATAGGATTTTACATGGTAAATTTTAAATAAAAAACAAACGCTTCGTCAATATTCGGCAATCGCCGTCGTTGTTGTTTAATTTCCCCGTACAGTGATTGTTTATTTGCGCCATGACAGTTCTACAATATAACCTACAATGTTTGATTCTAAATAATAAGTCATATTACGGAATTTATGAGTAGTTGGAGAAAAAATAGTATGTTTCATTCGTACAAAAAATGCGTTTTCGGGACGCGTAAGACTCGCCGGACTCCGCTGCGCGTCGTCCGGCGATCTGTCTTACTTGTCCCGAAATCATGCATTTTTTGTACTAATGAAACAAATAACTATTATTTGTTCCTAATATTGAAATTTACTCAAAAAATAATCAAATCGAATACAGTGCGTACTTCGAACAGGTTATACGTCTGTAACTTCCTGCAAAATAACAAATCGTGTCAGTTTGACAGAATAATCCTCCCGCTGACGCGGTCGGACTATTCAATCTGTCAAACTGACACTCTTTTATTATTGTGCAACAAGTTATCGACTTATAATCCGATAATATCGAAATACTTATAGTATTACTTCTGATTATATCTGCATGTGCCAGTTGCGCACACTTAATTATCTTTCAAAGCGTTTAACAGTGCAAAGCTCGTAAAAAAGTTATCGAAATAGAAATGATGAACGCTAACATTTTCCGTTACACTTAGGGCCGGTTGCAGAAAGCAATGTTAAGTCTGGTGTTAGCATATATATCGTTAGATATATGGGTGTTAGCTAACGTCGCGTCAAAGTGAACAAAATCGCATCAAATTTTGTTTACTAATGTATTAGTTACCATAAGCATTTGAGATTTGATTCGTTTTTGTTCACTTTGACGCGATGTTAGCTAACACCAGACTTAACATTGCTTTCTGCAACCGGCCCTTAGTTTATTTAGTATCACCGATGCACCTAATCCTATATTGAGGGGTTAATTTTTTCCTCTACCTTCGTAGATTCTTGCATGGAAGCAATAACCAGTCTCGCCGCAACACATGGCCCACTGTTTGAAACCGAATCGGATAGGTTTTCCGCGCATAAATAGTTTCAAATAGTGATGCCCATAATACCGAACCATCTATTCGTATATGCTGATATTTTTTGAGAACACACCAAACATTATTAAACATTTTTCGTTAAATTTATAAACAGCGGACGAATTTTGAAGAGTTTATCACGGTCCTCTCTTTTTTCAGGTATATTGGAATTATCGTTGAAGTGTAAAAATCCTTTTATTTTCAGGTACCGATTCTTGGTGATGCATTTTTGTACGCATTGTATGTTTAGATCCTCATCTTCGGACCAGTACATTTTTTCTTGAGGAATCGCTTCAAGCTCACGTAGTGATAAAAAACGCCTGGTGCCCATGACGAAATTAAAAAGTACACCTAATTCACCATGCTCCACAAATGGGGATCGATAAAGAAATCGTCGTAGAAACACCTGTAAAGAAAAAATTTGCTTTCTATATAGAAAAAGTTGTCCTACAAATACTGTCTCAGGTACTTCTTAAGAAAAAAACGATGAGTACTCATTAAAACTAAAGTAAGCAAACTGAAATTTGCAAGGCTAGCAAAATTCACTAAATACCTAATGTATGCGAAATATACTTGTAAAACACAGAATTCGTGAAGTTCTTGTAACAAGTATATTACTATTCTACGAGAACACACACTATTACACAACTTTGCACAAAAACAAATGCTCATACGTGCACGTGGTTAATTTTAGGTTAGAAAGTACGCGTCATCCCCACATGGGTATCAGGGTTATTAATGAGTTAAAAACTCATTTCACATGCAATAATTTCGCCAAAAGTTAATTTCTACCGAACATAATTTCAGTTTATCATTTTTGTTCAATTCCCATGTTTTGAAACCATAATTACAGGTGTTCTTCACAATAATTTATTGTTGCCTTATAAAATGCTTTCTGGCTCTTTTTCGTCACATTTGTGCTTCCTAGGTTGAGAGTCAATTCTCTAACTACCCGTCTTTCTGGCTTGCTTGTTGATACCATCTTTATTACCTTTTTCAGAAAGTGTTACTCTCAAATACTCAAGTAGTTACAATATTTCGTTACCGTCATCTACTAGTATACCCATGCTGCCACATTTTCGTTTTCAACACATTTTAAAGAAAGTAGGAGCAACAAAACAACCATGACCGACCTTTTCTCAGGATTGGAGGGTTCCGCCCCAAAATATAGGCCACCCCTAAACCTCAGCTCTTTATGTGTGTTTACGTTTAACTCTGTTTTTTTTAATAAGCGTCCATGGTTCTTGAAATTGTCTGCGGTGTTCCACTTTCTGGCCATAATAATTAAAGCTAGTCTTATATAATAATAATAATAATATTAATAATAATACCACATTTATTTACTGAATGTAGATACACATGATACCAAAAACTGATATGATTTGAATTTATCGATTGTATTGGTGGCTCTCGTTGTAGAATATCAGTTTATATTGTAATTTTCCTGCTTGTTCTACTTCTTGTACATATATGTATGTCACATTGAATTTATTTACAATTAAATTCAAAGTTTATTAAGAAATATGCGCACCTTTATGTTTAAGAGTTTTTGGTGTTTTATTTTCTTCTACCATCTTTTATAGTATGCGAAATTATAAAATTCCCAATTAGTAGCTTGCAGAATTATGGACTACTATATTAAACATATGGCAACGATGTATTAATTACAGCAGTGGAAAGTTATTTCAAAGTGCCCAAACTTTCCACCGAAAAATTACGTTTCGTTGTATATTCAACACTCTGACATTCAATGCTCAATTAAGTTTTGTAACGTGGCTAACTGCATTAGCGACAGCAATTGGTTTTCAGAAAAATTTTGACCTTATCGTCCAAATCTTTGTACAAATTGTAATTCAAGTAATACCCAGTAATGACAGCGTGCGTGTTGAAAATTATTCTAGAGGGACCCAGGTTCCGTTTCTCGTGACTCTTTCTGCTGCCACCCTCCTGTATGTATGGCTTGGACAGCATAATTGAGGCTTGCTTGACAAGTACATCAAGCTGTAGCTGCCGTTATGATCCCTCTGCGTCACAACATTATTAAATGTGTAGATTTTTGTCAATTAAAATTGGCGCCTGGTTAACAGCCAACCTTAAAAACATTTTAGTTCAGGTTCTTGCTGACTGAAAGAGTAAAATGACAGCAAGTCTATTAAATTACACGCAGGTTAGCAGATAATATACAATGTGCACCCGGATCGATTTCCCGATAGGTCTAATAAACCAAGAGTTTTTTCGTACGATTCTCATATTTTGCAGTCCATGCCTGCTTGATCCAACATTGATTATTACAAAATCGAAGATGGCCGAATTCTTTCCGTTACCTTTACGCAAAAACCTTGTTAGGTTATAAACAATTCGCTACGAAAAACTAGCGCATAATTTAACCTGTCTTCTAAATTACCGATAACTGTTTCGAATTTCTGATCTAGTCACATCAATAAATTTTTTTAGGTTTTTTCAAATTATTGTCAGACCCTTACTTCAAAAGTAATAATCCATAATTATTATGTCGAGATTTCGTAGTTGGCATGGTTGTGGCCCAAAATCTACCAATCCACTTCTCCCCGAACTTATTATTCAAATAATTTTTTAATAATAGAGTCGAGTGTGGGCCACAACCATCTTGTTGCAAATATATTCTCGTCTTTCCGCCAAGCTAATTTTCTAAAACAATTTGCCATGTTTAAAAATAGCAGGGAATTTAAATATTCGTCGATAAAATAAAATCCAAGCACTCCATTGTTTATCAGACACCAAACATTTTTTGAAATATTTTCTTCTATGCCATTAGTGCGTTAAAATTTGAACGCCACTAGTTTCGTCACATTTGGCTGGCGTCTTGATTTCCAGATCACGGGGAAATTCCGATAAATGCACAACTTTACGTTTATCACGTACGCTTGTATATATCACTATAACGCAGTTTTACCCCCAGGCCGTCCCAGAAGATAAATCCGGCAGATATTCTTCCAGAGAGGGGTGTATAAGCGAGATCCTTCGCCCTTGGAAACAGAGTTAAGTCCAACGCACCAGTTTCATCAGTCTTAAACGCCAAGGGGGTTTAAGCCCCGACACGTGTAGAACAACCCGGAATTCTACCAATCTCGCTGCCGCTGGTTGGGACGTCCTATCCTTTTATCCTTTTT
Organism: Agriotes lineatus; assembly: GCA_940337035.1. Classification (NCBI taxonomy): domain Eukaryota; kingdom Metazoa; phylum Arthropoda; class Insecta; order Coleoptera; family Elateridae; genus Agriotes; species Agriotes lineatus. The sequence goes on from OW679195.1 coordinate 191,977,930, forward strand.
GCACCGAAAGAGAACTGCCTGGTGCGGTACTACTGCTCTGCAACGACGAACAAACACAGCTCCTCCAGGCAAACTCATAGCCTCCTGCAGTATTCCGAAAACCGAAAATGAAGAGCCCGTCAGCAAGATGGAAGCATTCGTATTCTTGTCCGAACTGCTTTTAAAAGTAAAATGAGCAGATTGGCCAAATACAAGCCAAAGCACTAATATGATAAGCGAACACAAGAAAGAACACCCACGAAAATGTTGATTATTTTTGCATCGGTGCCATTTAATCGATATTCTTTATTAGTTACAGCTACTACAACTGAAAACCGCGAACAGCGCCATAAAGATTAACACCCTTGTTTCAATCGCCGCCATGCACGCAGTGCCGTTTATGACGTTTGTTTACAAAGAAGCACTTTTTTCCAGAAAACGCTGATTCGGCTACCCATCCGACCAGGCGTTAAAAAGGCTACTGACTTCGCCGAAGAGTTTGTTTATTTTTTATTTCATGTACACAGTTTTTAAGATAATTCCTTATTTTAAGAGGTTTTACTATGTGCATATGAGAAACAATAGATAATGGTTTATGCAATTCTTATTATGTTTTCGCTCGAATAATAAATCTGACCTTTGACTTCTGATGTTATCCATAAACGTTCATTTTCCTACAACATATAAAAATTATTCAATTCGTTGCCTGTACAATATAAATCATTTTCATACACCAAATTTAAAAAGAACGTCCCAACTTACTTAACATTCAATCAAACTTCGATTGAGCTGTAGGTATTACAATCTTTCTATGTGAGTTTTTGTTAAGCGTCAGCATCGGCATGGCTATATACTGATAACGTTAAGGCTCCACTTTGTGTTACCTATGAGTCTATGTTTATAATTATATTTTAGTCAATTTAAACTGCCCTATTTATTTAATTGGAATATTCAGTAGAAATATAAAAAGTGTTTGAAATATTTCCATAGGAAAATTTTTTAAGCACGGGTTATATTTTGATAGAGAATATCACGAATGAGAAAACACAGTAAAGAAAACATTTTTATTAAAAAAATTACGAAACTAATATCTAAGTACTAATAGTTTACGGTTTTTTGTGAATTTCCCGGTAAATTTCCGATTATCAATTTTCGCCGTTACCATGAAAAATGTCCAACTAACTTTGCATAAGGGATAATTTCAAAATTATTTTTCCGGCTAGCTCCTGAAAATCAGAGTGGATTCCTTTTATATAGATTGCTTATTCTAAAATTTGATGTTCCGATTTTAATTATGACAATTCAAAAACTTCTGTCAAATGATACGTCAAACCAACTTTGAAAAGTCCTTCACAAATACTTGATCGTTACATTTGTTATGTGACAATCTGAAATAGTAAGTACTTCCTTAATTAAAATTAATTCATTTTTAATCTTTATTTTATTTCAGTTCTTATTTAATACCTAGACTCATTTACCTCTTATTTGAACTTATCACTGTCCTCAGCAGAAACCAATTTGTCCTACTCTGCTACTGATCACAACCGCTCCACTCAAAATCACGGTGAAGGCATCCACTGACAACCAAACTGTCAAAATGCCCAGAATCAGGAACTGACTTAACCCAGGAAAAACTAGTTTGCACCATGAATCAGCCCACACAGCTCCCTCGCAACATGGATCCAAACAAACCCCAGTCGTAGTTGTTTCTCTTCAATACTGAATCCAAACCACTCTCCTGAAGTACACCACAGCTCAGCACTAAGAATCCAGATACAAGCACAAGCTACCAGACCTCACTTGACAAGCCCCATAAACATGCTCACTCTGTCAACTACTTTCCTGCGACGCTCCTCCCTAGTAAATAGCTCCTTGTAATCCAACTCAATCGACACACAATGCCAAATGTAATTCCACAATAAACTTAATTCAGTATTTCTTTCTATTTATTTTCTTCTGTAAATTAGCACTGCTTTAGTTTAGTATTCTCACCATATTATTAATCTTCCTCTATTTATTCTACGTATCTTCGTACTGTTAATATTTTATTTTATTTCTTGTACACCACTCGCGTATTTTATATTCAACTGCAACCTTTTTATATATTAAACATGTTTAAAATTTATTAAAAAGGGTTTATTTAATAATTTCTAGTTACAAAAATCGCTTACATTTTTTCATTTTCAAATTTGTTATATCAATAATAAAAACAAACTCCTTAACGATATTGCTTATTTTCACACTCTATAAAAGCTTTATTTTGATTTCTACCCACTATGTGCAATAGTCTATCTCGAAAAAGTATTTATCATTGTTTTCCAATTTCATATTTAGATATTAAATTAAATTAGAATTCTTCTGTTTCTCAATCAGCCACATATTATTAAATTATAAATTCTATTTTCTTTATTTAATAAATGCATATTAATTATTTAAATACCCAATTCATATTCAAATTAATCTTTATAATATTTAATTACTGTAGCCTTTTAATCCTATTTTAAACTGATTTTTATACCCCTGTACCCATATTATAACAGTATATTTGTTTCTTAGTTTTTAAGCAAGGTCCACATGGTAGATCAGCTGTTCGTGTGTTTGTACGAACGTGCTAAATTTGGACCTTTGAACCATCGCCAAATAATCAAGTATCTGTACGAATTTCTAATTTGTTTCCTAGGTGTGGTTAATAAATAAATTATTATTATTCTTAAGGGAGAAAAACGTAGTAATTTGGCTATTCTAACCTGACTAGAGGAAAACTTTACACAGTAAAAATAGTAATTTATTATACAAGACGATAAAGTTAAATTTTATCCACGAGTGAATCGTTTAACGTCGAGACGAAGTCGAGACGTTAATGATTCAAGAGTGGATAGAAATAACTTTATCGTCGTGTATAATACAATATTTTTTTCTATAGCAAGAACTTTAACAATTTCAAAAGAAAATAATGACATTTCAAAATGTCAGTAGCTAGATTGGGTTACCACGATAATACGAAGCTGTCATATTTAATTTAAACAAAAGTTAGAAAATTAAATTACTTTATCTATCCTTGATGTTAAAGTTCTACTTTATCTACCCTTGCTGTTAAAGTAAAACTTGACCTTTTGTTTTGAGTTGATAAAAGCACACTTTAACATGTGCTATAGAAAAAATATTATAAATTCAAAGTTTACAACTTTACCTACTACGATTTATACTTTTCTTGTACTAACTCGGTCATCTTGATGTCAATTGATCTGCGGAAATATTAATTAAAATTACACCATAAAGTCTAGGTGTGAATATCTGAGTAAATATTTTCGTATGGTGTGATTACAAAACTGCCATTAGAACTAAAACACATTTTTTCAGATAATGTCAGAAATCAAAGTATCTTAAATGAATGTTTTCCTTCCACTCTAAATCCAAGTAATGAAACCACGTATTATCCACCGTTATATAATAATAAAAACGTTTCTAATAATTGTATTGAAATAATTCTAAATTTGATCTGAGCGAAGCACTTAGAAAGACATTTTATCTGCATTAAGCTTTCTGGATATATATTTTAATTTTTGAACTACCATCAAGCAAAGAAATCGCGCTTCGGAATGTCTCGTTTGAGAATTAGAAATTTCCCATTACATCTCCGACCGACACACATCAGGTGGTAACCATAGAAAGAACACGAATTTGACCCAGCATTATACAGGTACAATTAGTTTAACTGTTGCGAGAAATCTCCCGTTTTTACTCCCACAACTTAGTCAGACAACCTCTACTAAGCTTGGACTTTCCACTGTAACATGTGGCAAAAATCGTAAACTTGTTTTAAAAAATACAAGAAAATACATCTTAGATGGTTGATGTAATGAATGGCAAATTGCCACATAGTTTCGTAACGATGAGGATATGACTATAGCAACAACCTATACCACGGACAGAAAAAATGTAGGCTTTACCTTAAATATAGAATATAAGGTTACGAATGCAAAACGCTTCATTTGTTATAGGCAGAACAACTAGGTTAAATACTACTAATACTACTACTACGGCTACTACTACTAAATAATGTTTTTTGTTTCATAGAAGGTAATGGAGGAGGCACTGTCATAAAGAAAATACAGTGTGCGAGCATAAAATGTGGAACTGTTAAAATATTTTATAAATTATTTGAACGAAATCATCGGGTATTTCTTTAGATTTTAGATTTAAATTGCCGCTTATTTTTAAGTTACAGCATAATCCACACTTTTTAAAACAACAATCTATAGCAGACGTTTTATTTCATTTTCGTAGACACGATAATGTTTTTTATTATTAAAGCCACATTTTATAAAGAAATTTTGTCTGCAACCGCACTCTCACAAACTACAGTCTTTAATAAATTAACAAAAGGAATAACTCCAAATGTCAGTGTAAAATAATAAATAAAAATTCTAATGACATTAGTAGCTGTACATAAATTATACTTTGCAGTCGAACTTGGTACTGAGAAGTGAACAGTAAAAGTATGACATTTACGATAATAATTAACAATTGACGCTGCCACTGGTTTTTTAGTTTAACTAGAGGGGGGGGGGTTGTAATTCGTCGAGCTCGTCGCCCAAAGTTCAAACAAGGAGTCGATATTCAATAGCCAGCAATCATCGAGCAGAATGTTTGTGCATTAAAGCGTTACCGTTCTGTGAATGTAGCTGTTTGGAAAAGCCTTACTGTACCAATTTGGAAAGTTACGAAGCAACTATTACATTCCAGATTGCAGATGCATATGAAGTAGTTGTTCATCTCAGTTTGAATTTGACTTTAAGAAGTTTACACCTTTGTAAATGTTAGTAAATCACATTGCCACTAAAAGTGTCTCGCAAAATAAAAGTGTATCAAATATTACATTGTAAGATCATCTGAAAAGCGCGACAAACATAAAATTGACTTTAAATGTCTATTTTGACTAGAGAAAATTTCTTTTTCCGCATTGGTAAGAAGCAGAAGCATTATCCTACGAGCCCGATTTATGTATGTAGGGTAAACTATTCCTACTCGTAAAAACCTTTAACTTCCGGTTTGTAAGTCATAGATTTCTTTGTAGCTCCATGCATAGGAAGTATACTTCCAATTTGTACACACCTCCATCCATCCCGGACGCAGCATCTGTAACGCGTAGAGAATAGTCCTCTCTTATAAACTGCAGAGCGTCAATTTATTCGATACTATTCCGCAAGTAATGTGTCGTAACAGGACGTGATTGATTACTACATTTAGACATCGACCAAGGTTTCTCTATTTACTTTGATTTTCATGTCGTCTTGATATGCTGCGTTCCTTTCACGAGCTAAATTTATTCTTCATTACTTGTCACTACGTTCGTTGGATCAATTGTAGCTCCCTTTCATGCCACTGCTGCATTTAAGCTCCTTTTAAATATTTTATCCTTCCACTAGATTTTGGCTATGTTATACTTTTGCATCTTGTGCGTGGACTCCACTCAACTAGTCTTTTGTTTATCTTTTATACTATCTGTTCACATTTCCGTTAACTTCCACTCTTTAGTGCCTTTTATCATCTATATTCACATGTATATTTCCTTGCTCTTCTAGAGCGTTTATAGACAATTTTTCCGCAATTTGAAGAAACCTCCATGCTTGACGAGGATTCACATTCTGGATCATCTAAATTTTCTAGGACACTACCATCGTCATTTTTTTCCAACATGGTATTGCTCTGCTTCTAATCTTTAAATAATAGTTTCTTATATTCAATAACGTTTCATTTCTGCTACTACTTCCTGATTTAGGTCGTGTAAAACGTAAAACGTTGTTATCGTAATTTTCCAGGAAATTTACTAGTTTGTATCATAGCTCACCACGGTGCGAGTTCTTTAACATTTTGTGTTGATACTGGATGATAGAGTAAATCCTTAGATAAGTTCATTTCCCTTAAATAATTTATAGTTTTGACCCATAAACTCGGAAAACCAGAATTTGTTTGCATATTACTGCAGCCGACCTCCACATCCTGTGGTTTATGAGTATGAGAAAGTTCAGTAACGAGCACATCAACGGTTTAGTAGCACAAACATGTTTTTTTCATTAAGACCCATTTAGATTTTTACCTTTGTATTACCGCCACTGAACTGCAGTCCCCCATCTTTTAACACGATGTCGCATGAGTAAGCAATAAAACACCATTCGAAACCAAGCCGGTAAGGTGCACGCTGAGTTCATTCACTCGTCGAGGAAAACACCTTCGCCAGACGTCTCAGACATCAAGCCGTTCCGTGTGCACCAGGCGGAAGGAAATAGATGAAGCAGGATGATCTTCGGGTGCCGTTAATGGAATTTTATAAATTAAAAGCCTTAAACAGGAGCGGCGTTGTGCGAGCCAATGGGCTGCAATTATATTGAGACATTACGGAGTTACGAGCCGGGATACGGCACCCGTTACAACACACATAAACCTTAGGGCCTCTAAAAAATAATGAAACATAAGAACACGTATTACTGCTAGAAGCGCCGTATTTCACGCAAGCTTCAAGTGCGAATTTATATCTGTAATTCCATTTTGTATTTTATAGGCACATGCCCCCTGCCGCTGGAGGATGTATCGCGTTTCACTTTAAAATTGGATTTCGCCGGCCATTTTTACCTCTGCTACAGCCTATAATCGCTAACAGCAATTAATATCGTAATACAAAACAGTTCCAGTAACCACATCAGTCAAAGCTTTAGTGAACAAACGGGAAATATTTTCAATGTATTCTTCTTTTAACAGCTTACCATATGTCGGTTTTAGCTTGCTCAACAATTTTCTTCCATTTCTTTATGTTACTCTAATGTAGTTTTGTAATTTTTTACTTTTATGTTTTTAAGTACATAACCTTCTATTTTATTTTTTCATTTGCTGTTAGGTCTTGTAACACGGCTTTTTAGATAGCCCTACACTCTAATATACTGTTACTTCATATTGACCTGAGTCGCTAGCTTATTCAGTGAGGTATGAGACTATTACCTACTATCGTCAGTGCAACTAAGGGTAAGCTAATACTGCTTGGGGTAGCTCGTTGTCATCTGTACTTACACATGCAAACACTATCAGCAATGAAAACCCAGCAGTTTACATAAACACATAAAATTTGTAAGAAAACCCAAACACAAGAAACTACATATAAAAATTACACAATGAAACGGTGGCGCGCTAGATCTATCAAAATGCATATCATTAAAGTTCAGCTATCAACGCAAAGTCAAATACCACGAAATGTAATGGAATTCCGCGCACAAATAAACTAGGCGAAGTTGTCTATTCTATAAATGCTCTGATGCTGGGAGCCCTATACTATGGACTCCGAGTCAGCAAATGACGCGATAACTGCGTACTGGACGCAGGTGCTTCCCCGATATCGGGACCACAAACACACGACCCACGATTTCGCAATTATTCATTAAAACAATTGCCAAAAATGTTGTAACCGCTTCCTTATTTAGTATCACGGTTTCAAGTAGGAACTAATCTTGTTTTAAGATTTCCGCCAAATAGCCGGGAACAGCGCTGGGTGCCTCCTTGAGGTCAAAATTGCAGATTCAAGCTGTGTCGAATGAGAACATCGGGGAATGGCTTCCAAGATGATGTTTCACTCTGGTGAACTGCACCTCGGCTGGAGATGCAACGCACTCAGCTGCTTGCAAACGCAAACCTCCACAAACACTTGAAAAGACTCTTTTTAAATTAGGCTTTGCGTCCCTGGAATATCTAGGACACAACCTGTCAGCAGCTAGCGGGTGTTTTTTTACTCTTCCGCGCTCAATTCCACACCCTCGCATTATTCTAATTTTAAATCCGCTGACTTGCAGTTCTTCTGCACTCTGCGAACTCGCGTATACTCATAATGCGTGACCGCGTAATACAGCGCCACTTCTTATACTACGTGCTACTTGATTAAGACATAATGAAACATACGGTTAAGCTTTATTACTAATAGTGTATATAAGAAAAAGGTATAAACTATATGAATACAGGTAGCACGAATTGGCCCGTTACAGTCTCCTCTCCCTTCCCTTGGATTGTTCTATATGGTTTTCACATCAACATTGAGGATTTAATAGATGTTATATCTTAACCCTTTCGGCCCTGTCGGTGACAAATTGCCATCTTCATATTTAGAGCGCTGCTGTATGTATAATAGCGACACCTTGTCTGCTCATCGGTAGGCAGAGCTGGGCAGTAATTAATTACTAATTAAATTACTTTTTGTTGATTTGCCTTGGAATTGAACAATTTTTCAAAATACGGTAATTATAATTAGTAATTACCATTTTTGTTAAAAAGTACTTGACAATTACTTTTTAACCGTAATTAATTACTACATTCAATTACTCAAGTACCTTTGAGTAATTAAATTACTTTAAGTACTACTAAAGTATTTGAATAACCTGTGGCATTTGAAATTACTCGCGGTAATTGAAATATTTGTTGGTAATTCCAGTAGTAAATTACTGACTTCAAGTGGCTATTAAAACTTCAGAACGCAAAAAATTAGATAAGGCCTTATTAAGTTACATGTTAAACAAATAGCAATAGGGCATTCCTGAAGTACAATTTATGAGTTCCTGTGATAAGTCAGATAATAGCTAGTTTTGTGCGTATGCTTTAAGATGTAATGTGCATGTGTTGTGTCTTATGTAGTGTAGGATGTGCAGGGTGTAATATTGCAGCTTGCTAGCAATTATTGTGTAAGAAGTGAAAAATATGTAAGGTAAGTATAGATTACAAGGTAAAGTACTGCCAAAAACATAATTTCGTTTTTCCATACAAATATACAACAACTACCTTCATTAGATGATATTGGTTTAAAACAATGATTTAATAATTTCCCAGAGATTCGCCCATTCCCACTAAGCGGCAGAAGCCAAACACAGTCCCAATGGCTGACGTCAGGTATGACAATATTGCACACTGGACAATACATAGAGATGGACATGCGCTGTAAACTGGAGTATTGTGGAGGACGTTCCAGACCCCAGTGCTCGAATGCCAGGTTCCACTTCGTTTGTCAAAAACTAAAAATTGCTTCAAAAATTTTCATGTGAAATAAATGTTACTCAGTATTATAACTTTTTTCGTAAATTTGTACCCTGCAGACCTAGTGGTGGCAATTGCAACCACATCCTGCATCTATGGTGGACACTTGTTTAAATTCTGCAGGGGAGTTCTTATAGCAGTTATAAACAATATTTCGTGACCAAATATTTTTTTTCTGACTGTCAAAAAATCCAGGACTGAAAGGGTTAACATGTGTTTATATTTCACAAACTTTTCCATTTCGAAGTTTATTCTTTTTTTATATAAATATCCTTTTTTATTCCCCTATAAAAATGCTTTCTTTTTAATCTCACTTAATATTTCTTTGTACTTAACAAAGTTTGCAAGGCATAAAGAGCTGTTAATTTAATTTAGTCTTATATATTCCCTTATTGAGATCTTAAGCCGTAAAGGCGAAAGAGATATGAGGAAGAAGTAGACGAAGAAGAACTACTTTTTGGTATGAGTAGTACATTTTATTACGTATTTTCTCTCGATTTTTATACTCACTTGTGCTGTAAATTTCTGATCTAAAACAACAAAATTGGAATTTTTGTTAAGTTCTCTTAGTTTTAATGTTATCCTTTCTGATGTTTTCTTTTATTTCACGTATTTGGCCTTCTTGACAATTCCAGTATTTCTAATAGTTTCTTGTTGAAAACTATCCTTTCTATCATCCACATAATATGCCATCGCTTGTATTGTCGCAGTTTTTAAAATGCCTTCTACGAGGGGACGTTTTTATATTCGCGAACCAGGTACCTTTACCATTACCATTACATGTTCTCTATTTAACTTTTTGAAATTACATGTCTTCGAATATCGCATGCCAATTTGCAAAACAATTGCCCAATTTATACCGTAGTCTATTTAGGAAGTTTGGTGAAGAGTCACACTAAAAAGGCGAAATTAAGAAATCTCATGTCTTGGCCTTACACGGCGATAGGGTACTACGACTTTAAGATATTAGACCATACTTTTTACAGTCTAGATCCATCCTCGTCTGATTGCTTTTTGACGGAATTTAAAAAAAAACACCTCGGAAGGAGCAGATTTAGAGACGATAACGAACTCAATTATTATTATTATTTAATCACAAAATCAAACAATAATTTTTATGATTTACAGTTATTAGAACATTCTAATGCTTGCGTCCTTAAACAATGTGACTATCTTAAAAAACTTTTTTTTCGGTAAAATACCTGTTTGTTTTCACGAGAATGTAAAAAGTACTCCATGTCTTTAAAATTAGCTATAGCATCAGGTTAAACAACTGTAGTAACTAATATCATATATTATTCCATAGATTTCTCATAGTCTGCGCCCAATTTTTTGTTGTTGTTTCTCTAACAGTTCCTAACGATCATAAAATACTTATCTCGATTTTCATCGATTCTTATAAGAATTTTGATTGCTTACACTTCTGCTTTCGTTATACAATTTTATAACTCACTGGACGATTGAGTTTTTTGTACAGGGTGTTTACGGTCTTCTCTCTATCCCTTTAAAGGGCGATAGTACACCTCACAAGGATTCAATACACCTTAAAACCTTGGTAAAAGTTGTCCAATAAGGGAGATAATAATTCTTTTAGGTTTTACATTAAACGATCAATTCGCTTTAAAATCTAGTAATCTACTACTTAATCAGCGTTGTCCACTACAACGATTATTACCATGTTGTTGTATACAAAGTCTGGCTCAGCATACCCACGACCGTTTATACTCTGCAAGGCCCAACGCCCAAACCTTGTTGACGAATTTCCGCCGCTACTGCTTGCTCCAGGTTGCGGGGATAAAGATAATAAAATGGTTAGCCAAACAAAGATGATTTTTAAGGATAATTATTGATGACAACTTTACCTGCCAAATAAACAAGCCTAATAACAATTGGACAATACTGATTAAGTAGCACATTACTAGATTTAAAACAAATTAACCTTTTAATGTAAAAACCAACAGAATTATTATCTGGCTTATTAGACAACTTTTACCAAGGCGTTTTAAAGTTTATCGCCTCTTAAAATGGCACAGAGAGAACCGTAAACACCCTGTATAATTTTGATAAGTTTTGATTTACGACTGGTATTTTTCTTTTTGTAAGATGTGTCTTTGGGGTTTTTTCGGCGCACGCTTGTAGAACGAATTTAGCTTCAAATCTCGTCAACACTCAGGTGCATATTTGGTATAATGGTTTTGTTTCTTCTTCTTCTTCTTCTTCTTCTTCTTCTTCTTATATTAAGCCAGTGGTCTCCTTAATTCCACAAAGTTGCAATCATACAAGCTCTCTTTGCTCTGTAAACGTCAGTGCTATTTAAAACGTGAGTGACGAATGGCCTATAAACGTCAGTGCGACATATGCAAACAAAGTGTTCGCGAGGTACAGTCTAGAAAGTGTGATTTGTGTCGTCACGCAAACATTGCAGACTAACTCGTCAAAGTATAAATTCGAAAAACAGCAGGACGGATGTCACAAGCGTAGAAGCACCCCATGACAAAAGGAAGGGTTACGTAAATATCCTGGTGACCCAAATGTCCAGGCAGACAGCAATGACCAACCCTGGTCACAATATAATAATAAATTCTGGAATATGAAAGAAGCACATGCTTATCGAAAGCCATTTCAAACTAGCTCGTCACAATAAAGCGAAGGGTCGGCTGGACAATGCTAGTGTATCCGAAAGAATAGCCGGCGCTTCTTCCATTCAAACACTTGTTATATAAACTCGAGTAGCCTAGTTTTCGAGATCAATTGTCCCAGATCAGGTCGATCACCTCACGTGCGCTTGTACGTATTTTGCTAAGTCAGTAACGAAAACGGGGCTACTTACAATTCGTATTTGCATTTGTGTAATATTAACGGATGTGTACATGTGTATATTTGTTTATTTGTTTAAATAAAAATAAAGGAAGGTTATTGTTTTCCACAAACCTGTGTATTTTACTGAACTAACTTCTACAGTAAAAATTACTAAGCATTAACTAAATTGGCAAATAGTAACCAAATTGTCATTGTTCCATATAAGAGTGTTTGTATACGGGGTGATGCTTATTTCAACTAGGGCTATATGTTTCGCCTAATCGATACCGAGCCCTAACCATTTTCATAATTCTGAATATTTCTCCCTGGTGCGCCAGTCTTCCGCATCATGAAAAACCTCTGTAAAGTCGTTCCCCCAAGAGCCATTCTTCGCGGCGCCGATCTCGGTAGCGAAGGTTTACATCGTCTCCTGCCATCAGCCCGACCACGGCTCCGCAAATACGCCTTAAAAAGAGCACAGGCGTCAGAAGGGCCCTCCACAACTACGCTGATTGCGCTTGATAAACGCATTTCAAACCTAACCACCACCGTACCTAATTAAAGAAACAACTTACGTGGCACGGTCCCATCTTGACGATCGGCGATATATTGTGACGTCGCTAGACTAAATTGCAGCTGCAGCCCCGAGCCAGAAAACGGCTACAAATCTATCTGAGTGTCCCGAGGACCGCTTGCCGACTAGCACATATTGGCGTCAAGCGCCCTATAACACCCACACTCCATCCTCCATACCTGGGAAGGGATCTATATGGGTTGATTGTACCTACATAATACTAAAAAAAGGCCTTTGCCGACATTTAACAATTTAGTTTTATATCCAGCCACAACGAAGCGCAGCGCCGACTCCGAGGCTCTCCGACCAGAAAACCGACTTCGATGGCGCCCTGACTTGGTTGCTGAACCCTCAACGCGCTGGACCGGCAGATATTAATTCAAATTCGTTGTATTTTGTATTTACTATGTTTACACGTATTGTGCCTATTTACAAAAATTACATTATAATATAAAAAGCAATATGCTTCTAATATTTTTCTAACGCGTTTTAAATCTAATCAGTGGACGCCATCAACTAAGTCTTGGTTACTGACTACCCAAAAGCACTTATTTATATACAAAAATATTAATTACAATATACCAGCCAGTATGCAGTTTTTTATAGCTGGAAGTACAATTTTGGATGTCATATTTACGAATGTATTTACATTCACTTTTATCAACACCTTCGGAAAAGCTTTTCTCCATATTCATCTTACTAACTTATAGATTTTATTTTATAACTTTTTCATTCCATTATTTATCAGTTCGTCGAATACATTATAGATTATCAAAACGTAGTAGTTCTAAAGTTTTCAATTTCACCCTGTGAGTCTATTAAACCATTGAGAGTTTCAGCCGCTTCAAGTATTTCTTCATTTATGAGGTCATTATTATGCATTGCTTCTTCATAGTATTCTTTTCATCTTTTGCGTGTTTCTCGTCTTCCAGCAGCTTTTCTTGCTTATTTCTACATTTGTCAATAGAATTGCTTTGAGTTCTCTTTACAGCATTATTGCTTTATAACATTTTCCATAATTGCGTGCTATTTCTCCCATTAGAATGCCTAAAAACTCTCTTTTTATCTTGCTATTGGGACTGTCCACACATATTTTCCAGCTTTTATTCTTGTCTTGGACGGCCTTCTTGCACTCATTATAATGTGAGTAATTTTTCTCTTTTTATTCTATCCTACCACCCACGTTTATTATGAACATTAAAATGAGGTATCTAATTTTATAATCAGCTTACAGCAACATGCTCACCCGATAATATTAATTAACTATCGAACAATAGAGATAATGCAAATATCTCAGATACATAGTCGAATGCAGGCTTTCACGGCCGTTGGTTATAATGGTAGGTTCTTTCGGGTTATGCCGTGCAGACTTTAGTCTTTACAAAGCTTCTGAATAAGCTGACAGCATGAGCAGCGAAACGTCAAGTTCAAATCGACGACCACGGCATATCCCGTAAGAACCTACTATTATCTCAGGTACACTTTCTGTCACGGATTTATACGAACATACCAGGGTCTACAAAGTACAATGCGTAACTCTCAGATAAAATTCCAACTAGCGACAGTGCCTAAAGTCTTGGTTTAAAAAGACAAGGCTAAAACTGAATATTGATACCAAAAACAAGGCCAAGAGCAGTAGTCACAAGATCAGCACAATATCAAGGCTCTTCGTGTTGGCTGTGCTGAGTGAGAGGACCAGATTAGTAGTAAAGGAATGGAAATTTGGTAACTGGATGTATGTTGATGATTTAGGATAAGACATTTTTCGGGAGCAGGAAAGCTGGGTCCAACTTTCACATGAAGACATGTGTAGACTAAGCCAACTCATAAAGAACCGACTATATTGCTTTATTGGAAAATAAGTTCTGTATTTATGCACTTTTAGCCCACATGGCCACGTGTACCATCCGTAAATCTTCCCAGAAAAAGACTGCAAAAGCAGTACAAGCAGTCACAAAAGGGCTGTGCAGCATAAATAAGCGGGCAACTAATTTTTGATGTAAATGACTAGTGTTATAAATTGAGTAATTAGTGTCGCGAGTTAAGAATTGCATGCGCAAGTCTACTCTAAAAAACACGCGATTTAAAACTCAGGTGGGACAAGAACCGGCTGGGCAAAAATCGAGGCAATTCCATTGCCCGCAATTCATCACGACGTATTAACGTGGCTTATATTGAAAAAGTTGAATCATAGCCTACGCTGTTGAAACTACACCGCTAAACCAAAATAAATAATATTACAAAATCTAACTCCTTGTGTTGCATACTGTGTTCCCTAAATATTAAATAATATGTTTTAAGCGAAGAAAAAAAGAGCATTAGTGTGAAAATGTTAAAAAGTGCGTAGGTGCCTTATAATGTTAGCGAGATTTATGACACCTTAGTAAAATATTACCACCTCATTCTAAAAATACAACCAGGAAACTACCAGTTGCTACAAATTTTAATGTTAATATACTGCAAAAAGCTCCACGTTGAGATGCCATAAATATGTAATGACAAGAAAGCCCCACGTTGGGCGACCATTAATATGGAATGGTTGTACCTCTCTACATTTAAATCCTATATTTACTTACTTTAATATTACTTAATGCAATTTGAGACTCTTAATAGGGCGTGGGTTGTTAATCTAGTTATCTGTTCTTTGATATTCTAATTTTATATGGATTTTTAATTATTAACTGCTACTAAATGTCACTTTGACTTTTAACAACTATCAAACAATAATCAAATCAAATTTGACAAATATTCTTTCTATTCTCAAATCAATGACTCAAATCACCAAAGTAAGTACTATGTTATTTTTATTTCATTCATGTAATTGTTTTTCTTATTCAATATTCTTTTATAGAACTAATTAAGACCAACCTGATTTTCTCTTATTTCACTGCTATTCACATTAATCACCACTGCTCCCGACGTTCACGGCTAAGCTCATTGACAGCCTAACCTCGATACTCCTCCAACCAACTCCAACACATCCAAACCCCAGGCTCCTGTACGTTACCGTCAATCGAACAGCATCCTGGTAAGTTTCCACTAACAGATGGTATCCAAACTAATTTTCCATTGTCCTCAGCTCCTACCTTGTAGTAATCAACCCAAATCAATCAGCTACACTGGCAACTCCCTTCAAATGATTGATCCGTCCTTTGTATAATCACCAAATCCAGTAATTAGTATAACTTATTCCTTGTATGTAGTAAATCATCCAATTCTAATTAAATATTATTTTATTCTTCTTACTTGCACCTAATTAAACCATATTCCATTATCTTTTCAATGACTGCACACTTGTATCAATATTTTCACTTAATTTCACCTCGCAGATTTGTTAAAAACCTTTTTATTTGTATTTAACCAAATAATTTATACAAATAAAGGCAAAATTTCCAGTTTTTATTAATACAAAATTATTTTTTCTAAAAACTATGTCTACATTTTATGAGTTTGTTATTATCACTATATTAAACAAATTTTAAAATTATGCTAGTTACAATTATTAATGCGCTCTTTTTTAAAATTAAATGTTCTGAGTTTTACCTACTACATGCTATATTCTAGTAGGAAGCATATTTGTCACATGATAACATTATCTTATCTTTCATATTAACTTCACCACCCCGATTGAATACTCAATTGCTATAACTTAACAAAATTAATTATAAATTGTCTCAAATTTAATTTCTATTACTCAATTTAACTTAACCAACAATCTTATTAAAATTTTTCTAATTTTAATTGTATTAATCTTCCAAATTTATTTCTTTTAATTTTTATTTAATAAGTGACCGATGTGTATCATAATAATACATACATAATAATGGTGAGGCACTAACACCCCATGATGGAGCTTGGTCATACATAATGTTAATATAATACTTGCGTTATCATGTAAGATATAAAAACCTAATTTCTTGTGTTTTGCTAATCAAGAGTTCGACAATTCTCGAGACAAGATCAAGACAAGAACTAGAATTTTGTAATTACTATTTAAACTTAGATTCTGCTCAATCATGGTTATGAACTAGCTTTGTTTAACGCTACGACGAGAGAATTTATGAATTTTATTTTTCCCAAACTTTATTAATATATGGAAGCATTCAAAGATTGCTCCAGGCAAGTAAATAATCTAGGTGTCTGACAAAAATTGCAGGAACAACCTCCTGCTTTGGGATCGCAAATCGTTGCTCGCTTTAAAGTTTAAGTTCGTCAGCAATTTTTACCTTTGTCCTTTGCTGGATCTAATTGCGGATAGCCTATCTCTGAGATACTAGCAAGTGACAGCATCGCTCAACTCGGGCTGTACTTTATTAAAATTCTTGTACTTGCACCAGACAAACCGAACAGTCCTGACTAACAAGCGCAGTCATCCTTAAAACGCGGAATTACGTCAGTTGTATGCACTCAGAAGCGCAATATACCACCGCCTTTCTTCGAGACAGATACATATATTAGCAAAGTTCAGTGTATCTGCACGGTGTCTTCCAGAGTGTCTGTTCATAATGCATGAGAACCTCCCGCTACCATCTTGGATCAGAAGGCTCGGGAAATTACGGGACAGATAATTTCGGAACCCCGAAAGTGCCATTATCGCATATTCTGGAGTCATTAATATGAAAAATTGCAGAGAATGCCCTGTCTGCAGTGAATAAACGAAGTCATGCTTTTTATACTTGCTCCGCGGAATAATAAAATTCATTCCCTGGCGAGTTTGTAAGCTTAGCTGGGAATCTGCGAGCCCGTGTAATTTATACCGCTCGCGAAAGCTCGAGCTCTACATACTTACGGGCTATCATTTCCTTCATTACTTTGCACCCGGAAGATTGATGCTCGGAATTCCATTGTAAATTGTTTCTTAATAAAGGCATGTAGTATTAGGCGAGGAGAACAATTAATAACTCCCTCAAACTGGAACACGCTAGACGCTGCTGATCCACAACGGAACGTTTGCTATCGACCTCCAACTCGACCGTCTGTGCCTGAGAAATATGAATGCAGTAGCAAGTTCGGCTTTGCTTAAAACATATTAGAATTGTGCTAGTGCCTATCTGCTTGGATTCTACGTGAGCTTCTAAATCAATGTGGGGCAGAATATTAGCAGAGTATTAAAACAGAACGAAAAAAGATAGTAACCAACCAAACCGTTTTAGACAAAAAGCAAACAAACTAAAGAAGCGTGGAGGATTATATAATTAGTAGCAGTGGAGGTGGTTCAGAGGTAAGAACTTCTGATTCTGGGATAGACAATCCGGATACTCCGGCAACTCCAACGATCATAAAATTCGCCCTCACTGCGATTACTCACTGCTGTTTTACCGTAGGGTTTTAATGCCTAAACCTCCTCAAAGAAAAGGGGCCGATGCCCCTAAAGTAGGGGTGTCAACAACAATGCTGCCAATAATATAGTAGACCACATATGACACCATTTATTAAATTTATACGGATCTACATAGCTAAAACTGTTCCATATGTCGTTGCTATTTTTATGAAAATAACCCTCTTGTTCTAAATCTCTGAAGCCCATAGCTAATCAAAACAGCTTATTTTTGGTTCTCATCGGTTCTTTCTGGCAGTATCTATTCCAGCACTCTTCTGAGCCATATATTTTCTGTACTTCTTTAACCTACCTTAATCAAGCGAACTGCAAACGTTCCCACTTGTTCGTCTATTTTCCTTTCCATATTCATAGAACCTCTAACATCCATATGCCACTCTCCACAGCTTTCTCTTAAGAATTCTCTTTCCGTGGACATATTTTTCTTAAATTTACTTTGCTAATCACACCCCAACCTTTAAATTGATCGCCTTGGGCACACCTAGTAGACTTCAAAACACGTAGATAAAAAAAAAGAAGTAGGTACTACACGGAAAATCATACCAGTGGTCTACTTTGCTGTCTGCAAGAAAAAAATGTTCTTCTTTGCATATACAGTACTATGGCCGTTATTTTACCCCATTTCGCTAAATACCTGTAACCCATAAAGCTAAAATAGGACTGTTCCACATTTCTTCAACCTGAAAGAAACAACATTAACCCGTTACAACGCAACGTGACAAACAGGAAAAACAAATTTAATTTCTGCTACAGATTATTTAGTCAAAGTGGGAATAACAATAAAATCTCAATGGTACGGACATCTTATCCGTATGAGGATAGATATCCTCGAAGAATTTTTGAAATGACACCAGAATTAAAGGGGAAATTAACATAAAATGGTTGGCAATAAATAATAATAATAATGATGCATTCATTTCCACACATAGGGAAAGTACAGAAAAAAATAAAAAACAAAATTAATTGGCAAAACCTTTGCGTAGCAATTCAGCAGTAGTGAATACTGCTTTTGTTCCTCCACTGCACTCACAAAATATCAAACGTATTGAATATCGAATACACGCCTAGTAATCACTGAAAAACTACCCAGGAATTATTTTTGTTAAAGCGGAATTTCCGCTTAGACCGAGGAGACTCTAGCATTTTCTGGCTTAATGTGCCTTACCGTTTAAACTCGAGCAAGGATCCACGCAATGGCTATGCTCTTTGGTGGCTCGTGTTATTTGAGTACGTTAAGAACGAGGATATGTAGGCCGATTTGGCCTTGTTGCTGTTTTTGTACCTATATTTACTAATGTTTCGCAAGACATTCCAGCTTGAATCATCAGAATTAAAGTCGCACTAAAAACTGAAAGTCGGTACTTATAGTCATCTGTGCCAGCCGTTCGGAGCGACATAACGCTGATTGGAAAAACTTCAGCCTTTCCTAGCCATTCCCGACGTTATCCCTTTATTTTCTGAGCTACATGATGCTAGTCAGTGACCAGCAACGCGCGACACTTGTATAAATCAAAACAAGCAGTGGAAAATAAATTTTTTTCAAGAATAAATCAATGCACATAATTCTTTCACTAAAAGTGTCTTAATTCCTTTCTATACATTTAATATGCTGTAAGTAGGCATTATATGTAATAGTTTTCAAAATACCTCGATATTAAAATTTATACCGCGCATTCCTGTTATGCTTTGTTTAAACAATTATCATTTGCTAAAAATAATTTCGAGATTAATTTGACATCATCTGAATCCAGAAGAAATAGGCTCTCCAATGCAAAACTAAGCTTGTAGCTGAGATTTAGGCATAAAGTTCGTCAATTTTCACTAATGAAAAATATCGAAAAATATGTTTATGGTGTTTTGCAATCACAGAAAGAAATGAGCCCTCCACATTTATATTCGCAAGATAATTCGAGATAATTTTGTTAAACTATGTCTTGGAGTGCACAGCCTATCATCGAATTTATGGTCCTCCAATCCTAACTATAAATAATGTGATTGAATTTGAATGTCACCATTAAGTCATATTTGACGTTTAAATTTGCGCGACGATTTGGTGATAAGGACAAATACGGTCCGCATTTTCGCGAGCAGATAATTATGATACATCTGCACGTGGACACCACTCTAAGATGGCTCAGATAGTGGTAAGGCCAAAAGAGTATAAAACGAAGATGCATGCATGGCCAGTTGGCTTCACTAGAGTCCACGAACTTACCACAGGAAGCATTGCAAAGCCCTAACCACTCTCCTGAACATGAAGTTTTTGGAGCGCTGATCTTTGAAGAATACCTCCGGAACCCACACTTAAACCGTTCTCCGCAGCGTCGAACTGCTACATACTTGGACGATTTCCGGAATCAGAGGAAACCTTGTTATCGTTCAAACGGGCATTAACGACAATGGCACTCTATAGTGGGGGGCAAAAGTGCTTGCTAAACGGATTCACCCTAACCCCGCTTCGACGGTTTGTTAACAGAATAGTTGTCCAGCTGGTCCAACGGTTAATTAGGGCGAAATAGGTAATCGAGATACGTACAAAGAAAGGGGTATTAGGGCGCCACATGCTTGCATTGAGGTGGAGACAATATTTATGCAATACCCTGTATAATCCCAAAGTCCAGGACCTGCAATTGTCTCCAGCTGGCTTAGAGACTTCTTAAGCGGTTAAACAGATCCTGTCCGCTTGCATTGATCTTTACAGCTAGAGAAAAACACATAAATTCGTCACAGGAAGCATGCACGAGGCATAAAGAAACAAAGATACCTTTGAATATCTGTCTATTGGTTAAAATAACAAAATGAGTGTACCTCGAGTAGTTATTCCTTAAATTACAGTGACAAGCAAACGTGATAAACAATGAACGTATTAGAATACAAAATTACAGGGTTTGATTACGGGTATGGCGTTACTCCGCGTACTGTGAAAGAGAACGCTTTACTCTAAATTCTAACGTACAGTACATTACAACTAATTGGACAATACCTGGTGGTTAAGCGACGAGCTCGGTGTTGATGTCCAGTTAGAAAGCCGTCATTCAGGAACGTTGAGCCAAGCGGCCAGAAAGGCGCCCCAGCGGAAAGGTACTTACAACACAATGACGACAGCATGCAGAACCTTTCATAACTAAGCACGGCAGGAACACGTAAAGACTATTTGTGCCCGCCAACGAAACTTCGAGCCGGTTTCTTTTATGATCCGAAACAACGGTTTATTCATAACTTATAGGACGACACGATACAACAACAAGAAGCCGAATGATACTGTTTATGCTAGACCGAAAGGTACGATCACCTTCCCCAACGGATTATCACCGTATCTTGGACACTTGGTGCACCACTGCACTGCTCGACAGTTAGAACTCGAATCCTCAATGACTCGACGCGCCCACAATGTACAGCTGCACGAACATGTGTCCAACTGTCGGGCTAAACGGCAGAGGTTTGAGGCAACTACGTTCGCGTTCTCTCTTCCACTCAAACAACAGATTCATTCTAACGCCGCTTTCCGGCAGCAAACTTTGCGAAAGGCAACGGGCCGCCGTAAGATCGAATCATACTATATCGGAGCACGGGAAAGCGATTGCAAGTAGGCACAGGATTTCAAATGCGCTCTACAAGAACGAGCGGTCTGAATTCGTAAAGGAAATGCGAGACTTTTACCTCTCCTTAACAACCTCTAAAAACCTATTTCTCCCCCCTTCTCCGAGGTTTCCTTCGTAGCGCCGCTGTCGGTAGCGAAGACCCTCACTTACTCGCTGCAAAAATTTGATGTTCATGCTAGAACGAGTAAAACTAGCTATTTCAGCACTTGACACATTTTTACCAATCGTTAAGTAAGAAATTGTAGGTACAGTAGTATTGGTTTCTCGACTGTCAAAAATTTTTAGAGATGCTCATTAATGTTTAGTCTAAGAACCCATATATCTCAGTCGTACTTAAGGGCAGGTCTTACTAAAGAATACATTTTACCTTTCTAGGGAGACTTGAAGATAAATGTTTCATAAAACCATAGTACCGCTTATTAGCTAGAAGTACTCTTTTTTTTACTTTTACTACTGATCATACTATTACCAGTTGGGGAGTCAATATATTTTAAATTTTGCAATGATTCTCTTTTTCTCCATCGTTTAAATAATTTTGATGGATTTTTATGTGAACTGTGTAATTTAGACATAAATATAGGGTGTCACTTTTCAACATTGAGTGAAATGTAGATTAATTTAATCAAAATATTTAACAATACCCATTGATTTTAAGTTTAAGGCAAAAACATATCTAAAACTATATAAATTCGGTCACTATTAACTGTTCTTAAAAAAACTAAATGGAATTTTTATGTAAAATCATTATCAATATTTAAATGCCTCGTAATTAGCATAAGGGTTTTGTATGTTTCGTCCGTCAACACAGCACCCTGTATAACGTAAAGAAGTAATGTTGAATGTGGTGAAAGGAATTATAAGAAAGTCAGAACACTACTCCAGATTCCTAATAAAAATCGAAGCTAACATGCTGCAACAGTCCGCAAACGTTTTTTTCACTAGTTGCCAGTATACAAAGCAGCATATGAGCAGTACAAGGCAAGAAAGTGACACAAAATGGATAATTTACAAAATGTTTAATGCAAGAATGTGGTAAACTTGTAACACCTGGTCCCTTCTTTTTAAGGGATTAATTATTAATTTACCTCGGATAAGCTCATTAGTCGGAAACAGAGTTCAAACATACTTTTCAGCCACCATACGAAGTTAACAAATACTCAAACAGAATTTCCTTTATACACTTTTATTTGTTTTAACTATGTACAAAATAATAAAGCATGAATTAACGAAACTAGGAGACTTTCAATTAATTTGACATTTAATGACAATAACGGCGCGAGCTCTCCCTTCGCATGCCGCAACCCATCTCGCATGCTGGAGAGGCTCACTTCGGACGTTCGGTTCGGTCGGGCGGGATCTCCTGAAGGGAGCTGGTGCTAGCAGGAAAAATCTCTGTCGAATGCCCTCCACAAGAGCTTTTATATGCTGCGCCAAAGCTATGAGGAGGGGATTCGGCGTGCGTCTAACCTTTGTTTCGATGCCCGGGCGGGCTTATCTGTTCGGTACAGGTGGAGGGTCTTGATAACGCTACGTGAGGATGACGAATACATTTGATCATATTATTTAATATGGATTTTACCAAATTTAAACGGAAGCTGGCGTTACAAACTTAT
The DNA here is from genome assembly GCA_940337035.1 of Agriotes lineatus. NCBI lineage: Eukaryota > Metazoa > Arthropoda > Insecta > Coleoptera > Elateridae > Agriotes > Agriotes lineatus. The sequence goes on from OW679195.1 coordinate 192,000,901, forward strand.
GTGGCGTTTTTAAATTGTATTAGTGCCATATCCCATGCTGCATTTTTGAGTCGACCAGGCATGGTATTTTGCAATTAGGTACATTTTATACGCTGTTTAAATGTTTTTATCGGATTTTGGCCGATTAGCTCAATTCCTCACTCAAAAACGCAATTTTCAGGACTGTTTCACTTGCACGGCAGTGTACCCCTATGCTAGTGCATCGTTTCAAACAAGAAAATTGCAATGAATAAATAATTATTATAAACTAGTATCGTCTAATGAAGCTATTTTAAATTATATTTTTACCATAGGTATTGCAATGTGTAATGTAATTACCGCAAATATAGTTTTAGCGTCTTACACAATAAATATTAGCTTCAGTATATATTCATATCACATTTTCATACACGCACCAATGCTCGTGCACGCGTCGCGTCGTACAAAATGCGAATGTTGCACAAAAGTTGCTGTTGTCCGACTCCTCAGATGTAACTTAATAAGACCCTATCTTTTTTTGCGCTCTGGAGGTTTAACACCCAACCGAGGTCAGTAATTCAGTAATTGAATTGCCATCGAGGAATTCAAATACCGCGAGTAACTTTAATTACTACAGATAATTTAAATACTTGTAAAATAATTTAAATACTTTAGTGTAATTTTATTACACAAAAGTAATTGAGCAATTGAATGTAGTAATTAATTGCCTTCATAAAGTAATTGTCAAGTACTCTTTACAAAAATGGCAATTTCCAATAACAATTACCGCATTTTGAAAAGTAATTCACTTCCAAGGCAAATAAACAAAAAGGAATTTAATTAGTAATTTAATAACAAAGCTCTGCTTACAACCAGATACACTTTCACCAATTGTGTATCCTTTTTTGAATGTTTACTTTATTATCACATAACGCTAATTTCAACTTAAACATAAATAGTTAATTTAGACCAACCGAGAAGATTATCCTGACAAAGAATATTAACTTTTAGTATGTACAGCAACAGAGAGCTACTATAATTCCGAATCAGCATTTCAGTTTTGGCATAAGAATTTATTTATTTTAACTCACAATAACATTTTGAAAAACACCCAATTTTGTATTTTGTTTATTATTAGCTTTCTAAAATTTCACGATCTACGTTTGTTAATCATTTTCAGTATCCTCTCCGTCAGGTGTTTGTCTAGCCATCTTGCATTTTCAGTTTCGTATGTTCTACAACCTAAAAGATGTTTAATTTAGCGACTCTCTGACTGTATAAAATATCTCCTCTACTTCTATTTAGCCCTTTTTGCTAATGGCATATTAAGGAAACCTGATGTTTGTAATTTTTTGTTTTTACCTAAAAATATACGTAGATAGATTTATGTTGGTTGAGTTTTAATTCTTTTTCCAGGAAGTTGAACACAGTGGCAGAAGGTATTGTATAAATTTTAAATCTTGTATTTTATTTATTGCAAATAAAAATAAAACAGTAAAATGTTTTACCATTCTACTGTATCAGCAATATGTCAATATGTATATGCCTCCTGTCGCTCTCTGTAGCCGAAATAGGAGAGATCCGTAGTGAGATTCAATCATCAAAGTGGGCGCAATGTCAATGGTAGGTGATTTTATTTTTTATTTCGTTGAGGAAAACAGTAGCTTGTAATTTATTAAATCAAAAATTCATGAGTTGTCGTCCTGGTTCGAACCTTCTAATAAGATATCGCTCAATGTTTGTGTAATTTAATAATCATTTCTAAGATTACCTAATTCTTTGAAAAGTATTTAAAATAATCGTTAGTAAATAAGCATTCTATCTCAGTCAACAATGAACCTTCTTTCATATTTTCCTCCCAATTTAAAATTTAAATACTAGTAAACAAATGCCATTTGCATATTTACGTGAAATTACAGCCATTTCGCCGCATTTCACAATTTTATCTTCCATTTTCCTGCGAGAATGCTGACCCAGATTTTGAGATTCATGCAATTGCGAACCCTCACTTTATGCACATATTAAGTACAAGAAGGCTGCAATAAATCTCCTACCTCACAATGTATACCGAAAGGTGCTTGGACAGCATCGCTGTTGATTTAAACCGCGAACCCGACGTTTCCTGCTCTTGCTATCCTGCATCTAGCTCGTAAGAAACGATTTCAACGGAACCGATTTGATTAATTCCTTCTGACGATAGGAGCAAAGCCTTAAGTTACCTATTTTCCATTAAACTAAATAAACTCTGCTCGCTGCACCTAGCAAATCAGGCCCACCTTCTTGCAAACACTCGAGCTATTCCCGCGACGTGCGTTTCGCTTTCCTTTCCCGGAACCCGGATTATGCAGGCTCGTAACCTTGTAACATTTTTGACGTAGTATATCTGTCTTTGACGCAGATGTCACAGGGCGCCCCGGAATTCTCAAGAAAAATTTCCTTCCGGCGTTTGCAGGGCGATATATATTTTAGATTTATTTATTGAGCTCCTGCATATCGTTGGCTTCGAACAATTTCAACCGAAACTGGCAATTTTTCATGAGTTTAGTTTATTCTCGAATTTATACTCGGCACATGTGTAATCAGAATTTCGCTTCGTCTCTTCCTCGATGCTGCAACCTAAAAGTGCCACTCATGAAACGGTAATTATTGTTTATTATTATACCGAATCCAAAAGCAATCGTTCAGGTAACAGTTTTAAAAGCACGCATTGCAATAATTAAACTAACATTGGGACCCTTCTCCTGGTTAATAGAAGATTATTAAAATGGTTTTATAACTTGGAAGGACATCGGCGGTATTCCGTTAAGTTTTTACTTAGCAGGAAAGTAATACCCAACAATAACAATAACAAGTATTTGCAAAGGATGCATATATTTATAAATTCGGTTTGCCTTTCCGTTAGTGAACGGTCTTTTACAGATGAGTGGTGCTGACGTTGGGAAACAAATCTCTTTATCACTGAAAGATGTGCAATAACACAATGTTACATAACTTTTATATCCTCATAGTTGTACCCAAATGGGATCTACAAAAATGCTTGCTACCCATCAACCTATTATAACACATGATCTATTTCAAATTATAGATTAGGTAACTTCGATGCTTCAAACATGTTAAAACAAGAAGTGTGGATGTTGCATAAAATTGTTATTTTCGGAACAACGCACATTGCATACGTTAAAATAGGAATGTCTAGTTAAAAGTATAATTTAAGTAAAAAATATATAGGCATATTAAATAATTCATATTATTATTCTGCAGTTTTAAATTTTCATTCATCAAACGCGAAATCTTTTAATATTTTTTTTGTATTGTTTATTTACGAAAAAATTTATTTCAAAACTTCCATCTGGCAATAAAGTATTATCTACGAACTAACTCTAGGATCTTATGTTAAGGCCAGGTGAAAATCCCGCGTTTCCTTCCCGAATTCAGACCGCTCGGTCTCGTACAGCGCATTTCAAATCCTGTGCCTCTTGCAACCACTTCCCTGTGCGTCAATATAGTCTATTTTTGGCCCTACGGCGGACCGTTGCTTGCCGTAAAGGAGCTGACCGAAAGCGGCATGAGAATGAATCGGTTGTTTGTGTGGAAGAAAAAGCGCAAACGTACTTGCCTCACACCCTTGCCGTTTATCCAGACAGTTGACCATATGTTCTTGAAGTTGCGTTTTGGGCGAAATGCTTCCCTACACCATGGCGTGATTTTGTACAATATTATAAATTGTACACCGTTTCCTATTTTTTCACTTATATTATCTATGGTTTACCGTGCAATTTATACGATTATTGGCTGTATAACTTTTAGTCTCTTCTCTATTGGTACCAATTGTAAAATTCGCCAATAACATTTCTTTCACTATCGACGGAGAGCCAGCGACACAAATAGTTACGTGATTTTATCAAGAAAGATCCCATGTTACTATACTCTCTTAACATTGCTGACAATTGATTCGGAAGTCTGCCTGGTTTCCGGTTGTGGAGAAAGTTTCAGCTAGGGCGGAAAGTGGTAGAAATTACAGATAAAATAAACGTATTTGGTAGTACTGAAGTGTATTGTTGGTGGCACGCTCAGTGTGTGTCAAATTTGAGGTTAGTTTTTTTTGTTATTTAACACAAACTGACACACACCAACAATAAACTTCAGAACAACCAAACGTATAAAACGTATCATAGGCGACACTAATTACAAATGTATTTGCTCTCGGTATTTCAATTTCTTATGGTCGTTGAAAATACTATCCAGAGTAGGTTAGGTTTAGTTATGTGAAATTGACCTGACAAAATGTCAGGTATACTTTTTAAAATTACGTTATACTGTTTTTACATTTGACAAATACACGAATAACTAAAAACAAAAAAATTATAACCTAATTTAAAAAGGATACGTGACATCTTGTCAGGTCAATTTCACATAACTAAACATACTTTTCCGAAGGACTATAAGAAATAAATATATCTCTACTTCTTTGCACCACTGCCGCAGCAATTCACCGAAAACAGTTTACCGAAAACATTTTACCGAAAACAGTTCACCGAAAAACAATTTACCGAAGGAACAATTCACCGAAAGAACAATTCACCTAAAATCCATTTTTCTAAGGTATGTTGTCGTTATTGTAGTCTCCAACAATTCTTGATTATGTTTTCGACACACAAAAATTTAGAAACCTTATAAGGTCGTTAAAAACTAATCGTTCAAGTTAATGAGGGCCATTAGTAATTATCATTAACTCGTATTACTTTATATTATAAAAGTAGATTAACAAAAAAAAACTTTTAAACACGCCAGCATTTGCTGCAAGTCCTAAGCCTTGATAAAGTGTGAAGGGAAGTTTACACCAATATATGTTAGAAGGATATTCTTTACAAAAGTACCAAAATAATATATAACATATCTAAAATTTTAGGTATATTTATATAATATAAGGGATTTTAGGTGAACTGTTCTTTCGGTGAATTGTTCTTTCGGTAAATTGTTTTTCGGTGAACTGTTTTCGGTAAATTGTTTTCGGTGAACTGTTTTCGGTGAATTGCCCGGAACCCCTCTCCACTACCTGAAACCAGACCAACTTCCGAATTAATTATCAGGGATGTTAAGAGAGTATCATAAGATGAAATATTTTCTTGATGAATTGGCGTAACCCTCTCTGTCGCTGGCTCTTAGACTACTATTTTCATTTAATTCGTTCATTATGCAAAAAATTATGAGTCGTATGATAATAGATACTGGTTGACGTTTTGAACATGTGAATAGCAACTATTAAGTATAACATAATAGATTCAACAACTTAACTGTGTCCCAATTTTAGTTATTACTCCCGTAGATACTCAAACTACGAATAAAAATACTTAAAAAACTAGAATACATGGAGAACTACAAGTTTTAATTAGAGACATAAATAAAAAATTGGTTGATCTATCTACCAAGATAATGTGCCAAAACACACCACTTTTGTCGTTTAGAGGCTTTGAATGACCCATGATTCTTTATCTATTTGAGTCGTATTTAATTGTAATATATCTTTGGATTGAAACACAATTATTGTTCGAAATTCAAATCAGTATCTTTGCGAATATCTATTTGAAATTGGTTCATGTTCTTTTATTAGGGCATTGAAGGCCTATAGTTATTTACACATTCCTGTTATGTTAGATTGCAGTATATTTATGTACTTCGGATTGGAACTTAAATATTTTTTTTTCGACGACAGGCATCGAAAGTAGATTTTTCTCGCTGTCATTTGACAACAGAAAGTTGACATTTGCCGCTGAGCGTGCGTTTTCATCACTTTGCCGCTCGCCGAGCGTTTTGGGTTTCCGCGTGAACAAAATTGGTAGCTACGTCCGAATGTTTCCTTAACAACGTCCGTCATTTGTCGAAATAATCGCGTCACATGTCTAATAATAGACTGCGCGAGTAATGTTAACTTGATTGTCTATTAATATTTGCAATAAAATGAAACATGATATTTTTCATTAATAATATGCTCAGTCGTCGAAAAATAGTATGTATATTTCGAGCTAAAAGTGCGCTTGCTGCTTTTGCATGATTGCTGGATTCGGCTTTGCGCAAGCGGCAAGAATGCACTTTCAGCTCTTAACATACAATATACTATTAAAATGTATATTCGAAACTTTGCAAACCTTTTGTAACGCCACAAATATCATTTATGCACGTTTTTGTGCCTTCTCGTTAGGCAACCGTTCTATAGGGTGTTCATTTGAATTTGTGGTCTAGTTAGCTGCGATTGCTCTTCATACATAAAGAGCGATCGCAGCGTATTTTACACGCACATTTTCAACTGTCATAATACGTAACTGCTTCTTGTAGCCTGTTTTACATGCAATAGCAACAGGAAAATTTTTGAAAATAAGCTACCTGTTGTTATAATAAGACTAGTAACTTTCCAATACCAATAACTTGTGTATTATTTGAAGCAAATATTGAATTAAATATGCAGTTATGTGTCCACCCATATGTAATGCAAGACATGACTTCAACAATTCCAAAGTTAACTAGACCACAAATTCAAATGAACATCCGTTATATAACAAATAAAACATAACCTTATTGTATGACAAGTGTTAGGTAGTTTTTCGTTTCTCAGGTGGTAAAAAATATAGACTAGGGAATTGTTGATAAACACTCGTAAACAAAACGATAGAGAAAAGTAACTTTTATTTTTCTATACTCCACAATGCGTTTATGATTATTGTCTTGACAGGCATGGCCATCATTCTATAATGGAGTCATGGATGTTATGACATTTCACTTCTCTGCAAATTGCATTAGAAATACGTTAAACACATGTTTCAATCTGTACGACGCTATCTCCGCCATAAAAGCTATTCGACCACAGCAAGATGAAAAACGAAGACATCTGGGCTTTACCAATGATTACATGAATCCATCTGGTGACCGCAAGGTTTAGCTAATTGCACCAAGTGATCTAAGTGAGGGACAGCAACACGCGAATTCGCGCAACCCCCATTTGCCCTACTTAGGTTACGATATCGCCAACGACTACAAGAGAGTGATGCCTCTGCCCTCTTTCAAACTCTAGTCGAGTCCCAGCCGGAAGCAACCTTAGGACTTAAGGGCTTAGACTCCATCAGATGTCGCCAGCATTGCTTAATCCTGCTAAGTGAGGAACAGCCAGTCCAGAACCCGAAATAATCAGCGCAAAATCACGCGAGTTGTTTCATCTTGAGATACAAACCCACCCTAGTAAGTTATAATTCTGGTTTCTTTCTGAGACTAAACTTCAGTCCAGAGATCCCATTGATACCTTCAAGTTCAAGTCGTAGAGCGCATGGAAAATGATGACGACAGACTCAAAAGTGCTCTATTAATAATTAACACCTCGATATTTAGGTAGTAGAAGGCACGAAATATTATGAGGACAGACTTACAGATTTGCTCCTACCTGCCTTCGGCTCCAAACGCAGAGAGCATGGAAAATCATGACGACAGGCTTGAAAGTGTACACGAATAATTAAAACATTTCAAACTATAAGTCGCAGAGCGCTTAGAAAATCATGTCAACAAGCTTATAGATCTTTCCCTGATAAGTAAACATCTTCTGCCCCGTTTCCAAATACATACTGTCAATTTCAGCGGTAGTAAGCCCTCCTCTAAGGGAGCGTTTAAATCTTTACTTATCAGAAGATTCCCGTTCGCACAAGAGAATCGAGCTGTTGGGCAGAATTTGACTTCAAATGCCGTTAGGGTTCTAATACTCGGCCGGCTTGAGCTCCGATCCGTGACAGTGCCTGTGGAAGACGCCCCGAAGATTATTATCGTCCAGCCTATACTAGGGTTAAGGCATTCTTTTTCCGTTCTAGAATCCTCCACCCTCAGAACACCCAATGGTAAAATCCAGCGACCATGTGATATCAGCTTCTCGTGGTTACAAGTTATGTGAAACCGGGGCTTGTTCTGAACACCTCAAAAGCTGCACGTTGGGCTGCAGACTTGCAACTTTAGGCACAGGAACAATCGTTTTCATCTATTTTATTTGTCAATACATCTGGTTTAAGTAGCAGGCACGATCTATTTGTACCGTAGATCTAAAAATAAATATTAAACAACTCGCTTTTGTCACTCCAGAACTTTTAAAATCTAGGCCTGGATTACCTTGAGGCTTTGTAATATCAGTAACTTAAACAATTACCCAGACCTGGAGGGTTAAAGTCCTGCATTTCGAGAATTCACTGAACCACTTCGTCACATAAACATCAGTCACTTAGCTATGAATTTTTGCTGAGAGCTCATTTTTTGTTTACACAAAAGGTATTGCGGAACGAACCTTCCTCAAAGATATTCCAGTAATAGACTTCTGCAGCTACATTAATAGGAAACGAGATTAGAAAGAAAATAATTCGTGATATCATGGGAATTCCAGACACAATCGTAGATTCCATACAAATCAAACAATTGGTATGGTAAGACCATGTACAGTTTCTGGTCGAAAAGAGACTTCGAAAGCAAATTCTAATATGAGAAAAACCGACAAAGAGCTGAAGAGAAGGGACAGATAAAGAAATAGAGAAATACAATTTGAGCAACATCCATGATTATACATTGATGGGAATTGAATATCAGAAAACGTTACAGTATTTCTTTCTAGAAATAAAACTTACAGATGAGAGAACTTTTAATGGAAGATATAATTGTCATTCCGCTTTATTTCCACATCAGAACCTTCCAGCGAATTTTAATGAGCCACCGAAGTTGTCTAAGCTGCTTTGGTGCCTTCAATTTCACCCAACATGAAACATTTGTCTACTAGCAGTAGCCCGCGTAGATATTGCCGCACATTTGCTTTGCCGACCTTACTAATCATCTTCAGCAGGAACGCAGCATTCCCGAAGTTCCTTCGGATCCACAAATTAAGCGGCACAACAAATGAGTCGCTCGTTTAAGCTGCAGGGAAAGCGCATCAGAATCAAATTAAAGGCGGGCGAGCTCATGGAAAACAATAAATTCCCATTTTGTTATAAGATGCTCACCGCTTTTAAAACGCTGCCGCTCTCCAGAAGCTATTATCTTTAGTGCTCGCGCCGTGACAGATAAATAACTGCTCGTGACAGTTCAATGGCGAACACTATGAATATATTAACAAGATGCGTCAATTAGCGAACGTTGATAACGATTCGCCAGAATTTAGGGGGCGCGACGCCCGCTAATTTTGCGCTGCGGCCTTTTTCAAACTGTCAGCCGTAGCGTTTTTATCTAGCGCCTCCGCTACGCGTGGCTCATAAAAGTCGAAACGCGCAAAACGTGTGTAAAGTGTATGGTTATAGGGTGCATCAAGACGGTGCTTATTATACAGTTTATTTATTTAACCATATCGGTATTCTAGTTAACTGGCTATAAAATAAAAATGTTGCTGTGGGGAATTTTCACAATAGAAAGCTAAAGGTATTAGCACAGAAATGCCATAACTCAAAATTAAGGCTTTAAATAAAATCTCTACAAAAAGATAAGTATTAATATTGGATCTATTCATCATCATCGTCATCATCATTCAGCTTGCGACGTCTACTGGTGGACACAAGCCTCTCTCAAGTTTCCCAATTCTCCTCGGTGTTGTGCTATTTGGATCCAGTTTGTTTTAACCATTTAATGTCATTAATCCATCTTCTCAGTGGTTTTTCTCGATTTCGGTATAAGTGTAATACTGAACGCCATTCTATGATTCCTTCCGTCCATCTTCCATCTCTCATCTCGCTACATATTCTGTTCAAACGGTATTGAAAGAATTAATAGCCAAAGAAACAGCTAAAGATTATTATAAAGAAGTATATGGGAAACGCTGTATCAACAACGATGCACAACCATTACCAAAGATATGCAACCAAGGTTCAGAGGCAGAGAAATCGCAAATTTAGGCGTCAATGCAGCACTAAAAATGATACGAGTCTAAGAGGGCAATGCCCGGGCGGCCTCTAACGGGGAGCAGTATTTAGCCCTGGTGGGCTTAAGGCCCTACCAGCCGTCGCCAGCATCGCTTAATCCTGCTAAGCGAGAAGCCACCAGTCAATAACCCTAGAGTCTAATCGAAGTGGACACGTGATTGTTTCATGCTGCGAAACAAATGCACGTAAGACAAGTTTGGATCCCAGCTCCTTCGTGAGCAGACCGAAAATTCTGACCTGGCCTGAACCTTTCTTCCTTGCCTAGTTTAGTAAAACTACCCACGTCCAGATATGCTGTCCGATAACTTGAAAGTCATGTTGATGGGCTTAATGGTTTTTAGCTGATTACTAAATGTCTTCTAGTTCGCTTTTCACAGCTTCAGGTTATCAATCTGAGTACCCTTAGGTCTGCCCGCCACCAGAACCCGCTGCTCGAAGTAATAAGTCGACCATCAGGTACTAACATAAGGTTTTCCGCAGACGACCCTGTCCAACAAACAACCCACGATGCCCCCAAACGTTAGCAAAACAAATGCCGACACGTACGTGAAATTTCGCGGGTCGTACAACCTGCAGCGAATTGCAAATTATTCGCTAAGGACACGCTCAACGTGCTCGAATTCATCTTGAAAAAGCTTTCTGTTCGAGCCCCGAGCCCGAGTTGCCAAGCCCGTAAAAGATACGGGAAGTTACCAGATTCTGCAAAGCTGCAAAACCGTCTTGTAACACATAGAAAAACCATAAAAACGCCTGTAGTCCAGCCCCGATTAGTGTGAATACGTTCGCACGGCATTTACGATTCCTACCTTCTCAAACATCTCCAGTGCGAGCACTTTAAAGTAAGAATTTAGCCGCCATTAACTCAATCTTATTACAGCCTGCAGTTGATGATGTCCGAGTAATATCGACAGTAGCTTCGTGGCCACTAACCAAACCTCCTAAGAAGCAGATTAAATTGCAACCACGTCAGGCGTTTTAAATTGCAGAGCAACGTGCGCTTTCACTAAAAAAATGCATCTTTCGTTATTTGTTTATACATACGTTTGGTTTACATAAGAATAAACGTTGTTTACCCAATTGGTCGATTTAAACACTTCACATATTTACGAACCTTGGCTTTGAAGTGCCTTTTTAGCAGTGAAAATTAAAATATTAATAACCAGTCAGAGAAACAACATTACAACAGTATATAAAACAAGACAAAATAATTACCACCCTAGGAGCGTTGAGTAGACTACCGATATGCAACACTTCTATCAAAATACAGCAGCTAACGCTTCATAAAAATACTACTAATTTAAAAATAGAATAAGTAAGACAAGATGAAAACATTTCACCCAGACTTTTCTGCATGCTACTGGAAAACATTTTTAAGAAAGTTTAATGGAACGACAAAGGTATAAAAGTTAATTGACGGTGTAAAAGTAAATTAACTGTGCTTTTTTGGTGATATTGTAATAACAGCAGATAACTTTCATAAAGCTGTTATAATGCTCAATAGGATCAGTGATATTTCCAACTATGTTGGACTCATAATAAGCTTATCGGAAACAATACGAAAATCGAAGAAGCGACGTGTTTCAAATATTTGGAACATGAAATCACAATAGTAAAGCTATTCGCCGGATTGTAGGGTGGGTGTCATATAACGAAATTCGGCAAAGTAGTGTCTCGTTCTAGCCTGTTTAGCAACTAACCTAGTTGCAGTCTTTGATATGTTTTTTTACTACCATGGCCGGTGTTATCCCCATGATTAGCATAGTGTCGTCGATCTTGATACCTGCCGAAATGCATTCCGGTCGAAAGGCTTCCGGCGAATCGAATTCCGGCGTGACGGATTCCGGCGAATCGGATTCCGGCGAATCGAATTCCGGCGAAATAACTCCGGCGAATCGAAACCGAGTCGTTACGGGTTTTCAAGCCTCACTCAAGCTAGGCAGTGAGGCTTGAAAAACCCGTAACGTCTGGTCCAGTTTTAGAATAGACAAAATAGAAAAATACCAGGGCGCCACCGTAAATATAAGCCCTTGGCGGAATTGTCTCGTCACGGTCAAGGCAATTGGGTCTCCTACAAGATATTTACGTTGCAGTTCAATTGCTTGTTCCAAAAACCAACCTTCCGTTACAATATGTTTTTACAAATACTTTCACATAAAAAAGAAGCTAAAACACATCTTGCACACTAAATGCTCTGGAGGAGTAAGTTCTTTATTGTCTTAGCAAACTATTCAGCAAGTAAAGAAACAAAAGATAATTTCATAAACGTAGTTTGTTCTACTTTGCAATCATTAGGGTTGCAAACAGGAACAAAAAATAATACCTACGTATGCGCACACAAATGAACTTGTTACGTTATAGTACACACAAAAATAATAGCACAGAATAACCAACAAACAATGTGAGAGCCTCCCCCCACCCCAGTCTCAATTGTACAAGATAAAAACCTTATTTTGTTTTGTGAATGTAGCCGCTTCAGAAATCCTATCGTGTCTGTTAGAAAAATTATGAGCTTGTCGAATGCATATATATAATACACATATATTGCTGGTAGGGCCTGGAAACTTCAGAAAACATTACGGCGCCCACGTAGTCTCACTTATAGTATAACGCGTCTCGTGCGCATGCGTGAGAATTCGAACTCCGCCTTTAGAAGCGAATTTTAAACTTGACCACTTCCCCATTGGGCCGGACCACTTCCCCATTGGGCGGACGACGCCGCCGCGCTTGCGCACAGCTCACCGTATACATGAAGGAGTTGGTTGTGTGTCTCACTTCATCGGCCAGTTTCCCACTCATAGCCGCTAGCAATATAGTAAGTATTAGATATATGGTCGAATGTTTAGTTCTCAAAGTATAAGCTTATAAGGTAGACGTTCCAAATACCGCCTAACTTTTGAGATTTGTAGAATTTCACATCGATCGATGGCAGGATATATTCGAAAAAACGTTATGTATCGTATCTCAATTCTGCTCTATATAGTCGCAGCGTCACCGAGGTCCTGTGCATTAATCTATCGTCTGGGAACCGTCCGGTATTCCGAAAAACGCTGGAAGAAGTTTCCGTTAGACGCGTGATAAATTTATTATACGAGTAAATGCCCGTCAATATTCCCATACAATAATAATAAATGGCAGGTGTTTGACCCATACAGCGAGCTTCGGTTTAGAATTACGGACTTACTGAACTTTACAGAAGGCGCTAAGGTATTCAAATTGTCCTAACACATTGTGTGGTTAACGTTGCTCTTATGGTAATTTCGTTAGCAGAGTTGTCGCATTCTGATGAATATTCGGATTTAGAATTATCAGAATTCAGCTTTAATAAACAGATCTAACAAAAGATTCAACAGCAGGAACACAACGCAATGTCCAAAAATTGGCAAATTCTCAGCTTGTCGATGGTTTTGCATTAACTTATTAAGTACTTCCTGGCATAATATTAATGTTATGTAAATATTTGCCGAGAAGGCCTTTTTATTATTTTGAAATATAGATCCGTTAACATTAAGTATGATTTAGTGTAACAAACATATGAACTGGCACTTAGGTAGTTCGAATTACAATACTATAAAAATAGTATGACACAAATTTCAACAAAACAATGGTGATACTTCCACAAATCAGTGACATAACCTACAATTGTTTAATGCTTTGATTACTGTATGACATTTTAAAGTACAACTGAATTTATAACTAGATTCCAGTAATAGCAACCCAAGCATAAGAATTATTCTATATTCTAAAATCTAGTATCACCTCTAGCTCCAAAACGACATATTTACTTATTTAATTCTGTTCTCTGAATATGATTCCCAGAAACAACTTTAAAATACAAATTTATAGAAATATAGAGTCGGGAAAAATTTACAAAAATAAAGATTATTCAACAGAACTTGCCTGTGCGACGTAAGACTCGTTTGCCGTTTGTAATTCTGGGAAAATAGCAACTGGTTATGGATGCACCATCCAGAAGAAACATTATTCTGTTCTAATTCAATGCTCAAATTAAAAAAATATATTAAAATGGACCCAGAGCTGTAATCTGTAAGGCTGTTACCCATTTTCGCCTAGTGCCTACTTCCTAAGCATTTGAATTGCCTCACTGGCAGGAACTTCAGATGACGGCTTACCTAAGTCCTTATAAAAGACAAACTTACATTGATAGATACAAATTCTACGTTGTTTGGATAACGAGTAGCGTATTAAGACGAAGCAACGCACAGAAGAGGATTACAGGTAAGGAATCGATCAATGGCTCCGCCGAACGTGTATTATTACCGAAACCTAAGCCTGCTCCCCCTGTGAAAACAACTGGGGATTAAACTTGCACGCTTAAATTGATAATCTATCTGACATATAAACATTCCAGGTGCTTTAAGAGATGAAACATGAAACGACACATTTCGCTTTTCGGAAAATGTGTGCACATAGAAAAGGTTACTAGATGTTATTAGCATACCTCCATTTTTAAATAAAGCAAAGAGTTGAATCAGAAACATTTTGAATAGTTTTTTTTAATTTTCAGATAAATTTAAAATATTTAAATATCTCTTTAGGTAACTGAGAGCCATTGAATGGCTAGCTTACTTTACTGACTTGACTCACTTACCTTTTTAACAAATATAGATTTGTATATAATATTTTCCAGCTTAGTAAAAGTAGATAGATTGTGGATTTGCTATTTTCAGGCAGTTTGGTTTATTTCAAAAATAATATATGAAATGTCACAGGTTACCAAGTTTAACTTGTGAATAACATATAAAGTACTCGCTTTGCTCATCCTACACTTTTCTATGCCGTTTTTACCAGCATGTTCAGCGTTACTCAATAAATGAATATTTGACGCGTTCCTAAAAGCGTTTACAACTCGAGCTTGAAGTGCTTAAATTCTTGGCATAAAATTATATTTGTAGTATCTACAAAAATTAGAATCCTAGCTAAATGAGTACACAAAAGAATCAGATAGATACGTATTGGACAAAAATGGAATGTAGATTTATTTAAAAAATAATCCATATACGTCTACAATAATAATTAAAACAAACAAGAGTTATCGACAAATGGTAGCAGAAACTAATCAAGAGATCCAACAGTATCAAGTAGATGCCCTGTATAGTTTCACATCTAGCATAGAGAATCACCTACACGGATAGCAGCAAAGAACATGCAGACCGATGAACCACCTAAATTGTACAGAAAAAGACACAACAATATCAACGGAATTAACTTAACAAGAAGGTTAGAGTTCTAGGAACATAATATATTGACAACCACAATTAGAAAACAGAACCTACAATGAAACCTTGAACCCTAAGAAACAGACTACCAACATATGGAAGAACCAATAGAAGCACTAAATAAATTTTAAAAAAATCTGGTGTGATACACTAACAGAACTTCCTTTTACAGTGATCTTATAATTAGCCAAAAATTAGATTTTTAATTTTTAAGCATTTGTCAAAAATTTTCAATAATTTCAAATTCTACAAAAACGGAACAAAATAGAGCGTTAGTTGAAGAGACAAATTTTCTCTAAAATTTTAAGCTAAATTCAAAAATGTAATAATATACCGGGTGTTCTATTTAAAATAGGAGTTAATAAAAAAAATAGAAAAAAAAAGAAACCCGTTTTAGAAGTATTCAACTACAAAATCACCTATCTCACATCAATACACATTAAAAATGTAATAAAAATGTAAAGTTTGACAAAAATCGTTAGAGCCGTTTTTGAAAAAATCGAAAAAAACTGAAAAATCACACGAGTAAACACCTACTTCCGGTTATGCCATTTTCTTCAAAAGCTTGCTCTCTCATCTACATACTACACAAAACTTATATATTGAGATGGTTTTAAGCTCACAATTTAGCTCTGTATGCAGTGAGAAATATTGAACAAAGTCAATTAAAGCACAGAGTTGAAATATTTTATTTAATTGCAATCGGAACAGTAGTTGACGTTATTAAATGCATTAGAAATGAGATGCAAGAAGCATAATTAGAGGGATAAAGGCAAGCATAAGCAAAGCAGGTTACAGGGAGATTGAACTTAAAGTTTGAACAAAAGAAAGATTTAAGATGGCTAATATAAGTAATATGATAGGTTTGAGCATATTTGAATCCAGATCAAATAAAACTAAATGATACAAAGGGTTGGTTGTGTGCATAATATGAGCGTAGAGTTATATTAGTAATAAACGTACAGGCCAGTGAAAAGCAAGAAAGCTGAAAGGTAGATGGAAATCGAGGCAAGAGAAGATAAGATTTGCAAAGAGCAATAGAGAACGAGGGCAACTAAATTGAAGAAAATCCAGTGACGTGTTTAAAATTGTACTCAAGTGCCAGTGCATTGTAAAAACTAAGTGATTATAGCAGAGAAGTGATTATAAAAACGTTTATGTGACGAGAAAGAACAATTTTTAGGTATAAGAAATAAAGACAATTTTTAGATTTAAGAAACATGTTATCAAATTTGATACCTTGATGTAAAATTCTAACTAAAAATTAATTTCTTATAAACAATTTCAGATCGCGGTTACTAAGCAACGCGATGTTGTTTTGTCGAAAAATAAGAATAATTGACTAGTTTGGGGCAAAATTGTGCTCCAGCAAATTTAATGTTTTTATATAATAAAAAGTTTTTGCGAAGTATAAAAAGTTTACCATTTTATTATACCAGTTATAAGGCATCTGTGGTAATGTTTTCAGAAGTTTCTGCAACGTAAAATTATAAATTTACCAAATCGATTTTGGCTGTGAAACGGCACCGACACTTGAGAATTCCGAATGTCGACAAAGGACAATTTGCGCTTTAGAAGCCGGGTTTCGCAATTCCAACGGTCCAGGGAGGTGTAAACGAGCACCCTGAACAAGATTTGCTGCCAGGGAAGCGACTTCAAGCGAATTGAAACCTCGGCGTTAACTGCAACCATCTCCTTGGCGAAAATATTCCAGATTTGAAAAGTAGGAGTTGCCATGTTTCGATTATTTGGAAGCCAGGAAAGCTACTGAACTGCTAGTTTACTCCTTGTGGAAAAGGTCCATCGTATTTCCAAGCTTCCAGATTCGTCTCAGTTTGAGTAATTTGAATGGCGTCAGTAGAAATTGCGGTTTTTCCAGAAAATTGAAGCCATCACAGGAAGTCAAGAACAAAAGACAACTAGCGTCGTTTGACGTCATACCCGAAACAAAATCGAATTAGTTGTTGTTAGGCGGGAGTTTGCTTTAATTTACCTGACGTTTCCTTGCAGGATTTCACGTTTGAATCTTTAAATACACGCTATATGCACTAACGACTTTCTATAGTAAATGTCAAGAATGTGAGGTTATGAGTAACCGATTCTAGTAGAGCTGTTGTACTAAAATTGCGTATATGAGCTACGCTGAGACAAATATTCTAAACATAGTTTCAACCAAAACTCAGATCTAAACCCAACCTGGGAGAAGTAGTTTTGTGTTTTGCCGGAGCTAGCCCAGATTATTATTGCAGTTCAATAAAATATAGAAAGGGGAAATTAACCATTTTATTAGGGTATTATAAATACATTTCATTTTGATTAGCCTAAAATACTGACAGACAAAGTTTTACGCAATAAAAGTACCCTGAGTATTGTGCTGATTTGTCCTATTTAATTATTCACATTCACATAATTAATACCTTTAATAATACAAGGCATCATTCCATTGTAATATAAAGTTTCAACACCATACCTATTTTTGTTTTTGAGATATTATGTTCACAGACACACACACAGACACACAGACAGACCAATAAAAAAAATATGGTTTTTGGGATCAGGGGACTCTAAAACGTGAAGATCGGTTGAAAACTCTATTTCGAATTTTTAGGGTGAATCCAATACTTCTTTTATCGTAAAAGGAAGTGATAGATTCGGAGTAAGGGACGGTTTGAACAGCGAATTTATTAAATACTTACCTCGTGAAGTAAGAAGAATATTCCTAAAACTACGAGATATACGAGTATACTGGCAATAAAGATGGACTTATTCCAACATCCTGTTGCTGTTGCTGTGATAAAACCGATTTTTTTAAATGCAACAGTTCTGCCTATAATAACTACAGGGGAATTAACCTTAAATCGGCTTATAAAATTGTATACATTAAATTACTCTCGCATCGCATGACCACAGGGCACGGAAAATATTCTATTAAAAGAATAAACTACCTTTAGAAAAAGACAATTATGGACAGATAATGTGTTTATTGCCAAGAAAATAATAGAAATACATCCTGAGTACCACAAAGAAACTCACATGGTATTTTTAGATTATGTTAAAGCCTTTGACGAGATGCTGCGAAACAAACCATGGAATAATGCACAAAATGGGATGCCCATAAGACTGACGCATGATATAAGATTTCATGCAAGCAGATGCAATGCAGCATCTGTGATATAAATAGTTATTTATACAACGAGTGGCTATAGTGCCACTTTTTTGCATGCCTGAGAAAGTTTAAGGAGCGAGCCGAAGGCGAATTCTTTAACTCTCTGTCACGAAGGAACGAAGGTTTGGCCTCACCTGTTGACGAAAGTGTTTTTTCAGCAGGACGATATCGGCCTAGGTCGGCTATCTCGTCTTGAGGATCGCGGTTCCAGATAAGCGAAGAAACTATGTTTAACTGAAAGAGATATTATCGGCGAAAAGGGCGCCAGGGCCTCGACGCAGTATTAATCTTTAGGTAGAGCCTCCTCAAAGTTGAGCTACACCAAACTTCCAACGATATCACCACCAAATCAAGCTAAAAACGGGATTTATTGTAAACAACAACGCCTACCAATACTGTTCTACAGTGCAGCCAATAACATTAATTACCATAACAAATAATATAAAAAATATAATAAATAAGAAAAAGTAAACCACTGGGTAACGATCCGCCCGAAATGGTTGTGACTGTCAATGTATAGTATTAGAGCGACCAGGCCATACTTGATGCGCTGATCCACATGTAGCTACGCGGACTTTTTAAACTAAGATAATAATTACGAGTGGGGTTTTATCATCCATAATTGTCTCACCAAAATAAATAAAAATTACAGTGCAGTAAGAGAAAAATAATTATTCAATTACTCATGCACTATTAACTATTACATGCAGGCAACTTTATTATAGTTATTTTAATAATTATTTTGAAAACATTACTGCAAATATGTATTTATTACAATCGCTCCAAAAATTGAAAACTAAACGGACAATTGATGCTAGTGACGACAATCTTCTCAAAAATATTCAGCGTACTCTAGTGTCACACTCCGTGAAGCAGAGATCCGCTTAAAAGGGGTCTGGGTTAAGAATAACGCAAGTGATCGACAAGGCTAACTGTCGACCGCGGTAGTCAGCTAATAGCTCGAGTACTTAGCACTTAAAATTTCGACAGTGCGGAAAATATCGGCATAGTAAGACCTTACGTGGGTTTTGCTATTTCCTAATAGAAATCGATGGTTGCCTCTGCAGTTGACTCAAAGGCGTCCCACTTTCATGCGCTCAAAACCCCAAATGCAAAGAAATCAAAGTGAGTAATAAATTAATTTAAACGGTAGAGGTTCGGTGAATCCCAGAACTCAATTTGGACGAATGTACTTCAATTTGACACTTATCGCAGATTCTAATAAAGCCAAGTTATTTACATCTATACATGCTAAAACTGCGCATTACGATGCAAACAAGCGCATAGCGTGCATTTCGACCTCTGGTGCTACCGACAAGTAAATGCGGTCTCGCTAGCGAATAAAACGGCCAGAAAACTCCTAACTCGCAGCAAGCAGGTTAATGGAATGATTCGTCCAAGAGCAGTAAAACCAGGTGGTACCGAATGCACTAAACAGGACCATATAGGGCGAATAAGATACAGGCTCGTTCGTGAGTTCGCTAACCTATCCATACAATAGCAATACAGACAGCTAGCGTGTGGTTGTCCCTATCACAATTAGCTGTTCCAAACAAAAATATGATAAGCGATCGAGTGTCCCAGTCACAAGTAGGCGAAAATATATCTCCTTAGGTGTACACCGCTGCAAGGCGGTGTAGCTAACTACCACTAACCTTTAAGATGGAGTGCAGCCTTAAAGTATCCCAAATGCTTCTTACGAGGATATTCCAGCTAATCCGCCCAAAGGTGAGGCGAACGAAGGTAACATAAATCAAATTACCAGCGCGTTTAAAAGATTTTAATACTCTTAAACCCGCTATTCAGAGCTAGCTATACCAAGCCTTACTGAACCATCGAAGCCATAGGTACAACCTCTCTCGCTCGAAACCAGGACAGAACAGACCGACAAAATGCCGAAAAGCAGTTCAGTATCTCCTGTTATTAGAACTCATAATAAAGAAATTGCCCAAAAAACTATTTAAATGCAAGTATAGGAACATAGATAGCCCAAAGTAACTGTACAATTTCAAAATGTTTAGAATGTAACTGAAGTTGTCTATACCCATGAACAAAATTTATACAGTAAACTACTTTGGACGTATTCGCCAACTATAATATTGCATGCTAGAACTATAAATTAGCGGCCACATCTCAAAAGTGCGAAAAAGAAGCTCCAGATATGAGTTTTATACTTAATATTTTAGACTGCTACATAGTTCTGCTACAAGAGATTGCAAAACGTCAGTACAAATTGAAGACTCGTTAAAAATCATATTAGATGGGCTTTCATTATTTTATATTCAAAACTCACCAAATTTTATAAATCGTTTTTACACAAGCGTGCAATCAAGTGACAGAAGTGTGCAATAAATTGTTTATTGCACAGTATTATACAGTTTGTATGTTCGCATAGTTTCAAATTATGTTTTATTTTCCTTGTTTCCTTCTGTATCGGTATGTAATACATTATAGGGTTTTCTTGTCTACCAGACTCAAGCCTTATAAATTTGTGTATGTCTTTATGCTCGTAAAATATGTTTGTGATGTGCGACTGACAGTAATCAAGTTAGTGTCCTCGTTATTGTTCCTTATATTCTCTTCGTATTTACCTATCAGCCTATCGTATTATATTCTACAACTTGTTTTCCTCTTATGCTTTTGATGCCTTCTGCTATATAATTATCATCCGTACAACTTTCTGTAATGTTGAAACAATAAAGAATCCGACCTGCGATTAATTAATAAAATTAAGCAATGGTAGTAAAAATCGCAGATCAACCCCCCTACAGTTTATACACCACGGCAGCTCTGAAAACTTTTTACTCACCGCGATGACCCTAGCTAACTAAAATTTCGGCGACCTTGGATCGTAGGTTCAAATCATCAGCTGTGTACCCTGGAATGTCTTCAAAAAAAAAGGAAAGGTAATGGGCGCCAGAAATCAAAAGATTTCAAATAATCAGAAAATAAACTACAAATGACTAGCGTTTAATTAATAAGTAATAAAAAGTCTTGAAGTATCAGTAATAAATTATCAGAATAATTAAAATGCAAATAATGTTATAACAAAATTGTGTACGTTAACTGAAGGTTGCGACACGCATAAAATCAAGAAACCCCTTTCGGGTTATTCTAATAACTTTAACAACAAATTATTCGTGGCACAAGCTTATCACAGTCATTTAATAAATCCTTCTGTTTAGGATATTGAAAATTAAAAAAAAGCGTGACTGTACCTTTTACAGAGGGTCGAAATACATCAAAATTGCAGCTTTAAATACTGAGCATAGTTAACTATAAGCATAAAAATTCAAATGTAAAAAGCAAGAGCATGTATGAAATTGAACGTTACATGTTAATAATGGCAAAACGTATGAATTTAAATTCCCAATAACTACTGGTTTAAAATGTATAAATGTAAAATCCAGGTATTGAAGATAATTTGAGATTTAATCCCGGAGTAGCACTAACTAACCTCGAAACATAAGCTGGACGTGAACGCCACATAATGGACGAAGTCGCCGTGGATGCAAATTATAGCAAAGGCACCCTCGAACAGCAGCAACTAAGCAGAGCGCCAGCAGTTGTCGAAAATGCGATAAGGCTAGCGGCTTGACCTCCGAGAAAAAGTCGTGGTAGAAACTGGTAATAAAGAGCTAAGAAAAAATGTAATTACTATGCGAATAAAAAAACAAAAAAAGCGCCATCGTACCTGATCATAATCAGCCCTTAGGAAACACAATGCTCATAAAAATTGGTTGAGCGTACGTAATTTGACTTAATTAAAATCAAGCCTTAGCCGCGCCGATGACGTCGGGCTTAGGTTAAGACAGCAAGTGCCTCGGACAAAAATTTCGTGCCCAGAAAAAGACTCGCACTCTGATAAGAGATAGCGCGGGTCGAGAGGGCATCGCGCAAACGAAAGGAACTTGATGCAGGTACAAAATACGCTGCTTTGGAAAATTTAAGAATTCGAAATGTAAAGGATTTATAATTCAACTAAAAATATACAGGTTAAGCCTGAAATAATTGGATAACTGGCGAAACAATTAGGCGAAGCCAAAAAATTGTTTCAATTTTTATTAAGCCCATACACCGAGTAACAATGTAGATAGGGCCATGCTTATATCTCCGATATTTATTAATCGATTTGAATGAAATTTGATATGTCGACACTATACATATTTTTTGAATGGCGGATAGATATAGTTAAAAATGGTCATCTTCCGGTTTCACCGGAAGTACCACTACATTTGATTTTTCAATGAATCACCTGGTATATTTTATATTTTAGGGAGTATACGTCTTAAATTACATACTAAAGTTTTTTTTAAATTTTAATTTTTGTAAACATGAAATTCTTTTTTAAATTTTATTTTTTACCATAGAAGCCCGTCAATAGAGAAAATATGTTCTAATTAACTCTCGTAACTCATAATACCTAATAGCTATTTCATCAATTAGATCAATAAGAAATCCTTCATGAACGAATAGAATTTGATCAACGTGTTTTTTGAGAAAGTCATTTTTTAAGCTGCACCTAGCAAGAGCCATCTTGCCATTAGATAACTTAATTACCAATTTAACTATATGCATCATGCATTACTTTATCTGTAGCTAACACTAAAAAATATGTAATTAATATGTCGTATGTAATTTGAGCCGTATATTCCGACAAACGTAAAATATACATTGCGATCCTTTTGAAAAATCAAATTCAGTGGTACTTCCGGTGAAACCAGAAGTCAGCCTTTCTGATTATATCTGTCTGTTCATCTTCATACAAATCTGTTGATAAGTAGAGGAGACAAAGACATGGACCTGATCTCATTGACACCCCATTACGGTTCATTTATTTCCAAGTTATTCTTTCTATCTACCTTCACCTTTTCTATTTTTGTATTTTATTTGTTATATTCCTATGTATTATGCAAGCTTCTCCGGCTTTATCTCATTTATTTACCATTACTCCGTTATGTATAAAAATTTGTCCGTTCTCTAGTTCTACAATTCAATTTTTCTTCTGTTCTGTCTGCTTTCTCAAATATATATACAGTGTCCGCCAAAAAGTCGGCATAATATGGAAAAAAAATTATTTTTGATTTTTCAAAAAAACCTTTTACGTCAATAATTTGTGCTTGTCTAAAAACCTATTTATCCCCTATTATATATACCGAGTGATTTTTACTTATTTAGAAAATGGAGTTTTTCGAAATTGTCAAAATCCAAAAAGTGATATATTTCGGAAATTAAGCAATATTTCAATGTGATTTTTTTAGAGTGTGTTATTTTTAGCTAACTAAACAATCTCAAGGCATGAAACCCCTACTTTTTTAACTTTAGCAAAAAATTCGTTTTTCAATTTTTTAAATATTTTTGAAAATTTCACATACAAAGACTTAACATTAAAGTTCACATTTTTTTATGTGAACACTTTAAAGAATTATAATAAAATGTTAATTACTTTTTTAGCTTTTTTATTATTTACCGAAAAGTAGTATGTTTGCATAATTTTTACGTTTTCTATGCAAGGCGCTTTTTAAGAGAAATATTTTTCAATTCTAATTAATATCGATTTAAATGGCTTCAAGAAACTCTAATCGGCCCTGTTAATGAATTACTGTTACAAAAATCCTGTAAATCTTCTTTTACAGTTGTACGCCATGCTCTGACAGTCTAGTCGCAGCCATTCCGAAAACGAGTCTATGGACCCCCCTGGAAAAGCCTTCCAAAACTGCAAACAGCCTCCTGAACTCCAATGCAAACCTGTTCTCTAATCTACCGGCCCCGGTACCTGGGAACAAACTTGAAGCTAGCCCTTAACGTATTTGCTAGGTCGCCAGCTCCCGTACTAGAGTTCGGCCCCATAATAGCTCTTAAACCGATCCTTTAGGTCGCTGGTCCTAGTACCAAAGATTCACTCACATTCACCTGTATCACTACTTCTCAGAGTTCCAACATTGTGCTGCTAAAACATAAATTCTACGCCTTCAAAGAATACGGAGATTCCTGCTTGATATGCGCTCACCAGGTTGATCCACTTCCATAACTACTTAAAAGCACGACTTATTTGGCACGACAACACCGTCATGAACCACAGCCACGTTTTAGAGCATCGCCAGGCAAGAATTACAACTCTAGCCCAAACCGCGGCGGCCGTCGCAAGCACACTGCAAGCGCCTTGAAGAAAACATTCGAGGCTACCTAGGTTATTTCGAATTTAAAATTTAGTGTATTAAAACGTTCAAAGTGGGGCCAGAGACCGTCTACCACTTGCACTACAATTTTCACATTTAGGGGATTTATTTGCTTAAATTTAGTTGCAGGTGGTTGACCATGACAGTAAACAAAGCCGATCGGCTACATCATACTTAACATTCCAATTACAGAAACAGCCGCTCCATTGCAGCGCCAAGTTGAAGATTATTCGTTGCTAACCTTCTAGGCCCTAGTCTGCATCCAAACAACCCTAACATAAAGTATGATCAAAAATGATTTTCATCCAGTGTAGCTAGGAAATCGTTTCTAATTTATGAATGCAACATTTAAGTAATTTAGACAAACTTGACATTTGATTTGTAAGTGACTTTTAGTTGTATTCATAAATTAGAAACTATTCCATAGAAATTAGATAACAATAATTCTTGATATTTTATTTATTGTTTAAATTGTACACTTGCTTTCAAAACTTTCGCGTACACATTCAAAATCAAGTAGCAACAATTTTGTAAAATTTTAGCTGTTTGAACGGGTAATTTTGAGATTAGGTTAAAAATTACATTGACAGCATGTGCTCTGTCAGTCGAGGCATTTTGACTTTTCAAAAATTTAACTGTCAGAGTTGATTAATTACAACCCTGATTTAATACAGTGAAAAATAGGTGTACGCGAAAGTTTTGAAAGCAAGTGTACATACATTTGTAACACGGTACATACAGGATGTTAGGGAAGTCAATACTATAAATTGTAGGGATGAAAGAACTGTAAGAATGGAGTCATAAGTTCCTTAGAAATTTTTAGATTAGATGTACAGATTCTTCACAACACGATGTTTAAAAATTTTACCATACATTTTTTGTACTGCTGAAATGCATTGCCATACAATCCGTGTTTGGAATTTAGCGTGCTGCTGTCACAAGCTGAAATTCAATATAATTCTATTTTTACTGTAAAAAAAATGAGTTTGGTCTTGTCAAACGAAAAATGATTGAATTTGATGAAAGATAGTATACGTTGCGACGGCTATCTCCGGCATTGGGGCCGCCTTTATATACAGCCGTCATAGCAAGTTATATCTCCTTAGTACAGTCTTCTTTCCCAATAGAAAAACATTCACAGCTGTTCACCAATGGCTGAGGGAGACAGGATCTGTGGTAGCTAGACCTCGGAAGGTGATAAGAGAACGCCAGGTAGATGTACTGAATGCGAAGGTAGAGATACTGGACGCTGTTGATGCTGACCCAGGAGTTAGCACAAGGCAACTAACTCAAGTAGTAGATGTTAGTAATTGGACAGTATGGAAAATTTAAAAAAATCTCCTGTATCATTACCATATACAACGAGTGCAAAACTTGGAGGCTGCTGATTATCTCCCGAGAATCAATTTTTGCAGATGGTTTTTGCAACAAACTCAAGCAAATCAATAATTTAGTAATCATCTGGTCATGATCGACGAGTGTTGTTTTACAAATAATGGAATAATTAATTTCCACAACAATCATGTTTGGGCAGATGAAAACCCACATGCAACCAAGCAATTTCCAGCATCGAGTTTCGATTAATGTGTGGGCTGGAATCGTCGATAATTTGTTAATTGGCCCTTACATACTAGCAGGTAGATTATGGCGAAGTTTATTTAGAATTACTTGAAGATGTCCCTCTTGCTGTACCCCAGAATATGTGGTTTATCCATAATGGGTCTCCAGTCCATTTTCAGAGAGAAGTACGCGAGTATTTGAATGCTACATACACGAATCGTTGGAGAGGGAGATCTCCAACCTCAATAGTTGTGACTTCTTTTTGTGGGGAGAAATGAAGTCAATTGTTTATAAAACGTCAATAATAAATTATGAAGATCTCCATCAATGGGTGATAAATACAGCTGATAGCATTCGCATTAGTCCGGGAGTATTTGAAAGAGTACGAGGATCTATGTTACGCGGAGTCTACGCTTGCATTAGGGCGAATGGCTCACACTTTGACCATTAACTGTAAATAATTTTCATTTTTAATGTAATAATTTCGTTTTCGTTTATTTGGTAACATTTGTTTGATTTGTTATAATTTGATCATACTTTATTTACAAATAAATAATTCTCATTTTTAAAATTGATAATTGCTTTTGATTTGTTAATGTTTATTTGATTCGTTACGCGTACAGAATAAACATCTAACGGACTCAAAAGCGCCAGCCCCTTTGATGTTCGAGTAGCCGATTTCAGCTATAGCGGCCATATTGAAAGAGAGTAGATCAAGAATAATATGTCAGTGTCACTGTAAGTCTCTGTCAAATTTGAGGTTATCAGGTTAGGTTTTGAGTCAGTTTTGACACTGACGACAAAACCTAAGCTGCTAACCTCGAATTTGACGTAGACTTACAGTGCAAAACTGACTTAAAACCTAACCTGATAACCTCGAATTTGACAGAGACTTACAGTGCCACCAACATATTATTCTTGATCTACTCTCTTTCAATATGGCCGCCATAGCTGAAATCGAGTGTGGCTTCTGAGTCCGTTAGGTGTTTATTCTGTGCTTAAACGCGTAACGAATCAAATAAACATTGACAAATCAAAAACAAGGTGTTTATTCTGTGGTTTAAATCATACAGTGCATAACTGCTTAGTAACAGAGCATAATCAAAACTTAAACAATGTTAAGGGATGCTCATTATGTTAGCAGTTCCAAAAATTTTCGGCACCGTTTTTAACATCCATGCTCGAAGAATCTCTGCATCTAATCAAAAAATGTCTGGGGCCTTTTCAACAACATTTTTGTCATTCTTTCATCCTTACAATGTATGGTATTGACTTCCCCAACACCCTGTATATAAAAATAGTAAACTACGTATTTCCAGTTTACCCTACTAGAGTGTTTTAAATTAAGCGATCATTTCCAAACTTTGTATTCAAGTTGCTAAGAACGTTGCCGACAACTTTTCCAGCATACATACATCAAACAAGTAGAGACACTCATGCCAAATGTTGAAACCTGTCTAGAGTGCCTGGGACAGTAACACGGGGGGTATTTCTAAGCTTCACTATCAGATGGCAGCACAAAGTTCTACCAATTACAGTGCCTTTATATAAACAGTAGCGACAATGGGGTGTCCTATTTTTGATTAGCTCCCTAGATCACGTGGTTTTAGCCGCCATGTTTAGGCTAAATCACCTGTGATTCGTGTTATACTTTTGGCAGTACTGAAGTGTATTGTCAGTCTATGTCAAATTCAAGGTTAGAAGGTTAGGTTTTCTTTGTTATTTGACACAGACTGACGCAAATCTTAACCTGCAAATCTCGAACGTTTTCAGTACTGCCAAACGTAAAACACGTATCACAGTCGACTCTGATTACGGATTTAAATAAACACCCGTTACAAATTTGCCTAAATATGGCGGCGGGGGTGTGGCTTAGTTGTATTGTCGCCACTGTCTATATAAAAGCACTGTACTACCAATCAGAGTCGACCGAGCTCTGTAGACTAGTGGTTATCACATCTGATTGGCATTCGGGAGGTCGCGGGTTCGATTCCCCTGGCCGTCTGCTATGATTCAGGTTTTTAGGTGGTTTTCCCGAGTCAACAGAGTACCTTCTCTGAGGCGAATGCCGGGGCAGTACTTCTCCACCTTTCCTGGCCTCTCTTCCATTCTCCACCCCTCCGTTCTCTCACCAATCCTATAATTCCCGTTCTTGACTGAAGAGGGACGGAAAGTCCCTATAGCAGCCCGCCCCCACTCTCACCCATCCTATAATTCCCGTTCTTGGCTGAAGAGGGACGGAAGGTCCCTATAACAGCCCGCCCTCAGTTGGGGGAATTGAAATAACCCTGAACCCCCCCACCCCCCCAATCAGAGTCAGTCACTAGCTCTGCTAACAATCATATGTGACAAAGTAGTGGCGCCATCTGTTAGTACTATCGGAAAATACCCCCCAGGAGCCGTTCAAGGTCATACAAATCGGTGTTTTAACATCAAAGGAACCGACAGTGAGTGTCCCTACTTGTTTGATTTATGTAAGCTGACTTTTCTTAATAAACTTTTGCAATATTTCAATTGAAATCAAGTACTCCTTGGTAATTCAGCAATAACTTTTTCGGTTTCGTGTAAAGTACTATAATTATACAAAACAACCACGTCTTATCACGAAACCAATACACTATAATGAGTCAATCAACACGGTACAACACCAAACAACACAAAAAACATCGGTAATGGGGAAACGTCAAAGTCGAAAAACTTCACTAATATTCAACTTTACTTCGGGGCGGTAAGATAAAAATCTCAAATTAGCTCAAGGCTAAACAAAATCAATGGCGAGGAAATTCCAACAAATAATTTAAAAAAACATGGGCCAGTAACTTCAGTAACCGGTAATCGTCACTAAATTCGACTAAAAAAAGAAAAATTCTACATAATTTACGACTAAACATCACAACAGTGTGAACTAGCTATACTTTTTCCTACTCGGGAATCGTTAAGATAATAAAACGATAAAAGGCGAATAAGATCAAAATAAAAAAAGGGCACGAGACTAAAATGCTAACATGAAAATGTCAACAGCACGCATAACATTAATCAGAACTGTACTTCAATATGAAACTGCAAAACCACTTTTCTTTTAAACCGACAAAATGGTTTAAGGAAAATTTAATGAACGGGAAACCGCAATATTGAAGTTTTCAATCAATGTTTATGGAAAGAAACCATACGTCGTCGTTCCGAGTAGAAAAGACGTACAATAAACCAAAATAAGTCAGGAAAATACAAGAAAACACGAAAATACAAATGAAAAACAAGAGAAAAAACGGGAAAATACAAATGGAAAATAAGAAATGACAAATAGAAAGACAAGATAAAACAAGAAAAACAAATAAGAAACAATAGCAAAGAGAAAAACAAATAACAAATAAGAGAAAACGGGAAACAAAAACAAATAGGAAACAAGAAAAAACAAATAGAAAACAGGGAAACGACGGAAAACAAGAAAAGACGAAAAGAAACAGATCGACAAATCAAAATCGAGGGCGACCAGGGTCTAACATGATAAAACCAAAGCGTTAACGAAATAAAACAAGGCCACTTGTCAGGGGTGCCAGTTTATCACAAGACAAATTGAGCTGAAAAACAATGTCAAAAGAACGTTAATGACAAAAACAGGGCCCCACACGTTGGGATCGGAAATTTGTTACCCACTAAAACCTGTATTACAAGAAAAGCCAGTTTGTTACAGCAAAACTTGACTTTTACAGCAAAACTCGACTTTTACGACAATGGCACTAGGTACACCACGGGGCAAAAATTCTGACTAGAAGAATTTACCCTAATCACGCCTCAACGGTTGTGTAACAGAACAGTTGTCAGACTATACTCAGGAAGATAGGAGCGATTCTGCCTGACCAGGCGGTTAATTAGGGCGAAGTGCCACTGCAATAGGAGTCGTCATACATGACACAAGTACAAAGAAAGGGGAATTAGGCCGCCACAGGCTTGAATTGGGGTGGGAGCAATATTTATGCGAAACCCTGTGTAAGCCGGAAGTCCAGGGCTTACAATCGCGTCAGCGGTACTGGGCGACGTCTTCAGCTGGCTGGGGGATTTAGCTTCAGCAGTTAAACATGTTCAGTCTCTTCACCTTACATTGGTCTTTAGAGAAAAACACATAAATTCGAGGGTACTCACAACACGATGTCCACAGCATACAGAAGCTTGCACAAGCAAACACGGCTGGAAAACGTATCGACAATTTATACGGCGCAACAAAACTTAAATATTTTCCAGCCGGTTCCTTTTTTAAATCCATAACAACGGTTAGTATAGTGTATAAATTATGCAACGACACGATTTAACAACAGCAAACTGAATGATACCATTTATGCTGGACCGAAATGTACAATCACCTTCCCCAACGGGTTATCACCGCGTCTTCCACACTTGGTGCACCACCGCACTGCTCGATAGTCATAATTCGAATCCTCAACGACTCGATGTGCTCAAAATGTGCAGCTGCACGAATATGGGTCCAACTGTCTGGCTAAACGGCAGAAGTTTGAGGCAAATACGTTCGCGCTCTCTCTTCCACTCAAACAACCGATTCATTCTAATGCCGCTTTCCAGCAACCACTTTTACACAAGGCAACGGATCGCCGTAGGGTCGAAAAAACAGACTATATTGGTGCATGGGGAAGCGATTGCAAGCAGACACAGGATTTGAAATGCGCTCTATAAGAACAAGCGATCTGAATTCGTGAAGAAAATGCGGTATTTTCACGAGGCTTTAATAAGTTACAAAATAAATTGATAATAAAACAGTGCTATAGTACGGACACGTCCAAAGCATAGAAGAAGAAATGTGGCTCAAACAAATTCTAAACTGGATGCTACCGGCTAGAGGAAGAAAAATGCGACTAACGGTACATACACCAAACAATGCTGGAAAACGGTTTGGAGGAAGACTGGGAAGATGGAGAATATTGGCGTCTGAAAATAGCCAACTTCTAACGAACATAAAAAAAGTATAGAACAAAAAGAAGAGCGTTAGAGTACAATGACGCTTCTAGTCATTTAATCGACAATTTAGGCTTCCGGTACTACTGAAATTGTAACTCTAAATTAACAAGTTCAAACGAGTCACATAGTAAAAGTACTGGAAATAATGCAATAAAACTTCAATTTACAAAAAATATATATTAAATAAAACTGGAGAAGAAGAAAGTATACGAAGAAAGTATAGATTTGAATTGAACTTTTTAAATTTATTACTTGTAATAACGAATCATTGCTGAATTTACTTCTGACTAATCGGGACACTTATGTAATTAATTACAATAGTTATGTCGAACATGATTTTCTACCAGACAAATTTTGAATCAACGTATTGGTTGTAGGATAAATTATAATTTCCGCTATCCTTTCCCCGCTATAATATTGACACCCAAGAAAATGAACTATTTTTCTTTTTAGAAAAATGTAATTTTCATCCCTTAGAGTACTTGAAGGAGTAAAGTTTGCACATGTAATCCATTTTCTACGTAAAACTTTATTCTTCGGGAAACGAAACACACACACACTTTATTTTTGTTTGTGCAACTGCACCCACGCAAGGAACACTTAAACGGCATAATAATTTCATTACGTCTATTTGATGCAAACTGTTTATAACGCGGAATGCAGCAATAACGAAGTTATTGCACCAGCTGTGATGTGCGTGTAGCACGTGGGTTTTTGTTCAAAATTGCAACTAAAATCGCTTACAACAAAGCACAAAGCATTCACAATTGCATTAAGTGACTTGTCTATTCAAAAACAGGTCAAATACGTTCAATAATTGCCAACAAACGCCGAACTTCAACTCACACCCGGCTGTTACAGCTAGGGTTGCCAGGTGGCCGGAATTTCCGGGATTGTCCCGGAAATCATTGCTCTGTCCCGTGTCCCGTAAGCTAATATCCCGGAATGCAAAATTACATCAAAAACCTACCTGTTTCTAATGTAATTTCGCACGCCACTGCCGATAAATCCAACTACTACTGCCGACTCCTATGTCGAACGCGTATTCCTGTATTCGTGAATGTTCATAGTTGATCTATGATCGTTGATCGCGTACGGGCATCGAGCATATACGTTAACACGTTACAGAAATCAACGTAAACTTACGTTTAAAACATCTAAGAAGAGACTAACTAGTTTCAATGAAAAGTGGCTAAATGGCCCAAATTTTAATAATTGGATCGAAAAAAAGTGATTTTATGGCCCATTGTAAAACTTGCAATACAGAAACACAAGCATAGTTTTTTTTGTTGATGGATATCTATAATATAATTTTCCTTAATGTGTGTCTGTGTGTCTGTGGCACAAAATAAAATCTCAAGTTCCGGTTTCACAGATGTTTATATTTGTTTAGGTTTTGTTTTTCTTATCTTAGCGCTCGGTCGGGGCTTGACCTTTCGCGAATCCTATTTGCTTGTGTAACTTTATTTTACAAATGCATTATTTAGTAGATAGTAGATATATGAGTAAACATAATACATTTACGTACCCCCCCCCCCCCCCCCGCCCCGCTATTGTCCCGGAAACGTTCGTTATAAGTCTGGCAACCCTAGTAACAGCACTTGCTATAATGAACATCACAAGGTGGTGACGACAGAGCTAACTGTCCTTGTTCTAGCCCTGTTGCACAACGTATTATTATAATATTTCTATTGTTAGGGATGAAATATTTGATGGTTTTGAGGTGCATTATTTTTAAGTTTTAATTACTACGTTTGCCACGCCTGGAATGTTTTGAGCCCTGGAATGTAATATAATCTTGACGGATGTATTAGGCATTGGTTCGCGGTCAGTTTTTCGGGGACCCAGACGCCAGTGGTCTGTTTTGCGTAATTATTTCTTGGCGTAAGCGATTATATGCGAACCAATAATTAATTATAAGGTGATAAGTTGCATAATGCGAGGCGAAGCGGCGAACGTAGCTAAGCGTAATTAGGTAGAGGGTTAATTTAACTAGAGTAGAATGTACGTACTATTGTAGCTAGTTGAATGGCATTTGGTAGACTTTTTGGCAATTACAGCGTCCGGTATACGTCAGAGGTTCTTGCTTTGCTAGTCGACTATGTGATAATCAAAGAGTTGAATCCTGGAGCTGGAGCACGAAGTCCGCCCAGTGATTCGCGGAAGCATTTCGTTCCGCACCGGAAGCATGGAGTTCCAAATTATAAGCCCCGTTAGAGCAATAGCAAGATTTACGGTAATTGCTGTACTGTGAAAGATCAGTATACTACGGTAGCTATTACCGACTCTGTACGGGTTGTAACAATAGTTAATCTAGTGGATTACTATTGGGCAGTACTAACGAAAAGTACCGACAGCTAACTCAACCAGTGAAGGCGGCGATGAGGTGCCAAAGGGTTGAGGCTGACCGATGTAAGGCTCAGCATTGTGATGCCACTGCCAGGAGTACGGAGCGGCCTGGGGGGCGGCCACCCCCGGTGAGTACAATTATTATTATCGATGAGATTTACAGGGCAGTAAGTTTATGTTCTTTTACATTTAACTGCCTGCCTCCGCCACTGGGCCAAGGAATGTTCGAACCTGCACTGTTTGCACCCCGTTGCCGCTTTGTGGTCATGGGTGAGTTGCATCGACCACCTTGACACATTTCAAAAGTAAGAGAAATTGAATTTTAATATAACACACATAAACTCCCGTCTAACACTATGCTCTGAATATAAAAGAATTACTAATATTTATCGACATATCGTACTACACCATTTGGCGAGGTAAAACTACAAAAAGTTCGCCCTAGGGTGCAAACGTGTATCAAATATTTCCAATTTATAAGACCCACTACTTAGTTTTGGTAATTCTTAGCTATTTCTGTCTTTCTAACTCGCTTATAGTGTTCGATATAAACCTTTTGGAAAATGTTATTCTTTAGCAGTAAAGGCCATGAGATAAAATATGAAAATGTTTCCTAAAACTAAACCTGCTAGCTGATGTTTTCTTAATTTGATGTAGCGGCACCCTCTCATTTAACGATTGTCAGCAACGCATTGCGAGATGCTGACCTGTAAACAACGGCGAGCTCTAAAATTAGCTGCCCGTGAGCACGTTTTAAATTTTTAGAGCTTTGCCCGGCTTGCTTGCAGCATATTACACGTACGGCAGCCCAGTAAGCGTAAATAAAGTTTAAACGCGGCCTTAAAGCTGCGAAATTGAAAATTACAGGCGGCACCGCAAACTTTGAAATTCGTATTTACTTTACACGCCGTACGTTAGCCTTACCTTTAGTGCTGCCCTTTTATAGACAAGCCTCAACAATGGAGGCCGTAGATTTCCATTAGGTCCCAACAATGGAATTTCCCACACTCACGCGATCGGTATTTGGCTGCACGTAAAGAGCACCACGGCGAATGTTTTTAATGCGCTGGCGAAATTACCGGCGTTTCTGCACTAGGTACGAGGAATTCCGGGAGTTCCCCGTTCTGCGCCATAAAAGTCGCAACGGACGTGGCGATGCATCGACGTCTATAAGATTGCTTGATTTCTCCACTAGCGTTGAGCAGACTGCGACAACTCATTCATTCTTTTTAAGAGCATATAGAAAGAGTTGGCATTTCAGAATAATGAAATGTAATATAAATGTGTAGCTTGATATATTACTAGATAAAAGTAATAACTTGGAATGGTACATCATGTGTGCTCCTGTGCATTAATTGAAGCTTGAGCACAATTAACAGAGACACGAGGATATTGCTGTGCCGCTGTTGCCACCTCTACTACTTAAGTTGTAGGAATTGTAGGATCCAGTCCCAGGCTCCGAGCCGGCAGCGGCAGGGCTCTTGGTGCAAATGAAAACCGTTTCGATTTTAACTGAATTGGATGTAATGGGTCGATACAGATTGTTCCGCTCCGAATTAGAAAGAATTTGTTTCGTTCTCGCTAAAGGAAATGCATTCCGCTTTTATGGTGTTGTTGTTTGCCCACCTAACACGTTCCGCTTGTTTTAGGTTATTAAGCGGCGGGATAGGTTTCCGGGTAACGGTATATCGCTGTCTGGGGCGATTAAACAACCCTTGGAGTGAAATATCGGTAATTAGACTGACAACCCCCGTTTAGTGCCTCCACCTTTTTAGAATGCCGTTTGTTATCTGTCAAACTGGCCAGCGCTGGACTTGAAGATCTGAAATCACACGAGATGCTTATTGTTTGAGAAAATATATGTCTGCAAGAAAAGGCGTTTTTCCACAGCTTGCCTTAAAAACAGAGATGCATTTTTTTTTATTATTTTACTATAAACTACAAAAATTAAACCGCGTTCGTAAAATTCTAAAACGCTGTAATGTCCAAGTTAAGTTATTAAATTATCAAATACACATTGTCACTAACAAATTATAAAGTAAAATAGTATGCGGGTTATGCAGGTTATTCCATGTAAATTACGGAACGGATATTTATCAGAAAAGCCTTTGGACAACGAATCACATTATACAACGCAAACTTTAGGTAAGCGGACAAAATTAGATTCAACCACGGCGGCGTCAGGGCACAATAATATTTCGCCGCGGAATCCTGTACTTGAAACTAACACAAAAAAGTCCAAGAAGACCGCTATGCCTTATTTGAGGAAAAATCAACTAACAGACAAGCTAGGTCAAAGCAAACATTAAGATAGATTATAATCTTATCAGAAAACACTTTGGAAAACCCATAACAGTCAATGACTTGTTAGACTCCCAAGTGTTTTGCGCCTCATAGAGAAATCTTAAAATCTTCAAAGAAGGTTTAGATTGGCTCCATAGGGGAGTTCCTGAGCATTTCGTCACCAAAGCGTTTAATACTGAGCGCTTATACTCGTAGTTCCCCAGAAGCAGCAAGTGGGAGTTTCCTCTTCATCTTCACAAAACTTGCACAGTTTATTATTTTATCTCTTTCGTGTTGGAGTAATTTTTCGGTTGCACTCTTTGATAGTTTTTCCAAGACACATTGGAGTGTTTTGCACTGAAATATTCCATCCATAGTCTGCTTTCTGCTATTTCATGGTGTGTTCTCTATGTCGCAGGTGGGTTCTGATTCTACTATATGTTTTAAGCTGGCTGATCTAGCCAGTTTGTTAGTTTTTTCGTCGATATTTATTCCTTGGTGTCCTGGTACCCAAATATTTTTAAACCTATTGTGTTCCCTTATGGTGCACCAATTTCTTGTGGCATTCTATGTAAAACCATCTTGGAAGTAAGATGACATGATATCAGAGTTTTAGATGAATCTTTAAGTAATTCTCTAGCATTGAGGTGCATTCACTTGTGAACTGACGTAGGCTACAAGCCAGTCTTTAGGGGTAATTAGGCTTGGCTACTCCATTCGCATCTTACCCTGCAACCCTTCATCCTTTCAACAAGTTTCAACCCTTTCAGTAAAATAACCTGGTTCTATAAATCTACAAGTTACATTCCTGATGTGCTTCCTAAACAAGTGCAAGAAATCGTTGGAATTACACAAATTCAAAACATTGGTCTTCGAACTGGATTAAAGGATGTATCGCAGGCACTCGCGTTTTACAAAAATTATGTCCTATATAATTCAAATAAACGTTGCAGGCCAGCCTTCTTTTTCCATTTTTTATCGGTTTTTCTTTTATATTTTTAGGATTGATACCTAATGTCAAATTCACAGTTTTTAAAAACTATTTGTTCAGATGGTTGTTATGATTTCTTTGTTGCTACCAATCATGGCCATACTTATGACTACTACTTAGTTCCAAGTACTGGCTACTGAAATTTAGTATAGTTGCCGGTCAGGGTGCAGGTTTATTTGCTTGAGTAAAAAATGTGTTCATTTCTTATTTGCGTAGGTATTTCGTCACTCTCAAAATTAAAAATATTAAATAACGGACGTTTCGAGGCAAAATGTGCCCTCGTTATCGACAATTAACAACTAAAAAAGAATAATAAAATTAGCTTTTTCAAGGAGATTGAAAAACCACCAACCTCCAATGAATTGCTTAACACTGACTTCAAAAAAAAAACGTCAGTGTCAAGCAATTGATTGGAGGTTGGTGGTTTTTCAATTTTCCTGAAAAAGCTAATTTTCTTGTTATTTTTAAATGTTAATCGTTGATAACGAGGGCAGATTGCCCCTCAAAACGTTCGTTATTTAATATTTTTAATTTTCAGAGTGGCGAAATACCCAAATAAGAAATGAATTATATCACGCCACAAACAAGTTTCAGAGACTATCTAAAAAATATGTGTCCTGATTTGAGCACAGGTGAGAACTGCCATTATTTTAGTTTGATAAACGATTGCGTTTCACCCATATTACTCTTGTTCGGTTGTGGCTCGTGATAATAGTATTTGAGGAGCCTTTAGTTTTTAACAATAACTAACCAATAAATAATAATTGACGACTTACCTACATTTACTCCATGTCTTAGTCCAAATATAGCAGTGATTCTTAATTTTAACAATTCAAAGAGGAACGCCATATGTACATAACAAAAACTATTCAAATACAACACAAGATGTGCATAAGTGTTGAAAACCGCAATTCGCTAATTTATTTATTAATGGAAAACAACAGAGCATGTAATGCATAACATCCAGAAATACATTTGTTCTTCTTGTAAATGTCCTCAGAAAAATGTCTTGTAAAATAGCGAGTTTCAACTCAATTTTGCAGATTGAAATTTATTAACGTTGAAGGCCGTCTAAGTTTTGTTATTTTAACCTATTCAGCTAATAGTAGGGTTCTTGTATAAAACTGCATGAAACAACCTAAATCGCGCAAGATAAATAAACACTCTCCAACTAGTCATAGGCGATTGTGTGATTTTTAAATCGTACCCTGAGTCATTATTACGAAAATATCAAATCTGTAAAGGCGCGACTTCGCTTCTCATTGTTCTGTAAGCATTATTACCGATGAGAATTAATTAATTTCCAAAACCGTGCTCGGAGCTCTAATGCATTCATTTTCAATGTCCAAGTACTTCCTTCGTCTTTTAGACGAGGGAAGAAAAATGAAGTCGACGATTCAAGCGGTAAATTTACGAAAGTAAAAACCATTACTTAATAGATTATATACACAAATACTTGATCGCCTAATAATTTTCCAATTGATGAAAATTTCCAAGAAATATTTTGAAACACCTAATAGTTTTGCGAGAATTATTGACCATTATTGTAATCATGTTCAAAGGAAACTGGAGCACTTTTGCAGAATACATACAGCAAATTATTTAAAAATTATTGGTAAAGTGCAGTACATTTTAAGAATTTTTTGTGCAAATTTGTAATAAATTTTTTAGAAGCTTCAAAGAACACCTCGGCAACCTGTAATCAGAGCTGGGCAGTAATTAATTACTTTTTAATTAAATTACTAATTAAATTCCTTTTTGTGTATTTGCCTTGAAATTTAATTACTTTTCAAAATACGGTAATTGTAATTGGGAATTGCCATTTTTGTTAAAAAGTACTTGAAAATTACTTTTTGAAAGTAATTAATTAATACATTCAATTACTCAATTACTTTTGTGTAATTAAATTACTTTAAAGTATTTAAATTACTTTACAAGTATTTGAATTACCTGTGGTAATTGAAATTACTCGAGGTAATTGAATTACTTTCTGGTATTTCAATTACTGAATTACTGACCTCGATTTGGTGCCAAATCTCCAGAACGCAAAAAATAAGATAAGTTACATATTAAGCAAACCACAATAAAGGATTCCCCGCGCAATAGAAGCCTAATTTATCTGGCGAGTCGAAAATAGCAACTATCGCATTTTGTACGACGCGTCACGAGCAGTGTTGCCAGATTTGGGAACAACTTCTTAATTCTAGGGGATCTGAAGAGGCTGTTAACAACAAACTTTAGTAAAATGTGATTAGCTACTTTTCTAGGGTTTTTACGTACAATTTGGAGGGAATATTAGGGTTAACATTATTGAATCAATTTAATTCTGTTGAAGGCATCGAACTTTAATAGTGGTTTATTGTTTGTTTTTAACTCGATAATCTGATCGCGGATACTATGCGTCAGACTTGCGCCTGAAAATTCCCTTATCATCGCTTCAGAAGGAATGATGTTTATGTCACGTATTTGTCATTATTAATCGCTGCGAATCCAAACCCCAGTCTTTGCAATACTTAGCAAAGTCGACAAATAAAGTCCTATTTTTTCTAATATAATTACAAAATGTAGCCAAAATGAAATTCGACATTTCTTCATATTCAAAAAAATATTTTTTTTTAATTCGGCAGTGAAGAACGTAGAAATCGTCAAATAAAATACGAGAAATGGGCAGTGAAGTAATCCATTGTTTTACGACTTTTTGAAGGCGGCTGGACGATAGGTAAACGTCAACCGACGTCAACATAACCTACAAAAGTTGGTTAAAATGTTGTAATTTCGCGATTTAAAAAGAAATGTACCCCACAGCACTGGAAGTTTTTTTTATCCCTCATGTGGGGCCTACAGACCTCGCAACTAAATCCTCAATCGTGATAAAAAGCTTAACTTCAGTGATAACCTATGTGGAAACTAATATAAAAAAAATATATACTGCAATGACTTCTGTGCACGAGATAATTAATGTAATTAACAATGTGTAAATAAAATAAGTCACCACACAATATTTAGTTTTACTATTTGCTATGATCAAACTGACTGATTAACTAATTTTGTTGGGTACGCCAAATTGAGAATTATTCTTATGGTAGTTTGCCCTTTATTTAATCCATTCATCTGATACAATAACCTCGCTAGCTCATTTGAAAACAGAGACATGAAAAGAAAAACTCAAATTCTCAGGTCTGAGGTTCCTAAATTTGTAAGTTTAAAATTTTAACGGTAAGCCTCTGAAAAAGTGGACTGGGGATCTAAAAAGGAGCGTACTGCGCCGTCGCTATTCTGAAATGACAAAATCTCTCACAAGAAGTTCAAGTTACCTGTCAGCTCGCGTATAAACTGAATCATCAAGCAATTAAATGAACAGATTTTTTTACGGTAAGATTTTGAATAATTGCGCCTTCAAGTAGCGTCTTATCGTTCTATTGTTTTTCAGGCAAATCTATCATTGGCCCATTCTAAAAAACGCTTAAAACTGCGTTTGTTTACTGGGACCTCCAACTGACGAATTGTTTCGCAAATCCTGGGAAAACACCTCGCCATGCACAGGAACTTTTATGATTTTCTTGTTCTCCAGGTCGTAATTAAGGTATGATGTGATTTTCATGCCAATCGCGCAGATAAAAATTTCACAATAAACTAACCTCACATCCGTAGGAGTCGCAACCCTTTTATGGTGATCTTGGCTGAAATCTGCGCCCCCGGATTGCTCGGACTGCTGTTCTGTGTTGGGACCTGGTGTGCGGCGCTGCCGGAACAATCTTGACACCCTAGGCCTTCCCACGATGCTGCAAATTGGTTCTGCGGGAGCTGGTCTCGTAGCCGTTTCTGCCGAAGTCGCCTCGGAACGAAAAATAATTTAAGTGCGTGGAAAATCTTGCCTCCAATTGTGCTTATACACTGCAATTCGCTGATCACGATGGTGCTATTTTTATTTAAATATTTTATGCCTTCTATTAAAATTCTTTATTTAAAGTCAGAGCAAAAATCAGGCAACTTTCACCAATTTATTCAAAACAATTGCTCCTCGGTCGTTTTTGACAAAACACTGTCTACAAATTTTACTTCAGGAAGTTCAACCATGTACAATTACACAACTTATAATATAAATTAACATATTTGATAATTTAATTACAATTTCTTACATACTAAAATTATTGTCTTTTGAATTGTTCATTTCTCATCGTTTTAATGCCCATT
This sequence comes from Agriotes lineatus, assembly GCA_940337035.1. Taxonomy (NCBI): domain Eukaryota; kingdom Metazoa; phylum Arthropoda; class Insecta; order Coleoptera; family Elateridae; genus Agriotes; species Agriotes lineatus. The sequence goes on from OW679195.1 coordinate 192,041,709, forward strand.
GTTTATCACTACACTGAATCGTTTTTTAATACAACAATATTGTCTCATTTCCTGCTATTTGAATTCCATCTAATTTCTTGCCACTGCAATCTCTTCAAATTCCCAAGTCTTGTATTTGCATGTAATAAAGGACTTGCCTGGCTTTTCTATGTTCTTTGCCTTAGCTTTCTGGTCATTCTTATTCTCACCTTTATCCTAAAAATGTTCATTTCCTATTCATTCCCTAATGACTTTACTTTCTACGCTTTCTTTTTTAAGCTGTGTCTAACTTGAACTTTCTGTGCCAGTTCCTAATTAATTTAGATTCGGCTTCTACTTTGTCCAAATCTATTATATTATGCTTAAAATTATATTGCTAAACCCAATACACGGAACTTGAGTTTCCATATTTATGTGCCTATTCAAATACAATCAATGTCATTGGCGATTTATACCAGTGTTATTATGATTTGGCAATTTATGTGAATTTTCTCAGATGCCTGCATTATTACAACTCTGTGCTTTAGTGATTTGATTTGTTATTTGCTTGTACTGCAATCAGAGCTGATTTGAGGGCTAAATACCAATGCAATACATTTGAACTTTCAAGTCCCTATACCTTCTTACTGAATGGACTTTGTACTAAGGTATATTAGGTTTAATCGGTTTATTATAATCCAAGGAATCTATGCCAAATCGGTGTCGCATTTTTTGGGACACCCTGTATAATTATTATTTTTGAATTTATTTATTTACTTACATCTTACTTCGAAACAAACTAAAAACCTTTGGTTTTAGTGAACGGTGCAGGTAGCTACAAGGTTTAATTATCAAAAAACCTTCAAAAGTGAAAGAGTATGTAGGTTACCATAGCTAACAAAACAAAAAAATTAAGCATTTTTAGATTACGATTACGAATCGACACAACACTAATGATAGTTGCAACTTGCAAGAAGGTTCTACTAAATAAAACTATATGACAATAATTTTTATTGAAAGTAATTGAAAAAGTAATTTATGTTGCACAATTACAATTACTAAGTAATTTGTAATTGAATTACTATTTCCTGTGAGTAATTGAATCTCTGGTAATTAAACTACTGCATTGGGCGGTAATTGGTAATTAGTAATTAATTACTTTTTAAAAGTAATTTGCCCAGCACTGCCTGTAATACAATTTCTAATAAATTTAACATTATATATCTTATCCAAACCTCACTTAACATACTCGTTCCTAAATTTTAAAAATCAAGCTATTGTATTACCACATTATTAAAAATTCCATTAATAAAAATCTGGTGTGATACACGCACACAACTTCCTTTTACAGTGATCTTATAATTGGTCAAAAATTTGATTTTAAATTTTTAAGCATTTGTCAAATTTTTTTAAAAAATTACAAATTCTACAAAAACGGTACAAAATAGAGCGTTAGGTAAAGAGACAAATTTTCTCTATAATTTTAAGTTGAATTCAAAAATGTAATAATATACCGGGTGATTTATTTAAAATAGAAGTTAATAAAAAAAAATAAAAAACAAAAGAAACCCATTTTAGAAGTATTCAACTGGAAAATCACCTATCTCACATCAATACACATTAAAAATGTAATGAAAATAAGAAGTTTGAAAAAAATCGTTATAGCCGTTTTTGAAAAAATCGAAAAAAATTTAAAAATCAGAAGAGTAAACACCTACTTCCGGGTATACGATTTTCTTCAAAAGCTTGCTGTCGCATCTAGATAGTACACAAGACTTATATACTTATGAAGTTTCAACGCCATACCTCTTTTCGTTTTTGAGATATTCTGTTCAGACAGACACACAGACAGACAGACCGATGAAAAAAACTATGTGTTTTGGGTTCAGGGGAGTCTAAAACGTGAAGATCTGTTGAAAACTCAATTTCGAATTTTTGGGGTGAATCCAATACTTCCTTTATTGTAAAAGGAAGTAAAAATCATACATAGAGTGCATCCAAGATAAGGAGAGTCAATATGGGTATCTCGTTAACACTACGAAATTTGTTTAAATGGGAAAACAATTGACTAATTAAAAAACTATCAAATTGATGTCTAGAAATCCTTGGTATGGTTTTACGATTTTGAGTTATCTGATAAAACTGAGAGCGAAGCTGGTAAAATTTCTTTATAGAAACTTTGGACTTAAAGATTATGTTCTCAATTTTATTTATCCGACATTTTGCCTCCGAGCAACCAGCATCAACTTCATTTATTTAAATAGGGTTCTTATTTTATGATTTCAAATTTTAGTCCTTTATATTCTGAATTTAACAATGTACAACACATTATGCTTTAATTACGTTCCGAGTAATTTTTGACGATCATCGAGGAATTTTTGGATACGGATCTGTATTTTAAAAAATTGACGTTTTTTGTTTGTAATTTTAATTACTGTTTATAAGTAAGAAATATAATCAGTAAATTAATTAATTACTACTCAAAACTATATTTCAACATTATACGTGATTAATAAAGATTCAAAACATCCAGTGTGGCCCATTACTTTTTATTTAAATTACAAAAGCTGAAACTACATATGAAATACTTTACGGTATCCAAAAACTACTTGATGGTGGTCCAAAATATTCTAAACGTAATTAAACCATAATGTGTGGTACATTGTTTAATGCAGATTAAAAAGGTCTAAAATTTGAAATCAGAAAATAAGAACCGTATACAGGGAATTTATTTTAATAGTTAACATAAGCGTTCCGTGTCTATGCCACCATTTAAGCATACAGGTCATTTCTATAGTTACAAATGAGACCAATAGATTAGAGCGTGTATTTTAAAAGTTAACATAGGACTTATACTTGTCAAAAAGACAATTACAAGTTATCCTAATGTATACCACTGAAGAAAAGATACAACACACACGTTGTTTCTACGTATCTACTTTTTAGTTTCATACCTACATTTCGGTAACAAAATTCAAGTTTCTTATTGGCAAGTACCTAATTTAAATTCGTATGTTAACTCGTAAAATAAAAGCTCTAATCTATTGATTTCATTGGTAACTATGGAAGTGACCTGTATGATTAAATGCTGGCATAGAAACGAAACTGCTATGTTAACCATTAAAATAAATTCACTGTATAAAAAAATGAAGTTGATGATAGATGCTCAAAGACGAAACGTCATATAAAAAATTTTAGAAGATAATCTTTAAGTCCAAAGTTTCTATAAAGAAGTTTTGCCTGCTTTGCTTTGATACTAACGCCAGAAAAAAATACGAAAGCTCGGTTTTTTAAGATAACTCGCAAACGAAAACTCATATCAAGGGCTTCTAGGCTTTATTTTGTTAGACCTTTAATTATGCAACTTTTTCTCCATTTAACCAAATTTGTATCGCTTACTATTACCGAGATCCCCATACTGGTCCTCGATATCTGTATATGCAATGGATCCCCGGATTGACTTTGCGATAGGTGTAATAAATCAACAAATTTTTTGTACGGTGTGGCGTTGGTCTTTTACAGTGTGGGCCTACTTGGTATTGTAACGTTTCGCTCCGATTTTAAATGCGAATTAATTATAATTGGATATTATGGCATTTAAAACTTCGCATATTTGACTTTATAAAAGTTCCAGTCCACGCGAGCCCGCCAGTGTGTCGCTGTGCGCGGCTGAAACAGAAAAGCGTCCGCCGCGCATTCCCGTTTCTGAGTAGATGCGAGAGAAGGGAACGTGATAACAAGGTATAAAATCAAACTTTTCCTAGAGCCGAGCACCAGAAATATACCAGAATTCTCTAGAAAATTCAGATCCAGCTCCCTGAACGACATCCCCGACCCGCTCCATTCAGTTCATAATTGTTTAAATTAAATCGAAGCTTACCTGGAATTCGGGGCGGGCCAATAATAGCTAGCTCATCTTCACGAAGTCGCAACACTTTGTTAATTTCAAATAGCCAAACATGAGATCGGGCTACGCTACGTTGAAATTGTTCAAAGTTCTATAACTGATTCGTTTCAAATAGAGCACACCTGCGATCGGGCTGCGCCTACCTTCAAGCCTCGTGGTTATTTAACCTCGGCACGCGCGCGATCTATCTGTTAACAATCCCGATAGCCTTTCATCACCTATAGATATAACAAGGCACATTCTGCAGTCGCAGTCACGCACGTGGGACATAAGAGAAACTCCGTCCAGGTGGTATTTGAAAACCTTTTTGCTTTCACTACATAAAATCACTGATAACATCGTGCTTTCATTAATTTAAGGAACTGACATTTGTTTACATTCGCAGTACTGCCAACCTCTGCCAATCCTCCTGGAAAGTCTCAGCGACTGTCAAACAGTTGAAAGCCGGAATCTCCCCTGCCAGTTGGGTGGCCTAACCATAACGGTAACCGAATTAAATTTTATTTTATACCTACGATTTGGAATAATTTATATATTGATATATTTTTACAATTAAGGTTTGATATGTACATAGTGTTGAATAAATGTAATTTTGGTTATTTGGTATTCTTTAAATCAGTCAAGGTATAAATATAAAGGGGACCTGGCCTATTCCGAGCAGCCATTTATAAGGGCAAAATTAATTAATGCTATTATTAAAAAAATATATCAGGAAGCGTTACAGTATAAAATGGATTTTTACCGAATTACAGTTCAGATGGGTTCCAGTTGGCAGAATATAAAGAAGAATATAAATTAATGACCACCTCTTCTGTAACTAAAACGAAAATTTTATTAAATAAAATATTCTAAATTCTATTCTATCTGGTGAATAATTATTATTGTTAGGGCGGGGCACTATTAAAATTTTTTTTACCGGGTGTTTTAATTGATATTGTTTATTACAATTAAACAATAAGGGGTTGTGTACCACTTGCTAAAACTGATACACATTAAAAAAATGTCATGAAAATTTTTCTAATTTTCCGAAAAATAGCACTTTTTGGGTTTTAACGATTTCGAAAAACGCTATTTTCCAAATTGCTACATTGAAAGAAGATATGGAGCAGCTAAGGAATACTAATAATACCGTAAGTAATAGCAGTGATGTGATGCAAGGTGGTCCACAACTATCACCGGCAGAAATATGCAACGAACTGGAAGAAAGGCGTAAGCGTGAATGCAATATTATAATATATAATTTACCTGAATCCAATCTGGACTCTGGGATAGATAAAATGAAAGCGGATTCATCACATGTGCAGCAGATTCTATCCGAGGCGTGCAATCTCAAGTACAACAATCTTAAGTGTTATAGACTGGTCGTTCTAAGTTTGAGGGAAGAAGTTTTCACGGTGCTCAAAAACAAAGTCAATCTTAAAAATGGAATTTCAGTTTTTGTTGATAAAACTAAATGGCAGCAACAATATATGAAAGAACTGATTTTAAAATTGAAGGCGTTGAATGACGATTCAAAGTGCATTAAATACATTCGCGGCCTGCCACAGATCGTCAACAAACTCAAAGGACAAAAATGACTTAATCACAATTATTCTAATACGAATTTCGATAAATCTCCTAATCTTCATATACTATCACTGAACGTAAAAAGTTTTTTTTAAATCAAAAATGAAAATGTTTCCCATTGATGCTGGCTTTTTGGCGGTCATTGTATATTAGTGATGGGCATAATCGGATGATTTCAATCATCGGAATGTTCCATTTCGGAATCTATATAAAATCGGAATATCATCCGATTATTTTACATTCCGTAAATGCAAGCAAGATAAAACGAGCGAAACAACAACAAGCGGAAGGAAGATGAAGTGCGTGCAAATTTGCTATGCGAGCACTCGCCGTCTCGCCATAAGCCTTTATCTGCGTTGGCATCTATTGTTTGGGTTGTAGGATGGCCAGTAAAACAATTTATGAGTTTGAGTCGCACAGTGGCATATAAGAGGAAATAAAATATTTTTTCAAATTATTACAGTAGTTACCTTAATAGACTTTAGGAAAATGGTAGTGATATTTTAAAGTTTAATGGCACATAAAGTACATAATAGATAGTATAAAACAATACATGAATTTGAAGTCTGTAAGGTGTACTATCTAATAATTAATCTACGAAATACCACTGCCATTAGTGCCATTCACGTATCATACACGTGCGCACACGGCGCGACCCGTCGTCATTCGCCAACCAGGATATAGCAGTCAAGTGAGTTAACACAACATTCCGTATTCCGTTCAGTTCAAATTGGCATTTCGTTTTCTCATTTTGTGTACCGAATAGTAAAATAATCGAATTCCGAAAGTTCCGAATTTTGTGCACCGAACAGTAAAATAATCGAATTCCGAAAAGTTCCGAAACGTTCCGAAATAATCGGAACCTTCCGATTTTTTGAACAATCGGAAACTTTCCGATTCTTCATTCGGGATAGGCCCATCACTACTGTATATACACTGCTCAACCAAATTAGGGAAACACTTTTTTGAACGCTTATAAATTTTCCAGCAAATGATAGAGGCAGATTTTTTTCTTGTTATATTGTTCTCTCGGCTTTTTTTAGTAAAGTGCAAAAATAATTATCGTAATTTCTTTGCTGGTTTTCTTCAAAGCAAACTTACGAAACTCATCAAATTAGTTATATGACACAATAAACATCAGTTTTTATTTGTTCACATCCTTTGAAAAAAAATGCATTATTTAAGTGACATTGAAGTCGTTGTTGTTTTGTTTGGGGATGGTCGATTTATGCTATATGTATCGAACCAGCACCAAACGAGTCCATCTATCGTCTGCAGAGCTTGGCATAGGTACCAAAAAACGAATAGATATTCCAGGAGTACTGTAGAATGTCGTAAAAGAGAAACTACTCCGGACAACCGATATATTATTAATTTTTGTCTTCGCCGACGAATTGGTAGTGGCCGTGAGCTACAAACTCTACTCTGAAATGCCATCGGTGTGACAATTTTTGAACAAACAGTTAAAAGATTATTTTGGAGGCTTTCACGGCCATTGTCATTAAGTAACAAACGACTTCCGGGATGGGACCATGTCATTATTGAGGTCGAAAAATTCAACGTTTCGCGCACTTTCGTAACGGGGTTCATAAGGAAGAAAAGCAATAGAGCACGGTAACTCAACGTGTAAACCACGCCAGAGGCGAAACTCTTTTGCAAAAAACCCAACCCAACCCGATAATGTGCGCGCTGAATTAAACCACATTCGGAGAGGTCTTAAGAACAACGGATACCATACTAGGGATACACAGTCCGCCATCAATTATTCTCCACCTTCATCCACGCCTACCCAAACCTCCAAAAAACCGATCCTCCTGCAGAAATAGTCTTGCTTCCCTATACCCACCAAATCACCGATCACGTAGGAAAGTGTCTTCGAAAACACAACATTACATCAAACCCCCGGGGAAAATCTAAAAATTCTTCCTTCAGCTAAAGACAAATTAAACACTATGGTATATAAAGTCCCTTGCTCTTGTAATGCTGTATACATTGGTGAAAAAGGACGTTCGGTAAAAATTTGTATCTCTGAGCATCAGCGCTGTCTCAAGTCGGGTCTCGTTTTATCATCACCCATTGCCGAACACCAACGCAATACCGACTATAATATCCTTTTTGATAAAACTTCCGTTATCTGCAAACCCCATTATTCTTTAGCAGAAACATTTGGGAAACCATTGAGATTTACAAAGACCCTATCAATCTCAATCGGGACGAAGGATTTGCCCTTCCTTCTATGTGGAAAGTATTAATTCTTAAACCCCGCCCACCGTCACTCAACAGCGACGGCATTTGCCCATAAATTCTCACCGGAGCTGAATAGGTTATGGTGTGGAGTGGCCTCAGGCGTTTCCCGACGTCTGAGTGCACAAATTTACATTGAGACGATTCTTCAAGAGCATATCGTACCATTTGTGAACAATTTCGGGGATGGCTTTATCCTACAACAGTTTAATGGTCGAATTCATACAGCAGATTTAAGAACAATCTTCCTCCTCGAACGAGAAATCCAGCTGAAGGTGCAGTCAGCCATGAGTCTAGACTTAAACCCAATCTAACACGTTTAGGATTTACTCAGCAGACGTATTAAAAAGCATCCTGCTGCACTCTTCATGGGTTGGCTGAGATCTTTGTAGAAGAAAGACGAAATTTACTATAAGACACGTTAAAATGTCTTCTTCGTAGTATGCCGTAACGGTGATCGGCTGTTATTGATGCTAATGCAGGTCACACGTGCTTCTAAAGCTCGGTATTCGGGCCCCAGGGAAATTTCCATTACATTTTAAGTAATAAAACACGTTTAGATTTTGGTAGTCCAATCAATAGTTTAGTGTTACTCGAGAAAATCGTTAAAGTAGATCATATTTGCTGTGTGTGCTGTATGAAGTAATGTTCAAAGAACAATATACCAAAGTTGATACTTGCATCTGTCTTTAATTTGAAAAGTCCTGCACAGCTAAAGAAGCGTTCCATAATTTTATTGAGCAGTGTATATACTGCCATATTTACAAATAGGGAACAATTCATGACAGAGCCTTTGAAGCTAAATAAGTTAATTTTTGAAGAAATAAGGGCAATGGTGAGAAATCGTGTTTTCAAAATTCAAGAAAACAATCAATAGGTGATTTAAAAACTAGCAGAAAGCTTGATATTAAAATGTGCATATAAAATAAAATGCCTTTAAAACAAAATTCATAGGGTTAAAACTTGTAACTTAGTTAAAATCAATCTAAAATTATTGCACCAAAGCAATCATTTGAGCTGTACTCTTATGTGGGGCATACGTACAATAAACACTCGTAATATGAAGTTTTTCATGCTGTCGAATGACATAAAATTACACTGTGTGTGAGCAGAAACAATAGTGTGTGAATTAACGGTAGTGTAGTACCGTGCATATGTTAGTCGAGTAGCAGTTGGTGAAGCACGAACAGATCACAGAATACCTGGAAATGGTTATCTACAGTCATGGACAAACAACTTCAAGTCGATACGATTTACTTTGACATGACTAAAGCATTTGGTAAGATTAATCGTTCTTTCCAACTTTCCAAATTAGCATATCGATATGCATGGGAATTTATTGCGGTGGATCAAAAATTACTTAAGCAACAAGACTCAACTAGCTACAGTTAATAGTTTTGTTTCTGAACCGGTTAACGTCTCCTTTGGTGTGCCTCAAGGACAGCAATTAGGCCTATTGCTTTTCCTAATATTTTGCTGTGATATTAGACAGCATATACCCCTATTATTTTTTTTATATGTGCTGATGACATTAAGAACCTCAATATTATTATTAATAATTATTACAATTCTCAGATACTTCAAAATTACATAAATTTATTTTTTGAATTCGCAATGAACTCACTGTTAATACAAATAAATGCTACTTAATCAGATTTACTGGTAATTGCTATTTAATCAACAGTGCCTATTACGATAATTCCACGCCTTTGCAGTTATCTCCTCAGGTTCGAGACCGTGTTATTTTTTACCTTAATTTACAGTTCGGTGTGCATATAGAGTTCATCGCTACTAAATCGAATAGAATGTTAGGATTTCTCCTTCATTCAGCTAAAGATTTCCGTTCTCCCATCACTCTTATCACTTTGTCTGGTCGCCCCAATATGACATTAGTATTAACCGAACAAATATATTAAATCGTTAATTCATAAATTCCCTCAACATTAACCCACACTATCCTCTTTGTCTTCTAGACAATTCGTATAAGATCTTTTAGTTGTTTTCAAACTCCTAAATGGAATTATGAGTTCCAGCACTTTACTCACCAGTTACGTTTCTGCGAAGCATAAAACTCTGACACAAACTTACCTATCACGTGTATTTGCCACTTCTTTTTAAGATGCATTAAGCCCTCGTTAAATCCATTTTTGATGTTAAAACTCGCATTCAAACATTCCATCTTAAATAATTTATAAATTGGTTCAAGTTTTGTTTTTGTTATAATTTAGTTATAGATTGAGTTATAGTTGCAGTATTTTTTGTTGTAATTCTACAATTCCCTTTTTATTGTATGCCATATTCCAATAGTTTAAGGAGTTCTGCAATTGGGCGATTCTTCACCTATTGGATACCCGCTAAATATTTTCGTGTATTAGCATGTATTCCATGTGAATTTTGATCAATAAATAAATAAATAAATATTCTTTATGGCTTATCTTTCGGTATATCTCGACTACACCCAATGGTTATGCTTGCAACTGGGTCACGGTAAGTCATAGAAGTAATTTTATTACATTATTTAGTCTCTGTGGCCCCTCTTCGGCTTCCCTTCGTAAGGTGGTAATTTGTTTATTAGATCTTGGCATGAATATTGGACACATCGTTTCATTTGGTTCGTTTTAAGGCAAAACTATTGCAACAAGACCAACCATAAAATCACAATCAACTACTGCAAAAACATAATTGCCAAATAGTTTTAAATTAATGAAAAACATTAGGATTGAGCTAATTTGATTCGGTGTTATTATATATAATATTTTTTTTCTCCAACCACACTGATAAAACGTCATATTGTCGAATAATTTTGTATAAAAAGTAAGCCATTTCGGGATGTTCACCAATTACCTTGGCAACTGTACACTTTTCGATTCATATTTGCACTAGTACAAAATGAACGCAAGATAGGGTTTTACATGTTAAATTTTAAATAAAAAACAAACGCTTCGTCAATATTCGGCATTCACTGTCGTTGTTGTTTATTTTCCCCGTATAGTGATTGTTTATTTGAGCCATGCCAGTTCTGCAATATAACCTACAATGTTTGATTCTAAATAAAAAGTCATATTACCGAATTTATGAGTAGTTGGCGAAAAAATTGTATGTTTCATTCGCACAAAAAATGCGTTTTCGGGACGCGTAAGACTCGCCTGACTCCGCTGCGCGTCGTCCGGCGATCTGTCTTACTTGTCCCGAAATCATGCATTTTTTGTACTAATGAAACAAATAACTATTGTTATCGTGGCGTTTGATAGACCACTAGAATTCAAATAGGCATGCTTTGGGGTCCCACAACATATTAGCACAACGTCACGTTGAAGTCGATGTTCTTTACATCCAAAATTTTTATTCTGCAAGTAAGTATATATATATAAAGGCTTTCATTCTTTAGAAGAATATTGCCACTTCTTTCCGAAGCATGAATCCATTTATTAGGGTGGATTAGTTCCTTGTTTTTCCTTTATCTTTATCCCATTAAAGTTTCTTGTGTGTTTTTGCTTCTTCTCCTATTTTCCTCCATATTTTCCGATTTTTTGCTTTCTCTCTCCAGTCTCTTATTTCCATGTTTCTTAGGTCTCTTATTACTTCTTCATACCACCTATTTCTTGGTCTTCCCCTCGGTCTGTCTGCTTCGGGCTTCCATGTTGTTATTATTTTTATAATTTTTGATTCATCTGCTCTCATTATGTGTCCAAACCATCTGATCCGTTGCGACTTCATTACTTTTACGATGTCTTCGCCTCCCATTATTTCCAGGATTTCATGGTTCATATAGTGTCTATATTCTTCATTTTCCAGTTTCTTCGCTCCCACTATTGCTCGTAATACCTTTCTTTCAAATATTCTCAGTTGTTCACATTCTTTATTAGTTGGGCACATTACTTCTGCTGCATATAACACTACTGGTCTAATTAGGCATTTGTATACTCGTATTTTAGTTTTTATACTTATTTTGTTGCTCTTTAATAAGTTGCGGTTTGCATAGAATGCTTTAAAGCCAAGTTGTATTCTTTCCTTTATTTCTTCGCTTCGGTCGTTATTATAGTTTATTTGCACACCCAGATAGCTAAAGGATCTTACTGTTTCAATAGTATATTTATCTATTTTTACTTCTTTAATATCTTCTTTCTTTCCTCTTTGGCATTTCATATACTTGGTTTTGCTTTCATTTACTACAAGTCCTATTTCACCTGATGCTTTTTCCAAAATTTTAAAGACTTCTGTTAATTTATTCCACGATCTTGATATAATGAGTATGTCATCAGCATAGGCTATTATTTGTGCTTCTTTATTTCTTATTGTTCCCTGTACATTTACTTTTCGTATTATCCCTTCTAATGCTATGTTGAACAAAGTTGCTGATAACGCATCTCCTTGTCGGACTCCCATATTGATACTGAATTCTTCAGTTTGCCCGTCTCTTGTTTTTACTATTGCTTTTGTGTTCTTCATTGTTAGTTGTATACATTGTCTTAGTTTTTCTGGCACCCCAATTCTTTTTATTATTTGTATAAGTTTTTGTCTTTTAATTTTGTCGAATGCTTGTTTATAGTCTACAAATAACAGGTGTAAGTCGATTTCATGTTCATAGCATTTTTCCATTATTTGGTGTACTACATGTAGTGCATCTATTGTCGATCGTCCTGGTCTGAATCCCATTTGATATTCACCGATTTCTTTTTCTGTGTGTATTGTAAGTCTTTTCTGGATTAAGGTTGTAAATATCTTATACATTGTGTTTAATAGTGAGATACCCCTGTAATTTTTGCATTCTTCCAAATCACCCTTTTTTGGAATTGGTATGATTATTCCCATTTCCCATTCTGTTGGCATTTTCTCTTCTTTCCATATCTCTTTAATCAAGTTGTATAATCTTTTATGCAATTCATCCCCTCCACACTTCTACATTTCTCCATTTATTTGGTCGCATCCAGGTTCTTTCCCATTTTTTATTTTTGTTATGATGTTTCTGATTGCCTCGTAGGTAGGTTCTGTTGTTATATTTTCATTTTCTTCTCCTTCTCTTTCTTCATTTATTTCCTGATGTTCATATTTTTCTTCTTCCTCTTCTGTTTCATATAGCAGTTTATAAAAGTGTTCTCTCCATATGACTCTCTTCTTTTTCTCATCGTATTCTGTATTGCTGTGTTTGTCTTTTAGTCCCCTTGTTTTTACTGGATACTTTCTCTTTTGGTCTTTAATTTGTTGATAGAACTTTCTTGTGTTGTTATTTTTATTTTTCTGTTTTAGCTCATCCATCATTTCATCCATCCAAACCTTCTTGCTTCGTCTGCAGATCTTCTGAGCTACTCTTTTATTTTCTTTGTATCTTTCTAGATCCTCTTCTTTTTCTGTTTTCAACCATTTTTGTCGTGCTTCGTTCTTTGTGTTTATTACTTTTTGACATTCGTCGTTGTACCATTGCTTTTTAGTCTTGCTTTCCTTGTATCCAATTGCTCTCTCTGTACCCGTTAGTTTTATTTTTCTGATGACTTCCCATTCTTCCTCTATATCCACTTTATGCTCTTTTCCTTTCATCTCTTTGTTAATTTCTTTCACGTATTTCATTCTTCCCGCCTTTGTATACAGTTTTTCGATATTCCACTTTTTATATATTTGCCTATCAATCTGGTTTTTATAGTCTCTTTTAATTTTTGCCACTATCATGTAGTGATCTGTATCTGCGTTTGCGCCTCTATATGACCTGACATCTTTAATTATCCTTCTGTGACTTTTGCTTATTAGTATGTGGTCTATTTGGTTACCTCTATTTGTTCCTGGTATCATCCATGTTTCCTTATGCATTCTTTTGTGTTTGAATTGAGTACTGCTAATTGTCATATTTGTTGCTATAGCAAAATTACATATTCTATTTCCATTGTCATTTGTCTTTTCGTGTAGTGTTTGTTTTCCTGCAACTTCCCTTACATAGTTTTCCTTTCCAATTTTTGCATTTAGATCTCCTAGTAAAAGCAACGTATCCTGTTTTGGTACCTTCTCATATATCTGTTCCAATTCATCATAGAATTTATCTTTTACCTCCTGACTATCGACTTCTGTAGGTGTTTATACGCAGATAATTGACATATTTACAGGTTTCATTTCAATTCTTAAGTAGCATATTCTACCATTGATAGGTTTAAAACTTATTATTTTTATTCTTCTGTCCACTATAAATCCTGTTCCATTACTGCCCTGCTTTTTTTCCCCTGAGTATAATATTGTGAAGTCCTTTTTGGTAATTTCACCTTGCCCTTTCCATCTTAGTTTCTGAATAGCTGCGATATCTATTTTATATTTTTTTATTTCTTTAACTATTTCCATCATTTTTCCTGGTAATAACGAAATCATGCATTTTTTGTACTAATGAAACAAATAACTATTGTTATCGTGGCGTTTGATAGACCACTAGAATTCAAATAGGCATGCTTTGGGGTCCCACAACATATTAGCACAAAGTCACGTTGAAGTCGATGTTCTTTACATCCAAAATTTTTATTCTGTAAGTAAGTACCTAGCTTTATAGTACACAAAAACAGTTTTTACCTACGCCTACGGTAGGTAGCGTTAATTTTAGATTTAATTTTATTCTCCTCGAAACTGATATAACAAAACTTTAGCTTACTCTTCACCTAATTTCCATTTTTACTCCACTCTAGAAATTATGAAATTGAGATCCTAAAGTCAAGCAAATGCGTCAAATTCTAGTTATTATTAATAAAATACGTAAAATGCCATGATAAAAAGTTTTATTTTGTGCGGCAGAAACTTGAAAAATTTTTCAGCTTGCAATTTCCCAGCGACTTTAAGCTATTAACTGCAGCGGAACCAAAGAAGGCGCAGTCAAACCTGTCCGAAGTCACTTAAAAGAAAACAAATCAATCTTTCGCCAAAAGTGCCGATGTCCCTCAACGAGATGTATCCGAGGTGTCGGACAATTTTTCTTAAAATGCATTCCCCCTCGATGCCAATCAGTGCGGGGAGCATTGTCTTGAATGTCAAAGCTGTTTTAGCTGCACGCACTTTCCATTGCAGATCTGCCTGTCGGTCAGTGATTGAAGTCTGACAGCAGATAGTACTGGAAATTCAGAAGCATTTTATCGGCTTTTATTAAGAAACTGGCAGTGTCTGTGGTGGGAAATGTCAAACACTGATGTATACGTCTCATGCTTAGAAGAGAGGCTGGAAATAAATTCTATTGATCAATTTAACATTTCGACGTATTTAAAACACAAACCACTTTCTTAGTCGAGTTCGTTTATGATTTCTACCTCGTCGTTTTTTATTGTGCATTTTTTAAATCAAAGCTACGGGTATACTCGGCGTAGCGAAAAAATAAAGTAGAGCAAACAACCCAAATGGCACATTAGAAAGCTGACTCGATCACTATTTTGATTATAATTACTAAAGGATCAGTAATGGCGATTCTTATATCCTTTATCTAATAGACGTGTCTGTCTGGGACGCAGTTTTGTCTGTCTGGGACGCCGTTTTGTCTGTCCGGGACGCTATTTTAGCAGCCAAACCGTAAGAGATAGAGAAAAAAGTTATTAAAGTTATATGTTTGGAATAGTCATGTCAGGTCAGGAACCGAATTTCAGTCACGTGACACTTCCGGTTTTCGAGAAATCACAAAAAAGGCCGTTTGTCAAATAGAACGCGTATTAAATAAAAACTGTTTCAGCAGCCAAACGGAGCTGTGACCCTCTGCGCCTTCAAACGTCGATCGGTTAGGCAACCACTTTGACACCTTCCAGGTCTGGGTACAGTTTTTATTTAATACGCGTTCTATTTGAAAAACGGTCCTTTTTGTTTTTTTAAATGAGACATTTGTCTCACTGGACTGCTAGTTTAGAAATAATTTCAAATAACATTAAATAATGTTTTGAGTTGATAACATAAATAAAAATTTCTACCAACTTGAAAAGCATGAAATTTGTGCACTTGTAATTGCATATTTAAGCATGTAACCTGGCTCTTGCTAAATCTCACTATTGGCTGGACATGGAAACTGGAACTCGTTTCGAGATGCAATACATTCTAAAACCTTTTTTAAGTCAGCTACTTCATTCGAACCTTACCGGTAATTTAATTATTTATAAAGCTTCCTGCATTATGAGTAACCGCAGGAAACAAGTTCGTAGTCAAGGACGTGGAATAGTGTATAGCGTTTACAAATGTATGACGGAAGAATTAAGTGCTCTAAGTCAAATAGCTCGAATAGAGCATAGATCAAAAATAACACTTGGTGAATATTTAAAATTAAATATAATGTCTTTAACTAATTACATTTACAAATGAAAAATAACAAAATGCAATGTATATTACAAACGAGAGGGTCGTTGCGTCAACAAGGGGTTGCTCCTGGTCACCGGTAGGGCTGCAGCACGGAAGCGGAGCGGTCTTGTGGAATGCGCTGGCCTAGCGAACGCTACGCCCCTGGGCGATGTCCCGGAGTGGATCGGCCCGAGCATCAGCTGCTTCGCGCATCGACTTCGGAGAGAAGGTCATCGGCCGCATGCACCAGTTGAGATTTGTTTACAACAAATGCTGCGAACACTTCGGATTAGAAATTGTGTTTTGAGAATATACCTGACGACGTAAGAAGCTGTGGGAGTTCGCGTTCGATGAGCCGAACTGGACCGGGGCCGCCGCGCGATTTGCCGGCGTTCACGGCTTGAAAATGTGCAGCGGCCGGGCTCTTGGAGATTTTGATGTTCGAGCGAATTTGCGGCCTCAAACTGCGGATTGCAGTGGTGCAGAAACCTCCTTCAGGGGGCTTCTGGAATGGTCCCAGGATGTTGGCGGTAGCTCTTAAGGTGAGTCCCTTATCGCATAACCTCTGTACGTGTCCAGCCTGGCGGCGACGGGATATTGACAACTTCCAGGTGTTTCAAAACTTGGGCAAATTAATACAATCGAAATGCGGCTTTTGCGGACACAATTAATATGAGCGCTCGGGTCTCGAACGGCAGACGGGACGGTGGCGGTGATTTCGTTCAACGGATTACAGGAAAGTTAGTTTACAAATTCCGCGGTTTCGGCCTTTAACTAACAGCGGTCTGGTTACACGGGATGCGGAGGGCATTAATTACGGAGCCGCGGTCTCGGTCTAACAATTAATGACGGTGGACGGGTTTGATAAGGACCTCCAGGTTATCGGTATGTTCTCACGGACTGACAGTAACCATACCAGCACCGTAAGAACCTTTTAGCCGATTTTTACTTTGCTTAGACAGTAACCTGCACAGGGCAAAAGAGTAATCGTTTCAGCGGGATTGTGAGAAGGCTTAGGGGAGGACTCCAGGATGGAATCTGTTTTTGGGAGCTGCCATGTGCTCCTTTTTATATGTTCAGCGGCTCCCGGTCGGCACTCACACTCCCCACTCTGGCGGCGGGCGAAAACACTCCTACGTACCAACCTGGCCGTCCGCGCAGCGGCTACTGGTCCGTGCTATCGCTTCTTGGGACGGCATCGAGATGCAAACGTTTGATAAGGCGGCGAATTAAATTCCAAATACGTTTCAAGTATCTTTAGAATTTAAATTCATAAGCGAAACGTTACAAATACAGTTAAGCGAATTGTTAGAGAAGCTGAACAGAGAGATGGAAGAAAATTTACTACGTTACACATTATACCAAATTTCACGATATTTGTCACTTCACATAAGTTTTTTATATTCTGTTTCATTGAATTCAGTATTTCTGAAGTACTGGTGAATATTTACAGTTTCCTGTAACACGCGATCTTGGTGACATATGTTATAAACCTTCGGTTGTCAGGAACCACACTTTCTAGGGCATTGAACAGACTCGTTGTAAACAATAAACGCAAACGACGCTTTAAACACTCACCTTCACGGCGTGACTCTCCAAACATGACGTGATCCGAAGCTTTTTTTGAAAATTCATATTCAGATAGAACATAATGTTCAAATTTAAAACCAATAAAGAACCAGCATTAGAACTAAAATCCCAAAACAAAATATTTTTCGCACTTGAAATAATTTACATGATCTGTTGCAATCAGAATAGTAGATACAAAAAGAAATAAACAACAATTGACTACAATACCATACAACAAGAAATAAATACCGATTTCTCTCGAAAAAATGTCTTGCAACCGTCTTCAAAGACATTACTTTAAATACCAAAAGCTGTCATTGAAATTGACTTTTTCCTCACTGATACGAGCACAAGAGGTATATATTGCTAGGCAACAATTTTAATTCCTAGGTTTAAACGTACTATTACGTCTAAGGAAGTAAAGGTAAATTTTATTTGGTCGCATATAAATGCAGCTACACAACATTCACAACCCAACACAAGTGAGAAGTTCTATCGCTGCAGGCTGCCACACAGAAGTACAATGACCTCTAGCTCCAGCTCCAAATCTTCCACATGGAAGGGCAGCGGGGGAGCGAGGCACCCTGCAGTCTTTTATTCGTTACTAAATATTTAACTCGAAACGTGAATTTCGTCTTGGAAATTTTCACTCGCGCTCACTCACGTTGACGGCCCATTTTCAAATATTAATCTAATCTAAGTAAAATATGTTTATTTTCAAATATTATTAAAGTGACAACTTATATGACTTGATTGACAAGGTAAAGAATTTGATTACAAATGCAATCAAAGGTAAAGGTAATACTTTATCTGATTAGGCATATAAGGTTGCTATTGTTGCTACTTTATCTGCCTAATCATATAAAATAACAAAATCAAACATTTTAACAATACTGTTAAAATTTATCTTCTGGGCTATTAAAATTATACGCCGCTTCTTGTTTTAAGCATTTATGTACAGCAATTTAACTTAACGATTTACAAAAACACAAGAACTATTAATATGGGACACAATTTATTTATACACTAAAAGGAACTATTTCTAACAACAAATACACCTTATTTATTTACACACGACTTCAACACGAATGATTTATATGGCAAGCGTCGCACACTTCAAAGCTAGATTCGGACTGCCCGCTCGCCCGCTGCGCTCGCTTATATATATCGCAGGGGATTCCTTTCGGAGCCTTCGAGATATTCTCGACTATTCTAGCAATGCTGACGTATCGCGCGCATTAATCACCGAGGTCGTTCGCGAATGATCTGGAAGGCTGACTCATCTGTCTGCACGCGATAAGGCTCGAAGGTCGTTACACCGCCCCCGCCTTAGGTTGTTTTGTCCCAGAACGAGTTGCACTTGTGGGGGTTCGATGGCGGTATTTGCAGGCCGTGCCCTTCTTGCATACGGACTGGCTGAAGAAGTAGCAGTCCACCGTGGGCTCAATGCTTCGCAACGGGCTGTAACAGCAGACCTCGATCTGGATGC
The DNA here is from genome assembly GCA_940337035.1 of Agriotes lineatus. NCBI lineage: Eukaryota > Metazoa > Arthropoda > Insecta > Coleoptera > Elateridae > Agriotes > Agriotes lineatus. The sequence goes on from OW679195.1 coordinate 192,060,716, forward strand.
CGGTCCGGTCGAAGACTACTTCCAGCATGCTGCGTACAACCCTTCAGTCCAACGAATCCAGGCCGCATCCTAATTTCGCCGTTCTTTACCATCTGCTCCTTAAGGTCCAAAAGAGCAGACCAGAGATCCTGGTAACTGGGTTTTTTGTACCACAACCTTTTCGTCACCAGGTAATAAATGGAGCTATTTCCTTCATTCAGCTGCAAAGTTCTGCCAACCTGAGGTGCCTGCTCTCGCAGCTGGTCTAACCGGCCAAACTTCTCCCGGAAAGCAGCGGCGATCCCCTTAGACATCCGGAGGTCCTGGGCAACGCAGTGTGCCAGGGATTACCGCCGCAGCGTGTCGAACAGGTCACGCTGCACATCTGTAGTGACCCCAAATGGCGCGGTCTTCGTACCACACCAGGATGTATTTATTTCCAGATTCGGTTTCGGGGAATGGTCCAGCGATGTCAATGGCTATCCTCTCGAACGGACTACCGACGTTGTACTGCCGCATCGAAGCTCTACGTCTTTCAACCGGTCTGTTTCCTGTAGCGCAGGCTTCGCACCTCCGGCACCACTCTCGGACGTCATCTTTGCAGCTCGCCTAGTAGAACCTTTCTTGGACCTTCTGCAACGTCTTCTTTAATCCAAAGTGTCCCCCAGAGGAACCATCATGCAGGTGGCGCAGAACCTCGGCCACTCTACTTCTTGGAAACATTAATTGTGATCTCGTTGCCCTACCGTCCTTATCTTCCAGGATTCTGGTCAGGACGTTGTTGTCCAGCTGCAAGGAGTCCCATTGCACCCAATAGGTCTTCACCGTTGGGTTGGTGGCGGAAACCTCCTACCAGGTAGGTCGACGGCCATCTCGCTTCCAGGCTATAACCGTGCCTAAGTCGGGGTGGTTCTCCTGGCTGTTCTGCAACTCGTCTTGCTCCCACGAGTCGTCGACTACAGTACGATTGATGGGTACCGCACGACTCTCCAGCTTCGAACAGTGACCGCAGTCCGCAGGGCAGGGCCTCCTGGATAACGCATCGGCGTTGCGGTGGGCTGTGCCAGGTCGATGATTTATTTCAAAGTCGTACTCTTGTAGGCGCTCGAACTACCTAGCCACCTGTCCTTCAGGGTTCTTGAACTGCAGTAGCCATCTTAGAGCAGCATGGTCGGTGCTCAGCAAGAATCTTCTGCCATACAGATATTTATAAAAATGCTCCACGGACTTGACGACTGCCTGAAGCTCCCTCCTGGTTACGCAATAATTCCGCTCTGGCTTAGACAGGACCTTGCTGAAATATGCCAGCACTTTCTCTTCTCCATCTTGGACCTGGGACAGAACACCACTGATTCCGACATTGCTAACGTCAGTATCGAGGATAAACTGGCCTTCCTAACGTGGATAGCAAAGCACAGGTGAACTGGTTAAGGCAGCCTTGAGCGTCCCGAAGGCCTCCGCGCACTCAGCACTCCATTCGAACTGTCGTCTCTCTTCCGTTAGATAGGTTAACGGTTTTGCAATGTTCGCAAAGCCCAGCACAAACCGTCGGTAGTAAGTACAGAGGTCCAGGAAGCTTCGCAGTTTATGCTTATCCTTCGGGATCGGCCAATCCTGCACTGCCTTCACCTTACTCGGATCTACTGCTACTCCCTGGCGGGATACAACGTGCCCCAAGTACTGTACCTCCTTCTGGAAGATGTGGCACTTCTTTGGACTTAACCGCAGATTGACACCTCGCAGTCTACCGAGCACTTCCTCCAGGTTTTTTCAGATGCTTGTTGAAGAATCTACCCACCACTATGACGTCGTCCAAGTATATCAGGCAGGTCTGCCAAGATAGACCATTCAGGACGGTGTCCATCTGCCTTTCAAACGTGGCGGGGCATTGCACAAACCAAACGGCCTGACGGAAAACTGCGAGAGACCAGTTCCGATGGTAAATGCAGTCTTCTCCCTGTCCGCAGGTTTCATTTCGACTTGCCAATAACCGCTCTTCAAGTGCGTCGTGAACCATTGAGAACCGGCGAGCGTGTCCAGGGTATCATCGATCCGTGGCAGAGGGTAGCTGTCTTTCTTGGTCACATGATTCAGCTGCCGGTAGTCAACACAGAACCTCGTTGAGCCATCCTTCTTCTTGACAAGAACCACAGGGGAGGCCCACGGGCTGCTGGACGGTTCGATGATCCCTTGGTTTCGCATGTCCTGGAAAATCTTTTCAGCTTCTTCCCGTTTGGCGAGGGGCAACCTTCTTGGATGTTGGCGTATCGGTTGAGCATCCCCAGTATTTATTTTATGCTTAACTACGTTGGTACGGCCGCTGGGATAATCTCCGCACTCGAAGATGTCTTGGTACCGGGCTACCAGATCTTCGATCTTCTTCCTTTCTTGTTGGCTCATGCCCTTGCAAGTAGACATCACGGTGTAAATTAATGCTTTTGGGCAGCCCTTCGCCTTGCTGCCGCTGTCACAAGTAATCGTTCTGACAACGGCGGAGACCGGTGTGCACCTTCCTAGGATTGTGTTTTTCCTGAAGGTTGCCGGTTCCCTGTTGACGTCCATCATCCTTACTGGGACCTTAAGCCCAGTCTTTACCAACGTCCTCCCAACCATAATACCACGAGTGAGCTCTTTGTCATAATCGGGTTCAATCATGCGCACTACGTGGCCCCGGAAGTCTCCATCCAGGTATGCATCCACAACCCTCTCGGTTCGTCCCGGCAGAGTAACATCTTCCGCCAATACCACTCTTACTGCGTTCTCTTCTCTTGGGTGTAGGGAAAGCTCCTTCCCACCCACGTGCAACATGCCGCGTCGCAGGTCTAAAGTGAACCCGCACTTATTCATAACATCCATTCCCAGGATGAACTCGTCCGCAATGTCAGCAATCAGGACCCGATGCTTGAGGGTTTGATTCCCAATCTTCCATGTCTTCGTCGCTCCAGTATCCAACAGCAGAGATCTAACTCTTCCATTTATTCTCGCTTCAATGAAAAGGCTATCAGGCCGGCGTTGCACGGACGACACATGGATGGAAATCTCCGGGGCATGACAATCACGAGTCGACTCTCGCCCCTTCTTGTCGACCCGTATTAGTTTTCCGACGGCTCGTCAGATGCTCGGGCTCCTTTCTTCGGACAGCGAGCCCTAAGATGACCCATCTCTCCTCAGCTCCAGCAACGGGGCCCCTTCTCCCTCGTCTCCTGCTTTATGAGTCGTCGCACCATGTCCTCCATGGATTCAGGCGCCATTTCTGTCGTAGCGACATCGCTGACACGACCATGTCATCTGGAGGCACTCCTTGCCGCTTGAACTTCCAACGCATGGGCTAAGGCCTCTCCCAGTGTCCTATGGCGCCCCAGACGTACCGCTTGCTGAGTATCGGCGTCTTTCATTCCATCTATAAATGTTTGGACTGCTAGCTGCTCCAGGAAGTCCTCCGGCGCCGATGGATATGCGAGCCAAACCAATCGAGCAACGTCGGCCTCAAGTTCTTGCAGAGTCTCCGCCGACTTCTGAATTCGGTTCTGCAACTGGGCACAATGCACATGCTGAAGATGACTATCGCCATAACGCCGTTTCAGACAATTTACCAATTGCTGGAAGTCCTCCTGCTGATTTTCTTGAACCATTTGCAGAATATTCAGGACATCCCCTCGCAATGTCAGAATCAATGCAGTCGCTTTGTCTGCCTCTCCCCAACCATTCGCGGCGGCTGCGGCTTCAAATTGCTTTAGGTATGTTGACCAAGGCGTTTTCCCATCGTAAGAGGGCAGTTTCATACGCAATCCGGATGTTGCAGGCCTCACTGGGGCAGTATCTTGGGAAGGAGCAACCTGAGGGGTAGCAAATCGCGATAAGGTAGGCTGATTTACCGCAAGAGGAGGAGAGAATCCAGCAGATTCAAAGGGAGTTGGTTGCCATTGGCCACTTAGTAACTTGGTAACTTGTTCCTGCAGCTCCAGTACGTCACCTTGAAATCTGGTTACCTTTCTCTCCATTTCCTCCTGAATATCTCTGATCCGTTCTGCCAACTCAGCATGGCTCGCTTTCAGTTCTTCCTCAAGTTTTTGGACTACTTTTTCTTGCGCGGCTTTCAGCTCTTCCTGCGCGGCTTTCAGTTCTTCCTTAAGTACTTCCTTAAGATCCTCTTGTGCTTTTTCTGCCTTCTTTTGGCCGGCTTTCAATTCTTTTTGAGCTTTATCTGCCTGGTTTTGGCCGGCTTTCAATTCTTCTTGCGCCTTCTCTGCCTTGTCCTGGCCAACTTGCATCAGCTGGAAAAGTTGGCTTAATTGGGCCTCCATCTTGCTGCTTAAATTTATTATTTGACTGTCGTTTATCGGTACTTGTTAATCAATATTTTTTTTATAGCCCCTGGTACAAAACTCCGACACCTGACGCCAAATGTTACGATTTATCTTCTGTGCTATTAAAAATTATACGGCGCTTCTTGTTTTAAGCATGTATTTACAGCAATTTAACTTAACGATTTACAAAAACACAAGAACTATTAATACGGGACACAATTTATTTATACACTAACATAAACTATTTCTAACACCAAATACACTTTATTTATTTACACACGACTTCAACACGAATGATTTATATGGCAAGCTTCGCACACTTCAAAGCTAGATTCGGACTGCCCTCTCTCCCGCTGCGCTCGCTTATATATATATCGCCGGGGATTCCTTCCGGAACCTTGGAGATATTCTCGACTATTCTAGCAATGCTGACGTATCGCGCGCATTAATCACCGAGGTCGTACTCGTATGATCGGGAAGGCTGACTCATCTGTCTGCACACGATCCGGCTCGAAGGGCGTTACAATACAATTTAATTATTGGTTGTTATTTGCATTCATCGTAACCATGGAAAAATTATTTCTAGCCTATCACGATTCTACCTAAATCTTAATTTTTCACATTCCTACTAAATTATTGCTTTATAATTTTGTTACTGCTATGTACTGAATTGACTGACAGTTCATTTACCTTTAACATTTCGCTTGCTGATACCGTGCATACCGATGAATTTTCTATGCATCAACCCACTCTCAGAGCTCAGAAAGAATTAATAGTTATTGTTTGGGAATAGAATATGATATTAATGTATTGAAATATTTTTAGTATTTTTTCCTCTAAATTATTTTAGATTTTTGTACCGTTGTATGTAACCCCGTAAAACAACGTTTCAATAAAGCTTACCCATACATACATAACCTCAAAAGCCATGAGTGCAGGTATGAATCTGAGATAATAATGTTTTTATTATAACCAATTGCAATACCTTTTTATGAACGATATAAAAATAAGTCTACAAGAACTTAATTATGACAGTAAAAAGTACCATTGTTGTAAACACTAAAAGATACAGTAGAAGAGTGTTTGGAATCAATGACACTCGGCATATTTTCATTTGTTACAATGTTTTGTTGAATTTTACTGTTACCTATTGCAGCAACATTTGTGTGAGAATTGGCTTCTGAAACGCTTGAACAACTTGGTAAGTTTAAGTTTGTATGTTGAGGTCTAAGCATTTGTCCCACTTTAATTCTCTTTGTAGGGTGGCCTCCACGTATTCTTCCGCCACCGTCTACGACTTGCAGCTTCCATGGCGCTTTAAGGTCAACAAGTCTCCACCACGATTGGCCATTTGTGTTGCACTAGACCTCCTAAAGCAGTGGCCAGTGTAAAGTTCAGGTTGCGGTACCTAAAAAAAGTGGATTTTTTTTTGGACACTGCCCATGGTGTTGACGCCAATTGGATTTTTGGCGATCATAAAATACAAATAGAAAAGGTACAAAATAGATTCTTAAGGTATTTATATTTCAAAAAATACAAGTCGTATTCTAATTACTTAAATACCAGAACGATAGAGCTCCGTAGGACATTTGAAACTTGAAATTTGAAAAATCGCAGACAATTTAGTGTGCTAATGTTTGGTTATAAATTATTAAACAACATGATTTATGATTCTAAACTTCTTGCTTTGCTAAATTGCAAAATCCCTACTAGACCCTTACGACCGACAGCAATTTTTGCTGTACTTTCACAACCGTTTAAGCGTAATTCGCCTATAACAGTATTTTTGCAGCTTGCCATCAAAGTTATGTCTGTTACTGTTCTGGATTTTGCTATGAATGTTTGCAACTTTACCAAATTATTAAACCAGCATTTCAATGCAGTAAGTTGTTCTTAAAATATATAGATATCAATCTTCTTGGCTGCCTTCTCAGGTATATAATTTGTTGCATTAGAGATTTTGTTGTTGAGATATATATGATGTATATATATATATAACCTCAAACTTATACGTGTACAATTAACACACCTCCCTCAGAACTAATGGGAAGGGAAAAAAATAAATAATACACAAGGCTCTAAATTAAATACCACACAAGCTCAATAAATAAAAACCACCTCAGGTAAAAAATAACAAAAATTAAAATTACTCAAAATTCAGTATACTAATTACAATTGACCCCCATTTCTAGTTCCTACCCGATAAACTGTCCAACATAATTCGCAACACTAGAGTATGTTCATCAACCTTATACTAAACAAAACACTTACCTACCAATTAAAAATTCCATCTAAGTAAGTAAATCATTATCAGCATGCATTATTAAGTCTTACTAATCAAACCCGTCATTTTACAGATTTTCCAGTATAATTGTTCAAGGAACCAATTTGATGTCCTATAATCAAACTCATCCTTTTTAAATTAATTCGAAAAATTTTACATTTTATTAATTTGAAGAAATTGCTACCAGGTAAAAAAATGTGAGAAAATACGTATTCATTCACCAATCTAATCTATTGCTCTCTATATTTTTACAGATTTTTATGCACATGTATCTTCAATTATGTATCTTTTTAAACACTAATATGTCTGATGAAGCAGAAACAGTTATCTGCTAAACGTTACGTATCTTGTAAAGATTTTTAAATTAAATTTTAATATGTGAAACTGACTAATACTGATTATTTCCTTTTTATATAATATTAAAAAGGAATAATAATACACAGTAATTTATAAATATCAATTTTGGCCCATTTTCAATACTATAACCATAGGTATTTGTCTATTTCCAATTAACTGTATTTGACTGATTATATTTTTCCGATAACTTCAATTAATATTTTTAATATACCACACCACCTAGATATGTTTAAAGGCCCTTTTAAATTTGTATAACCAACTAATAATACAAATTTAAGGCATTAATTTCTATTTTTCATTAATCAAAATTTGTAATTTTCAATATACATGTCTGCTTTTACATGAGTTGTTTTTGTAACTAATTAAACAAAATATTTTTCATTCATGTTAGATACAATTCTTATTGCACACTTATTTATTTTAAATATCCTATTATTACATGTTATTAATTCTTATCATTCTAACAAATACATTTGTCAATTGTAACCTTGGCTTGAACTTTATTAAATTTTTCTGTAACCATTAAATTAGTATATTCAATTAATATCAAAATCTCCTCTCTCATTGTCTCAATTAAATTTATTAATAATGTTTAAAATTTAACACCCATCAAGATTTAATTATAGCAATCTTCCAAATTTATTCCTTTTAAATATTTCTTTATTGTAATTGATTACACTGCCTCATGTATCATAACAATGTATGTTTATATTTGTATATTTATATGTGTATTTCCTTACAATTTATATTGCTACTGTTTTTTATAATTTTTTTTGTAAATTCCCTTGTAATGAGCCAACGTCTGTTTGGCAATAAAATAAAATAAAATAAAATAAAATGCAAACTAGAAAAAGCTTAAGCTGCGTTTGTTAAAATGAAAGCCTTATTCATAAGTCATGACTTGGATATACGTATGAAAATAAAACTACTGCGCTGTTACATCTTTTCTAGTTTAGTATATACCGTAGAATCATGGACCGTCAATGAAACAACAACAAAAAAGTTTGAAGCATTCGAAATGTGGCTACCCATTATCAAAATTACCTAAATACGTTTTTTGTTTAATTTAAGTGCAATTTAAGATAAAAAACGATACGCAAGGTACGACATGAAAATAGACTATAGTATATTACATACCGACGTGGGAAGTGTTTCATTACTGTGGAAAGATTAAATAGTTTACCGAGATGCGTAGCGTCAAGGTTAACTTTATCTCGAGACAGGAATGAAACTTTTCACCGTGGTATGTATACTATTTTATTCGGTTTTTGTCATTATTTATTTAATTAGGTAAGCTTCAAATAATACTTATTTTTAAAGCAGTTTAATAAGTCACTTTAACAAAGGAAACTGCGACGCTGTTGCTAAGTAACATGACAAGTTTATTAAAAGTGACGTCTGGCTAGCTGCGAAAGTAAAGTAAACAATGACTCACTTTCCTACTGTTTTGAAGGTTAGAAACGTACCTATTATTAACCGATTGTGAGTAAAAATTGTTACGTACTGGCCATATATATTTTGTCGTCAGCTTCTGATATAAATTTATTAATTTCGTATTCCTTCAAAATTTTGGATTTTTTTGGTGTGTACCCTTCAGAACACCGTTTTAAAAAGGCTTGGAGTTTGTGATATTTCGAAATATCAACATTCATGTAATAGTATTTAACATTACTAGCTTGATAAGAGGGTTTTTACTGGTGGACAGAATGATATGAATGGCGAGTCAAAGGCGAGCCAGTCACCTTCTGGAGCCAGTAAAACCCGGTACCTTGCGTGTATTGTTGAATATTCCATTTGTTCCTTACTTTTCAAATGTATTGTTTTTATCAACGCCTTTATTGCACCGGACAAATGTTACCAACTGCCTCGAAATTTCCTAGATTTTGTTTTTTTGTTTTGTTTAGAAATGTGGCAAAGTAAAGGGTGTTTTTTTAGAGGCGGAGAACTTTAAATTGAAATAAAACACAGAAAAATGTTTTTATTATCCATAAAATTGGCTTTATTTGAAAGATAATTTTTTGGCACTACTGTTTGCATATGATTTTGGGAATGTGACCGTCGCGACTGGCGCGTACATGGCGTAATCTGGAAAATAAATTTGAACAATTTGCAAACGTTGTGCCGGCGTGAGTCTATTCATGATGAATTGCCAAACCACACTAACCTCAAAATAACTGAGAACTGTCAAATCGGCTCCCACAGAAAACAGTGCCAATTTAAAGTTCTGCGCCTCTATAAAAAAGCATCTGACGAACGATTAATTTCAAGAAATGGATATGTTAACTGGCCACCTCGTTCGTGTGATTTGACGCCATTAGATTATTTTCTTTGGGGATATGTAAAGTCTACGCTGATAAATCGGAAACAATTGATCACTTAGAAGCCAACGTTCGGCGCGTTATTGTCAAAATACAGCCTGATTTACTGCAAGCCCGAAATCTGTTCAAACAGTAATGCCAACCCTGTGTGGGGACGGGTTAGAATATTCCCACGGCCCAAATGAAAAATGCCAACGGTTCCGAAAGCGAATGACGACAATTAAAGTCACAACGGTGGCTGGAAGCGGAAGAGCAATTTTCATTGCGGTGCCTGTACCCATATTGGGCGGCAGCGCACAGCGTCTGCCTCCAGAGAAGCGGCTGAAATATCACTCGCCAACCCGCCTAACAAGCGTGGCGTTTTAATACTAAATTACCCCCAGCGACAATAAATATACCGAATTTTAAAGTTAGAGTACCCCAGGTGGTTGGGGTAAATTACCCACAGTCCCACACCGCTACGGCGGTTTTCCTGAAGGATTCTGGGGGAGGCAAAAATTCGACAAACAATAAGAAGAAACAGAGAATAGAATGTACTAGAATGAACATATCCACACTAAATGTAAGGTCACTCTGCTCGGAAGATAAACTGATACAATTAGAGGAAGAACTGAGGTACATCAATTGGGATATTGTTGGTTTGAGTGACGTCAGGAGGAAAGAAGAAGAATTATTGTCACTAAAAACAAGCAATTTACTATATTATAAAGGGGAAAGTTGGAATATCGTCAAGGGTTCTATATGTTATTATAAAGCTATTTAATAGGTACAATATTAAAATTGTTCAGGCGTACGCACCTACCTCCGCATATCCGGATCACGACATTGAACAGTTTTATGAAGACATAGATAAAGCATTAAGCCAAGATAAAGCATATTATACTCTAGTAATCGGGGACTTTAATGCAAAGTTAGGAAAACGCTAGATCGGTGAAACATGCATAGGAGCACATGGAACTGGAACACGAAACGATAGATGGCAGACATTAGTAAATTTTCTCGAACAACACCAATTAAAAGTCATGAACTCATTCTTTCGGAAAAAAGAACATAGGAAGTGGACATGACAGAGTCCTGACAGAAAAACAAAAAATGAAATAGATTTCATTATTTCACAACACAAACGAATTATATGGGATGTGTCTGTACTTAATATAATTAACATCAGTGACCACAGAATGGTCAGGGCTCGTATAACATCCAATGCAAAATTGGATAGAAAAAGATTATTTAACTGTGGAGCTAAAAAGATAGATCCCTTAGCAATACGTAAAAAAGAGGGAAGTTATAGAAGTCATCTAGAAACCGCTTTTGCAAGGAATCCAGTTAACGAAACCGCAAGTGTAAACGACCTTAATAACTACATCATTCAAAATATCAAAAAATCTGCAAATATTTTAACTAACAAGCCAAATAGTAGGAAAGGATTCACCAAACTTACAGAAGACACAAAGAACCTAATAAGCATAAGAAACCAAGAAAGGTCACATATGTCAGTGGAAAAATTAAAACAAATCAACATATAAGAAGACAAGTAATAACGGACACCGCGGAGTACAACGAGAGAATCATAAGACAAATTATCGAAGCAAATAAAGGACCAAAAGTATTTAGGAAACAAATAATAGAGGGGAAAAAGGAAATTACAGGTTTAATAGACGACACAGGAAACGTACTACACAACCACAAAGATATCTTAAAATACATAGAGGAGTTTTACACTGATCTGTACACCTTTAAAAGAAGAAAACCACCTCCCAGTCCTAGAGATAAAAGAGCAGCCTTGACAAGACACTACACTGAGGACCTACCAGCAACAAGTAAATACGAGATCAAACTAGCCGTTAAACAGACTAAAAGTGATAAATCCAAGGGACCTGACGGTGTAGTAATAGAACTAATACAAATGGGAGGGACAGACCTCCTACATCACTTGGAAACTCTATTTAACCTTTGCCTGGATACAGGACATACACCCGAAACATGGAAACATTCCAATATAGTGTTGATATATAAAAAAGGGGACAAAAGAAATTTGAAGAATTACAGACCGATCTCGTTGCTGTCACACATATATAAACTTTTAACGAAGGTTATAACAAACCGAATTCAAAACCGTCTGGCCGCTTTTCAAACACCCGAGCAAGCAGCATTTCGACAGGGTTACAGCACTATAGATCACATTCACACAATACGACAAGTGATGGAAAAGGCCCATGAATATAATCAGCCCCTATATTTAGCCTTTGTCGACTATAAAAAGGCTTTCGACACTGTGGAGCACTGGGCAATAATCAATTCATGCAAAAGATGTAGAATTCATTATAGATACATACAACTAATCCAAAATATATACAAAAATGCAACCCTCACTGTCCAGATCTTTGAAAAAACAAATCCAGTTTTTTTTCTTTCTGCGATGACGGGGCAGTTTCGTTTGCAGCTAGCTTAACCGAGCTGCAAACGAAACTGCCCCGTCATCGCAGAAAGAAAAAAAAAATCCGGTAAGACGTGGAATTAGACAAGGAGATACCATCTCTCCCAAACTTTTCACAAATCTATTAGAATACGTATTTAAAACCTTAAATTGGGATCAATTGGGAGTTAACATCAATGGGAAATACTTGTCTAATTTACGTTTTGCCGATGATATCATATTATTAACAGATAATATGAAAGACCTAAAAAGAATGATATTAGACCTCGAGAAAGCAACGCAAGCGGTTGGACTAAAACTGAACATCGACAAAACAAACATTATGTCAAATAAAGAAGATGCAACACCGATCGAGATTGAGGACAAACGAATAGAGGTGGTTAACGAATATATCTATTTAGGACAAAAACTGACATTTGCAAGTGATCCCCAAGCAGCAGAAGTTGAAAGAAGGATAAAATTAGCATGGGTGGCATATGGAAGACTGAGGCATGTGTTCAAAACATCAACATATCCTCGACACTTAAAATCTAAGGTGTACAACCAGTGTGTTCTCCCAACTCTAACTTATGCCTCAGAGACTTGGTCCCTCACGGAAACCAGTATAAGGAAGATTAAAGTAACGCAGAGGGCAATGGAACGATCGATGCTGGGTATACGACTACAAAACAGGAAACCAAACGACTGTAAAAGGAATCTGACAAGAGTCGAAGACGTAGCGCAGCGCATAGCAAGTCTAAAATGGCAGTGGGCCGGACACCTAATGAGAAGACAAGACAACAGATGGAGTAGGAAAGTGACCGAGTGGAGACCAAGAATCGGAAGAAGAGACCGTGGCCGTCCGAGAACTAGATGGCGAGACGACATCAGCAGCGTAGCAGGATCACATTGGATGCGAACTACCTCTGATCGAACAGCATGGCGACAGCTTGGGGAGGCATATGTCCAGAGATGAAATGTTTAAATGCTGCAAATGATGATGATGATGATGAATGCCAAAAAAATTACTTTCAAATAAAGCCAATTTCATGGATATTAAAAACATTTTTCTGAGTTTTGTGACGTTAGCGCCGGCCGAAATTATTATTTACGATTCAAAATGCGTTCGAATTTGGTCGCCGCCAAAACTTCGTCACAATTCAAGGATAACATCGCAGAGCGCGAGTTTAGGCGAAGAAACCATCGAGGTGCGCGGGCTCGCGGGCGTTCGTCTTCCGACGCATTCCCGCCCCAATTCCAGCACAGATGGAGGAGATGGGTAATGTATAAATAGACGCAGCACCCACTGGAAAAGTTACCTTTTGACTTTCAGTCTTGGAACCAATCTTTCCCAGAAATTCCCGAATTCCTGCTAGAGATCAAAGTGGCTCATTGAATTAAATGCCTGAGGTCTCCGCCGAGTCAATTCAGGAGTTATCTTGTCTAAAACTCAGACGTGGATCGTTGTTTTATACGCCTGTCTTATGGTTTAGATACTTTTTCCCTTCGAATTCGACATTGCCTAAAACTCGTACGTGGCTCGTTGATGTATACGCCTGTTAAGGGTTTTAGGCCTCCTCGAAACCGCTTCCCGAAAACATTCACGTAATTCATTTAAAAAGCGAGGCCCCTCAGGTCTTGGCAGAAACTTAAACCATTTGTGAGGTTAGGTGCCCGCAACGAAACCCCCGTAATTACCGTACCCGTAAAGATTCAGAGCTTCACTCACCTGGAGGAATCTCGTTCTGCAGATTTTCTAAGCCTTCCGCAGTGCCCCAATTAACAGTATATAATCTTCCCAAGATCTAAGCCGAAAATTGTGAGGTTAGCTTTAAACTAGAAGTAATTCATGTAGCTTAAAGGAGGTTTTACTCACCTTGAATAACGTAACTAGAGAGCTCCCAGTTATTATCTAGAAGCCCCCTTGAATTTAAGTAACAGCTTGAAAACGCAAATTTGGCTTAAAACTCATCAGTTGGCACAGATAATATTTAATTCCGCCGTCTTTTCACTTATCACACGAGAGTTTACGGGCACTGCAGGATAGCTTCGACGCACCGGGATTACGCCTTACATCAAGGTCAATCTCGACACCCCCGAAATAAAAACAAATATAACTTTATTTCATGTCCACGATAAAAGTAAATAAACTTAACCTGGTTTCTGTTTCCAGTTTAGCCGAGTAGAGGACGCTCCCCGAACTGCGAGCTCTCTCGTTCTACGCACGAGATTGTACGACCGAGGAAGTATCGTGGCTTGCCTAACCCAGTAGGCGCTAAGAAAACATTAAAATCCAGATCTTTTATTTGAAAATACATGGAATATTTTAGTTATTATTTTAAACTGTAAATAGGTATATAAAATAAACCGCTTTATTTGATGTGTACTTGATTGTATATTTGAGTTGAACAGACTGAACCCTGGCATCTGGCTATCTGGCTGTAAAAATTCTCTTTGAAAATTTTATTAACAATGGTAATTATTTATTGCTCGAAAATAAGCAAATAATTAGTAAGATCAGACTGTTATAGTTTTATTTCAATTTAAAGTTCTCCGCCTCTAAAAAACACCCTTTAGATAAAATGCTGTATGATACCATGTTTATAAGGCATTTTGTATCACTTACTCCTTTAGGGCACTCCTCGTTTCGTTCGTTTTACCCTAAACCCGTGCATGCTAAAAAATGCTTCTTTTAAAACTCGGATCATAATATACTAATTGAGCCTTTCAAGTTTTATTCGTATTACACGCTTTTCTAAAGAGTTTATTGTTGTAACACTAGCAGTTAAATTACTTATTTTTAACAAAAATGACTACGCCATCATTTCTGTTTATATTTCCTTTCTTATAATGTGTTCAAAGCTGTTAATTATCAACAATAATTTGAAATGTTTCTGTTGAGACAATGATATCTAAAATGTATTTATCTAATGCAGTGATTCTCAAAGTGGGCGATACCGCCCCTTGGGGGGCGCTGGAACGATCCAGGTGGGTGATAGTAGCCTCGGGTGCATTTGGGGGGCGGTGAAAGCTTAAAGAAGAAGGAGAAGATAAGAAGATTTAGAAAAACCGTTCGTACTTATTTCATCTGTTGTGTAACATAGTGTAACATTATTTTACAAATAAACACACAAAATGCAAGTTACAGATTTATTTATCCCAGGAAGACTATTTACAATTATTAAATGTTTTTATTTTTCTTTATACCATTTGTTACTTTTATTTATTCAGTCTGTTTACTAAAATTAGTTTACCCTCCGTTTCTTTAATTTTACTTTATCACATCCAGAAAGTAAATACCATTATAATAAAGGGTTTTTAATTATTCAAATTTGTTTCTACTCAAAATATAGGTTACAAATTCAGAAAAAAATTGGTTATTTTAAAAATATCATTTTCTCTAGCAATAATAATTTATAACAAATTTCTATATGATATATTTTATTATAACATTTCATAATTGACTTTTTCAGATAATTATTTGAGCTTGGCTTTCACTTTAGTTATTCCGATTGTCAATTGATACAAATTAAAATCTAAGCTCTGATGTTACCAAACAACTATCCCAACTAAATCAACTTATATGCTCGAACCTTCTTAATAAACTATTCACCATTTAGCAGTAACTGTATCTATAGTATCATTCATTAAACAATTCTCAAATACGGATGGGGCCATAATTATATATAACAGCAATGAGATAACATGAATAACAAAATAGAATGCTTGAGTAAGAAAGAGATGGCCATACGAAAAAAATATTTTAGTAGGCATGTTTAGTTGACAAATGTCATAATTAAATTAAGCGTTAAGCCTTCTCGAATATTTGTTACTATGTTTATCTCTTTCTTACTCAAGCAATACGAGTTATTTTCTTGTTCATGTTATCTCATTGCTGTTATATCGAGAGATCCAAAAAAAAACTGTTCCTCAGCGGGCTGTGGAAATTCAACGTATGAATAATATGTTGGTGACACTGTACGTCAATGTCAAATTCGAGGTTAATAGGTTAGGATTTGCGTCATTTTGTGTCATAACTGACGGAAAACCTAACCTGATAACCTCGAATTTGACATTGACGTACAGTGTCACCAACATATTATTCATACGTTGAATTTCCACAGCCCGCTGAGGAACAGTTTTTTTTGGATCTCTCGATATATAATTGTAGCCCCATCGGTATTTATGTTGTACTTTTAATGTATAAATCCCCCCTTGTACAGTCGTGTGCAAATAAATCTGGGACAGTGTGTTTTTCACATGCAGATTCAGTTAAGAATTTGAAGAATATTTCCATGGATTTCATCTTATCAGAGAGAGTTACGGGTTTCAGTACATGTTAAAGTTTAATGTAACTCTTTCTGATAGCAGCAAATCCATGGAGATATTCTTCAATTCTTAACTGAATCTGCATGTGAAAAAAACACTGTCCCAGATTTATTTGCACACGACTGTACTTTTTAATTAATTTATGCTTTTAAAATAATTTTCTACCTAGAAATACTCTTATAGATAATTATCAGTCTCAAGAAGCTACCACTACAACATCTTTCTGTTTGTTGGGGGCGCTGAGTAATTTTTTTTCTGAAAAGGGGGCGGTAAGCCAAATAAGTTTGGGAACCACTGATCTAATGAATGCAGTATTATTATTCATCAAAATTGTTTGCAATGCTCCGTATGTTCAATTGCAATATATTGGTTTCATTATGTTTTAATAATTCCTTACATTCTAACTTATTATCTAAAACAATATTTTCAAAAATGGACATATTTTAAATTGACATTAATTAACAGAAATCGTATTACATAAGATTTACCTTTTCTTATTATGCCGCACTAAGTCGTTGGAAGTAAGAACACGTATTATAGCCGACGTATCGCTACAACGCATAAAAGTTTTCCATTCTTAAATGAAACATATTTAAACACTTTCTTATCTTTATCCGCGCCATCCATTTCCTTTTTCTGCCATGTCTCATAAAACGATAATAGGGAGTCATATGCTCGTTTGCATATATACGTTGACCTTTTAATCGGCTTTTGATTTTTACATTTATTGAGATATTCATCCCGGTTCATCCTGTTTGAAAATTTTACATTAATTGGGCGTTTTTCATAACTTTTAGTGCTTCTTGAATTTAATGTGTACAGCCTCTAGATTCGTCTTACAGATTTGGATACAACACTTCTTCCAACATTTATTATCATATCAACCACCTTCTCTCCAGCTCTACTTCAGGTACCACATCAATTTGCAAAGTTATACCTAGTATCGGGAATATTGGAAATTTTCCTCCATTGCACTCTCCAGCACTTGTGTTTGTTTTTGTATTGTCTTATATTTATTGGATATATCTTCGTTATTATTGCGCAGCTTTTTATTATCTTCTATTAAACTGTTGATTAAAGTAGTATACTCGTCAAGTTTTTTGAACAGAATTCCATGGATTCTTGGAAACTGTTGATTTTTGGAGTAGACTGCTGTTTCCTTACTCAAAGGTACTTCTTATCACATTCGTGATTATTGTTATCAACTCTGGGGAAATTTCAGATGGTTCCCGCATTGTTGGAGTATAGGGATTCAGTTTACAGCCGGGGCATCTCTGTACTGTCTTTGCTTGCATTTACTCGTAGATAATGATATTTGTTTTCGCAGCCTTTGCATTTAACAAAATCACTACTACACTGATTACTGATTGCACTTATTCATCATTTCGGCTTAATATGCACTTTAAGATGACTAGTTTTCATGGAGCGTCTTATTTTTAAAAATAAAATCGTTAATTCAAGATAATTTTAAAACTACTAAATGTCACTTAGAAATATTTTACATAAAACCCCTCAATTAAAGTGTTCGCATCACAATAACTAGCCTACTAACACTAAACAACTAACAAGTTCTGTCAGTGTACTGTAAGCAAGAATTACAAGTGAGGCAAGAAACATTTACACCTATTCAAAAATTAGCGAAAATAAAAAACGTCCACAAACGCTAACCTACTTAGTCAGTTGGGTAATATTATTAAAGGGCTGCTAATATTTTAATAAGGACATCTGACATCACCAAATTTATTTGTATTTTCAATATCTTAATTGCTCGAAATTATTTTGTATTTTTAAGCGACCGGATAATTTTATGATATGCTATAGCGACTAACGCGAGAGTTTTTGAATTTCAAAGCTTACACCAAAGCAAGCGGAATCCGGATTCAGAGATAATTTAATATCTTCTTAAAACGGCAGAAAAGTGCCGGGAAACTTTTAATTTTTTATAACTTCGGGCCGTTTACTTCTCCTTAACCTCATTACAAGCGAATTTAAACAAAGAAACTTAATAAATTCGGCGTCTCTTTTTAAATTAGCGCACGTACGCCCGCTGGAAGTCGGCATCCGAGATGATTTATTAACACTAAAATAACTTGAGGTTTTTCTGAAATATGTGGCACCTAGGATCGGCTCGAACTTGCTGGCAAATGGGGATGAATTTTTCATCAACGGTTTCATTCAAGTTTCAGAGTCACGGAAAATTAACTCTACATACGATGTCGTGCAAACAGTCCGGATTTATACAGCTTGTGTATCCGCTGACATAATCTAGACCAAATGGTCGCACAGTAGATGAATGTTTGCATTTGACAGTCATATTTTTTCTGTTTGTCGTGCATACGCGATTCAATTAATTTCCAGCAAAGCAGAAAAATGTCAGGCATGCTACATTTTGTGCGTAATCTCTGTGTTACGAGGTTATCAGTTACTGCCACCGACTTTTGGCTGTTTATTTTCGGTAAATGGGGATTTTATTAGCGTGCGAGGGACAGTGGCGTATCATTCTGCAAGGCATGTACATCTGCTACGGGATACAAAAAGTGTTTAAAAACAAACCTCTTTAACATTGTAAATGTTTAACGAATTAGATGTGTGACAGTAATACGAGATTCCAGTAGCGATTTGTGTGATGCTTGGAAAGTGTGCAATTCTCGCGAATTTTTGCAAGTTGTACGTATTGCAAGTAAATGTTGTTACTGTCATTCAGTGTTCGTCATGGGCGAACTTTCTGAAGTTGTAAAAATGTAAGATTCAACAGGGCGAAAATATGAGGGTTGAAACGATTTTTTGAACACGGAAGAGTTCGGTGCTGTTACATCGCATACTTTTTGAAAGATCCAAATGTGATTTGGGGCCAGTTGGAAAGAGGATGAACCGACACTCATCGTTGCTGTTTTTTTTTTGGGTATGCGATGCACGGGGCGAAGTTACAAGGGTGTAAAGATAAGGTGCGTTTGTAGCCAATTGAATGTTCGCATAAACAGGGTGAAAGAAAAAATGTCTAGTTTTGTTTTTGGCAGTATGTTAATAAATCTATGGGTTTTTAAGAATTTTGCCGCACAGGTAGATTTGTGGGTTGCAAAATGGGTAAAATGTTATAATTATCAGAAAAACCTTAAAATCAACGTTTGCGTGAAATTCGCTGTTTGGAGACTTTCTACTGGTGGATTGTGTTTTTTAAGAGAATTCGAAATGCGGTTGTGAGAGGGGGTATTTTCATTATTGTCTCAATTTTTAAATAATAAAAATGTACAATTTTGTTTGATTCTGGCCGTTTGTGAAATCGTAAATTTGCAAGTAAATATTAAATAGCGTGATACTAATAGAATGTCGGATTGAATTTTTCTCTAACATGAATAATATTTCGTGGGGATACGGTCATTGCCGCGCTGCAGTTGCTAACAGACGATGATAAAACGGTAGACGGCCGTTGGCAGGGTGGGGCTGTTAGTGTCAGCTATTTGTACTAAAACTTAATGTGGGATCGTAAAACAAAATGGAAGGGACTTTAAAAATATAAATACATATGTGAATACGTACGGGAAATGCAAAGTTACTCAGTTTAGACAATGTAAAAGCTCCCCAAACAGCAAATTCTTTTAAAATTTATTTATTGAACAATTAACACAAAAGTAAGATACATATTGATTAAACAACTCAAAGATCTATTCGCATCCAATACCTTTTTCACATTGCTCCGTTCCTCCTAATAAAAGCAGTACCATCTTTGCTCCAGTTGTTATATTTGCTATTAAAGCACGTTTCATGAGTAAACTATATAAACTATAAACGATAATATGTGGAGCTGCCGAGCGGATGACTTGTAATTCTCAGAACTACTAACAAATATAATAAAGAATGACCCATATAAGCAATATATCTTCTATAAAAAGCTTTAATAGAATATAGAATTGAACATCTTTATCTAATTACAGATCAATATTAAATTTTAGAAGATACTGAGAAGGTTCAATATTGTAGTATGTATTATTTATTAATACTCTGCTATGCAGTAAAATTTCGCAGTAACGTTTCGCGTGGCTTATAATAAATAATAATAATAAAGTTGTAAAAAAATTTAAAACCTTTCTTTATTTCTATCCCTTGTAAATTTTCCAAATTTTGCAAATTTTATGCCAGACTCGAAAATTAGTGTGGTTGATTTTCAATGCATTAACGTAGGTTGATAAATTGCAACTTCTGTAAATTTATTACAATCCTCTTATTTAGCGTGAAAAGATAAAAACTTCAATTAATCATCATCATACCTATATAATAATGCACAACACTACAGGCCGTGTTTACATGATAAAAAGTACCATGGTTACATTCGTACGTTTCTATTTTCGGAGTTTTGTAAACAAACGTACAATTACTTTCAATAGTGATATTATTACAGAAAACAATTACTTATTATGCCTATTACTTGTGTTTTTTAAAACTATTGACACAGCTTCAAAGGCAAGTCCAGTTTGGTTAATAATAAACAGAATTCATATCTGCTTACTGAACGCTACCAACGACGAGCGTCTCGCGGCAGAACTGATCTTTCCTGCGAGATGGTAGTGACATCTATACTGTGGTGACATAGACCGATCTTAGCCGTTGACGTTTAGAAGTGAGGTTAAAGTTTCGAATTTACATTTATTATTTATATTAATTATTAAACTCAAATCAGGGACGAAGATATTATTTGCGAGGAGTGTGATACTAAATTTACCCAGAAGAAAAATCTATACGCTCATATAAGAAGAAAGCACAATAAGGATCCTGTTACACCCAAAGTTGTTGAGGAAATTTGTGATATATATGGTAAACAGTTTGTCAATAAATCTAATTTGATTCGTCATCGACAGCAAGTCCAAGGAGATACCGCTGCAAAGGAAGATAATACCCAAAAGTACGGAATTAAATGCCCACTCGGAAATTGTTTTCAAAAATTATGCAGACCTGCGAAACCATTTGTCAAGTGTACATAAAGTGTAAATTGAGTATAATGAATTAGAGTGTGAATCTTCTTCAGGTACGTCATTAATATCATTTGATATAATATAGTCATTCATGATACATGTTTTCCAGCATTTCACCAGTGGAAAGACCAAATTGAAGGACGCACTTTGTCATCGTATGTACTTCACACTTCATCTAAATTGCTGGCTGATGGCAGTAAGAAACAATATTACAACTGTCATCGCTCCAATGACTACGTACAAGAAGGAAATGGTTTAAGACATATAAAAAGTATTGGAACAAATAAAATTGGGAAAGCATGCCCTTCAAGGATTATATAATAATGGCGAGGCACTAACACCCCACGAAGGAGCTTGGCCTTCAAGGATTGAAGTTTTGATTAAAAGCAGCGAGGAACCTGTTTCGGTGAAGAGCTTTTTTGGATAGGGGCGGAGCCCCGAGAGCCCCCTTGGAGAGGGGCGGAGCCCCGAAGGCCCCCTAGGAGAGGGGCGGAGCGGCGTGAACCCTTTGGAGGGGGGCGAAGCCCCAAAGGCCCCCATTGGAGAGGGGCGGAGCGTTATTTGAGCGGAATTGTGATTAAATCGATGCGATTTTAGAAAAGGACCCTAACCAATTCGCGTGTCTTTTTGAAAATGATGAGCAAAGCTTAAAACTACTTCTCAGTGGTGACACATTTAGGGCCGGTTGCAGAAAGCAATGTTAAGTCTGGTGTTAGCTAACGTCGCGTCAAAGTGAACAAAATCGCATCAAATTTTGTTTACTAATATATTAGTTACCATAAACATTTGAGATTTGATTCGTTTTTGTTCACTTTGACGTCGCGTTAGCTAACACCAGACTTAACATTGCTTTCTGCAACCGGCCCAAAATGTGCTAAGCAGCGCATACGAAAATACATCAGAATAGACCGCGCATTCGCTCGCGCAGCCCCGTTTATATAGAATAAATTAGAAATTATCACAAATTTAAATAACGAATTACGAAGTGTATGTGTGGTCAAACCTAGTGCTAATGTTTTCAGTAGCATCGGTTATATTCAAAAGGCCATCCATTATATTTTTTTCTTTTTACTATAATTGTTGGTTTATTACATTTTGATACTTCTTTAATTTTCATTTTTTTAGTAGAAAATATACGAACCTGTTTTTCTATATTTTCATTTGTGTTAATTTTTTCTTCAGTTTTCAATTCAATGATCTTTGATTTATTCATCGTGTTTACAGTTTTATCAAAATTATTTAGAACGTTCTTCATCGGTTAGTGAACTGGTATCACACAGGCCTATAACTAATTCAGCCTTCTTTTTATATCATCTGTTTTCACGGGTTGTTGTACTTGATCAAATCTATTTAAATATAATAACATATCTTCAACCACCCTGTTATTTTCAGTATTAGAATTAACTACACCATCATCAGAATTCTTAAAAAATAACGATTTGCAAGCATGTATACAGTGTCCGCCAAAAATTTTATTTTTGATTTTTCAAAAACACTTTTTACGCAATAATTTGTGCTTCTATCATATATACCGAGTGATTTTTACTTGTTTAGAAACGGAGTTTTTCGAAATTGTCAAAATCGAAAAAGTGCTATTTTTCGGAAATTAAATAATATTTCAATGAGATTTTTTTATAGTGTGTTACTTTTAGCTCTCTAAATAATCTCATGGCCAGAAAACCCTATTTTTTTTAACTTGAATTAAAAATGAATTTTTCAATTTTTTAAATATTTTTCAAAATTTCACATACAAAGAGTTCAATTTTTTTATGTGAACACTTGAAAGAATTATAATTGGTGAATATAATATAAAATGTTAATTACTTCTTTAGATTTTTTTACGTTTTCTATGCAAGGCGCTTTTTAGAAGAAATATTTTTGAATTCTAATTAATATCTATTTAAATTGCTTCAAGAAACTCTAATCGAACCCTGTTAATGAATTACTGTTACAAAAATCCTCTAAATGTTCCTTTACAGTTGTCTAAATAAGGGGATTTTTTGTATCCAATTACATGTTCTAAACAATTTCCTCGTTTAGACAACTGTAAAACAACATATACTGGATTTTTCTAACAGTAATTCATTAACAGGGCTAGGTTAGAGTTTGTTAAAGCCATTTAAATCGATATTAATTAGAATTGAAAAATATTTCTCCTAGAAAGCGCCTTCCATAGAAAACGTCAAAATTATGCAACATTTTATATTATATTTACCAATTATAATTCTTTAGTGTTCACATAAAAAAAATTGAACTTTAATATTAAGTTTTTGTATATGAAATTTTGAAAAATATTTAAAAAATTGAAAAATAAATTTTTAGCTAAAGTTAAAAAAAATGGGGGTTTTCTGGCCTTGAAATTGTTTAGTTAACTAAAAATAATACACTCGAAAAAAAATTCATTGAAATATTGCTTAATTTCCGAAAAATAGCACTTTTTGGATTTTGACAATTTCGAAAAACCCTATTTCTAAATAAGTAAAAATAACTCGGTATATACGATAGGGGCTAAATAGGCTTTTAGATAAGCACAAATTATTGACGTAAAAAGTTTTTTTGAAAAAGAAAAAATAAAAAATGTTTCCATATTATGCCGACTTTTTGGCGGACACTGTATATATGCTTGCATATGTTAACTTTGATAACATTATCTATACAAGAGAATTTGAAAGTATGAAAACATATGTTGCACTCATTACATCTTGAACATAGTAGACGTGTGTAAAAGAATTTGTTTTGTAATGTCACAAATAAAGTATCTATATCTATCTAACGCGCAAAACTTAAAATGCGGCATGCGCCACGGGCTACAGCTAGTTAAATTAATAATAAAGACGCAGAACTGGTACAGTTTGACAAATTTACTACCGTAGAACACAATTGAGAAACTATTTCAGTATAGTGACTATAGTGACAACAATTAATCTTATGTGACAAATTGCAAATAAATTTTTGTTTTTCTCATTTCCATGACAACGAAAGGTATACTGATGTTACATCATGCATTCAACCATTTTGCATTATTAGTTCTTATTTCCATTTTTTGTAGTAATAATACCAGTATTTATGATTTCAAAGTGTACAAATAAAAAAATAGCGTAAAGTATTCGTGGATTACTGGTCTTTAAAACACTTGCTCTATTTCGAGCACTCCGGCTGCGCCGTCGTTCTCGAAATATCGCCCGTGTTTTAAAGACCTTAATATATACTTATATTTTAATATACTATTTGTGTTGTGCCAAGGGGTTGCTTTTATACATTTTCCATTCTTAATCTTATTTAAAAAAAGGAGGTCGATATTAGCAGCTCTCGAAAGATGGTATTGTCTCACAATTTTCTACAAGTCTAATTTTATCAAAAAGCAGCAAACAACTGTGGCGATAGCATCTGTACAAATTGTATTAATACATTTAAAAATTGCCATCAATTTGTTAAAAGCAATCTGGCCACAAAATTCGTGACATTCAAACATTTGGTGCAACGCGGAGGGTAATAAAAACTTAGAGAATGTCGAACAGATCTTGGTGATAAGTCAATATAATGCAAGTGTGAAGCCGACGGGTTGCGCAAGCTTCGCCGCGTCTCCCGATCTATGCATTCCTACTCTACGGCTCCCACTTGACTCGTATGTTTTAACCCCACTCTAGATTTCCAGCTCCTAACGAGGAAGTCGAACTGCTTGAGCTATCCTTCCTCGACCTGAACACACCCTTGTCTATGTTAGTAAAACTGCAGAAGCAATCCTAACTCACCATGTCCTATTAATCCTCCAGCGCTATGGTAAACGCTGCAGCTGGATAACTAACCTACCCTGTCCTACTAATCCCTCAGCGCAACGGCAAATCTTGCAGCTAGACAAATAACCTGCCCTGTCCTATTAATCCTCCAGCGCAATGGCAAATCTTGCTGCTTTAAAAAAAAATAATGCTATTAATAAATAATCTCTTCCGAAAGCCCGCCTGAGAAGATTCGCCAGTTCGAGATGCAAAGCGACCTAAAAATTCAGTACAATAATTCTCAAAGCGTGAGCTAGTAAAGTATTTGAATTATCAATCGAACCGACCCCGAGCGCCCCAGATTCGCCGGCCCGCGATGGACGAGCGCTGGTCCCAGAAGGTCATTATCGGAATGTGAGACTAAATTCATTTTTGATAACGCCGCGGAACGTTTGAGTTGGTTCAGTCTGGAGCCGCTGACTCACTACGGCTTTGCTTAATCAGGTTCAATATCTGTAAAATCTCTGGAACGACAAGTCGAAGCTGGATTATTTAATTTTGTTCTAATTACAGCAACCTTAAACACAGGTCCAGGGACGAAGCGTCCATACCTCCTATCAACCAGTGCAGCTCCACCCGGACCGTCCCAGATACCAGAACAGATTATAATTTAGGTTATCAGCATTATTTGTTTTATGAGTTTTCTTGTATAAATAATTTTAAGAAACATTTTTACTTTTCTACTCGAATATTTTATACGTACTTCACTCTTCGAAGCTGCTACTAGAATGCTGCAAAACGATAAAATTAAAGGGGCTAGGAGAAATA
Organism: Agriotes lineatus; assembly: GCA_940337035.1. NCBI lineage: Eukaryota > Metazoa > Arthropoda > Insecta > Coleoptera > Elateridae > Agriotes > Agriotes lineatus. The sequence continues at coordinate 192,086,217 of OW679195.1, forward strand.
TGAATGTACCTATTTATACAGGTCTGCAGTTCTATAATTTACTCAAAAGGTGTTATCAAATAAATTCTTAAATATAATACTAATGGTAGCTCTTCTTTGTACATTCTGCAAACGCCCAAAGGACCATTATTGTATTAGTACAGTCACATAAGCCAAAAAAGGAGTCAACTTCGGAATGAGAGGTAATAAGCTGAAAATTTTATAAACCTCTGTTTTGTCATTCTAAATGATGTGTCAAAAGTCTCATACAATCTCGTGTCCGCGTCTTAAGATATTAAAGGTCAAAGGTCACAAACACCAGTTTTTCGCAAATATCTCGCTTACTAGGCTTTAAATGATATTAGCATTTATTATAAAAATTGTAGATCATGAAATTATCTACAATTTTTGTTTTAAACAATTTTTTATACGATTAACCGTTTTTGAGATAGAGCGCAGAGAGCGCACAGCGCTCGCCCATGTATGGTGTAATGCAAGGTCAACCGCAAATCCCAGTCAATAGTACGTTGTATAAAGTTAATGATTCATTAAAAAAATTATAATTATGAAAAAACTTTATTTCCGTTTGATAATATGTACTTACTTATTTCATGTAATTAAAAAGTAATTAAGTGCAATACTAGAAGTATATTTTAATTATATTGTAATATATCCTAATTACATTTTAAGTAGAAAAGAAATTGAGGAAATATATTTTAACTAGCGGACCCGACAGACGTTGTCCTGCTCTAACGTTGGTTTGCCTGCTATTAGCGGGTTCAGCAAACGTTTTTTCGATATTCGAATTTTCGATTTTTTTTATTTTAAAAAATATTGGGGGGTGGTGGAGTGTGAAATTTTGGGGTTATATGTTCTGATAAGCGAAAAATCTTAAAAAAGTAAAAAAAAAATTCATCAAAAAACTTTTAAAAAATTCCCAGAACCCCGATTGCAGCACCACTTACCGGGACCAATTGTTAATCTAAACCATCCAGGAACCGACTCAAATACACACAAAAAAAATCATCAAAATCGGTCCAGCCCTTTAGGAGTAGTTGTGATGTAAAGCCGTGGGTCCCATATTACTATGATGTGTAGCATGTAAAAGATCCCTTGCTAAGGTTGGAACTCCTTAGTCTCGGCAAAATTCCAAGCAGAAGTTTGACCATATGACCAAATCAGTCGGTGTCTAAGGTACCTGGTACTCTGCATGCCTAGACCTTGTCCATTAATAAACAAACAAACAAAACTTGGTTAGTAGAAAGTGGTCCTTCCAAAAGGAAACCGGTTTTAGTATACAATGGAACATCTGTCCCAACTTAGTATAAATAGAAAAGGTCGTATTATAGGGGTCCCTATTTTCAGGTATAATCTTAATAGTAATATAAGTATTCTAGAGGTTACAAATTTAAAAGAAAAAATACTTAATTTCTTTTCTACTTAAAATGTAATTAAGATATATGATAATATAATTAAAATATACTTCAAGTATTTCACTTAATTACTTTTTAATTACATGAAATAAGTAATTATTATCAAACGAAAATACAGTTTTTACATAATTATAATTTTTTTAATGAATGATTAAGTTTATACAACGTATTATCGACTGGGATTCGCGGTTGACCTTGCATTACGCCATATATGGGTTAGCGCTGTGCGTTCTCCGCGCTCTATCTCGTAAACGGCTCATCGTAAAAATTTTTTTTAAAACAAAAATTGTAGAGAATTTCATGCCTTACAACTTTTATAATAGATGATAATACCATTTAACGCATAGGAAGCGTGATATTTGCAAAAAACTGATTTTTCTGACCTTTGACCTTTAATATCCTAAGACGCGGACACGAGATTATATGAGATTTTTGACACATTATTTAGAATGCCAAAACAAAGGTTTATACAAATGTTCACCTTATTACCTCTCATTTCGAAGTGAAACCTCTAATGTGACCGTACTATATCTATATTTCAAAAAAGGAAAAGATTGTACTATTTAAATTAGGCCGTTACAAACCGAATTTTCCTTTCTTCTGCCCGGTCGCCGTTTCAGAGTGAGGATATTTTCCCGGCATCTACGTCCTTTACGGAACTTTTGATTTACACCGATTTGTAACGGAAACTTGCCCTGATCTGCAAATATAATCTTTTTCTACGATCGTGTCAAAATGACAACTTTTTGCACAGATTCTAGTGTCAAAAGTGACTTTTATAGCACTCTTAATATTAGCGCCAGAATTATGTCTTGTTGCACATTGCCATTGGTGGCGTGCTTTAATACTATATTAAAACCCGCTCAGCCGTAAATTTGAATGTTAACATAACCTAAAATGTCTAACACAATGTGAGGGAAAAAGTGTCACCGAACCAAGTTTTTATATTTCTGTTACGAGTAGAAAAAATAGCGTATGATACACGTGTATAAGTGCCATTAAAGCATTAGCGACGTTGAAAGCACTCCGCTTTGCGTCGCGCTCTTAAACTCGTCGCACGTGCTTTAAAGGCGTACTTATACACTAGTATCATAATATACTATTTTCCATGTATAGCCGATTTGTATGTGGTTACTTTTAATAGTTTAGTATTAAAAACTAGCAATGTGCGAGAACGCTGACTGTCACCATTAAAAGTTGAAAAGGCGCGCGTTTGGTCGGTTAAGTAATTCAGGACTACGTAGAAAAAGATGGGTGAAGCTGCTCGAAAAGCACACAGATGATAGTGGCACAAAAAGTGGTTCCTCACACACAGCGAGCAAAAAGACTCAAACAACGAAGATAGTCGGCTACTCTAGTGAATGCTTCGTGTAAGGTAGTAATTACGCTTCAAACAAGCGCCGTTTACTGTGTACTACGCAATACACATTCCGTCACCGCTAAAGAGTTTTGCCACGTCCATATTATCCAGTGACACAATCATCCAAAGAGCCTATCCAGCGGATAGCAAGGTAGATGGGTAGAACCCCAAAGACGTTGAATAGCAGAAATTTTTCCATCATCGAGTAAACTAAGGTAGTGGATACCAGCTGTTATATTGCGTGCCTACACCGACTAGGTCTACTTAACACATTAAAGTCACAAGTGTCAGGCAGTCCGATATAGAGTAAGTGAAAGCGATAAGCGTAGCTTTCAAGGATGTGTATAGAATTTGCTGCCAGAAATGAATGCGATTAATAGACAAATACATACGTACACAAAATAGTTTGTACATGGAATTCAGTACCATTTAATATGTGTAGATTTAGCATTGGCTAGTGGAATAGTGCACGCTAGTAATAATTAACTCCGTCTTTTAATACAAATGTATCTTTGGTTATTTGTGGATGTGTGAGTAGCTTCACGTTGCTGTCCTACCTGCCTCTTGCATTGCAGATTCGATGCTCTGTCGAGACGAGATTTTTCCGATTTTTTGCGAATCTGGAATCGTATAGCACGCCTCCCGGTACGAGGAAGATGCATGGCTTATGGAAGTGATAACCAAACTAAAGATCGCCACACCATTTGGGGTCGCGAACAAAACTGTTTGGTGTCCCGGGACGAATTAAAGAAATTAGCAAAGATGGGTTTTCAAATTTATCAGAATTGTAAATGTTTAGTTTAATCTTGAACATAAAGTAACGTTTTCCAATAATTATAATCGATTACCTCATTTAAACCGCTTTTCTCACTTGCTAAAGTTATGTATTTCCAATGTGATCAGCCTACAGATTTTTCATTTAACATGAATGAAAAATTGTTCCAAGTCTCTTCCAATTGAGTTTGAAGGTCCTCTAATTTCAAACGAATTTTCAGAATTACCTTATGCTGCAGAATAAAAAAAAGTCGTATAGGCATCCGCATCATCTTATATGTGTGAACAGGAAGTTTCACAATAAATTTATTTAACATGTAAATAGAGAAACTGGTGAGAAGTGGAACCTCTGTTCAAATTGGAATTAAGTTCTATAGATGCAAACGTAGTCAAACTTAGAAATAAAAACAGGCTCATAAGTCATACTAAACAGGTTTTTGAATGTTATGTGTTATATTTGAATTTCTTGTATTTTCTTTAAATTTAGTTTTGAGTTTTTATTACTTCATTTTTAATTCATAACAATTTTAGGAGTATTATTAAAAAGTGGTAGAAATAATGTTGTTTCTTACTTGATTCTATCCTATTAGCAGCTGAATTTAAACTTTCATTCAGCAAATGCATGGAAATACTATAACCCTGCAACCCTGTAAACCTGTAATCACATGCTTGATCACCAACGTGGGACCACACTACCAAAAAATTGGAATACCACTGGCATCTTGAATCGCGCCAGTCATGATAAATATTTATCGCACATCTTAAAATTTTTATTGAAACTTTTGTTTCGATGTTCAATTAGAGACCTTTCACTACTTCGCTCAATCGATTCCAAGCACTTTTATCAAATCGGACCCCGTATACTATTCGTGCAATAAATCTGTTGCAAAATATATATGTTGAGACAGTTAATTGCTTTTCTTCGTAATTTTTTCGTCTCCGGGTTTGCCACCCGAGGTGCACAGTGGATGGGGTTAGTTTAAGTTCAAAAGATGAAAAAATACTATTCCACTTTCAGTAGAGTAACAGTCCCGATGTGGTCAGAGATACATTGTGCGTAAATTTAGGGTAATTATGGAAGTCGCCACGCAACTCGCAGGGTGAAATGCTCATTCAGATTTAAGGCGAATATCCAGAGAAATGTGTTGGCTAATTGTATCGTAGCTGAGAGCAAATTTGAGTTGATCTGCGTTTTGGGTCTAAATGGACTGTAGCCTGACGGGCTGGTGAAACTGGTTTTCCAAGGTTAGCTCAAAATGCCAAGATCCAGGTGATAAACTCAGTTAGCAACGTAGGAATGAAACACAGACCAACTTTTTACCATTGTATAATAATTTTTAACTAAATACATTAAATTAAATTGTATTCAACACATGAAATAATAAAATGTAAAGATGTTTATAAAAATAAATTAATTCCTTTAACGGGGCGGTTCGCTCGCTGGTAATTGGACGGTGACACTCTATTTCGGGACAGCTTGTATATACATTAGTTCCAGTGTCGTGTAGGCATCGCGCCGGACCTGTACAGATAATATGACAGGTTAGCGGATCGCCACGTAATGGCGGACAATAACATTATACCCAGTCTTGAAATTGTTAAATATGCAAAACTGTGGTCAATATCAAGTTAAATTATATGCATACCTGGTGCGTCTTGTGTTTAACGGTGCAACTCCAGGTGTTCAGTTGGCGGGCGACGAATTTCATTTGTTTTACCTGTCGGCTGTTTTACTGCCCCAGGTAAGTGCCCTGTCTCTTGTTGGCGATGATGCCCGCCGGGTTACCCTCGATTCAAACGTGGGTGCTTATGGACGACGACCGCTGGCTCGTTCGGCGGGACCTCCTGGTGCACGCTTTTCGGCTTTAGAGATGCCAAGTAACTCCAGACGTAATTAACAGGTTTGATTGCGTCTACGTCGATGTCCTGGTGCGGAAAAACTTATTGCACGGACGGAGTCGTCACCGGCGAGCTCGACTTGGCCTCCCAGGTGTCCAAGTGTTGAAGAACGGCATCGGCGAGTTCGGCTAAGCCCTCCTTGTAACCAGGTGTTCAACATCGTCGTCGTCGGGCCTGAGAAGGCTTTTTAGATCACTGGGTGCTCGGGGAATGACGCTGAAGAGTCCGAAGACAATCCGAGAGTCCAGGAGCTTGAGGGAACGACGTTGAAGAGTCCGAAGACAATCCGAACGTCCAAGTGTTTGGGGGAACGACTTTGAAGGTTCCGAAGACAATCCGAACGTCCAGGTGCTTGGGAGAACGACGTTGAAGAGACCGAAGACAATCCGAACGTCCAGGTGCTTGGAGAAACAACGCTGAAGAGTCCGAAGACTATCCGAACGTCCATACGCTTGGGGAAACGACGCTGAAGAGTCCGAAGACTATCCGAGCGTCTAGGTGCTCAGGTAACTGGTCGGGGTCCTCTCGAAGAGTCCGGGGACACTCCTGAGAGAGCGTAAGCAAAGAGAGAGGACTGGGAAAATTCTAGGAAATTCTGTCTTGTTGGGGCTTTGATTTCTCCTTTTATACCTGGTGCGGGCGTAATCAGAGGTTCGTATCAAGTCGCTGGAGCGAGGATTCGTGGTCTAGGAGCGCAGGGGTGTCCCTGCTATAGTTCGCGGTGACGTCACTTCGTGCTCTGGGCGCGGCGCTCCGGTACCTAACGTGGTGCAAGCCCCGGGAGAATGCGTGAAATTATGTTTAACTAATCAAACTCGCGTTCGAGTTGGGCCAAACGTTACAGGACAGAGCTCGGGTAAGAGATTATTTCCTTTGTAGAACGGTCGTCTAATTTTGCTTTTTATTAGTCTTTTTTACTGCGGAGTCTTGGAAGTGCTAATTAGAAGGTAGGAGAACTGAAGACTAGTTTTGGATGAGGAAATCTAGAATGCAATCCTCTTCACCATTTTCAGAAAAATCTGTAATCTAATGCGGCCTGGTTATGGTTGGTTCGTCGCACTGTTCGCTTCATCACGTCAGTACGCGACTTTCAAATTTAAATTTGTTCGATTAGAAGTAACATCGTAAGTATTCGACTTAATTATAGCAGGATTTTATACTCTGCCTTAGGATATTAAGCCCGTGACAACCTGATAACTAGCCTAGTTAAAGCATTAAAGATTCACTTTTCACCTTGTTAAGTTATAGTTGCTAATCAACTTGATTATCGAGTGTAATAATTTAGAATTAGTTTTGTATTTTTGAATTATGGAGTTAATTTTTAGAATCTTCCTTAACAGCAGCTAGCGTAATAAGTTCCGAATTAAGTATGTCGGCAATTATTAAGTAAACTATACTAATTATTATTACATTTGAGACTGCCAATAAAGTATTTATTATTTAAAGTATGTGTTAATTTTTAGTCTTTATACATTTGACTATTTCAGAGGGTTTGTAGAATACCACTAATTGCATATCTTTTTATACTCGTACATCTGTTATTAGTTATTATCCAGTAAATGGCCTGTTATTATATGATATTCGTCATTCTATTTGAGGTTTGGCTTCGTTTGAGTCACCCAGTAGTTAGTCATCATAAGTGTCCAGAGTGAACGTGCCAGTTAGAACCACTTGGCGCTATTTCATTTAGTTCATCGCCTTTTCAAGGTAAGTCGAACCTGACCAATTCTTCCGAGTTTAGTCGGTAGCATATTTCCTTATGAGAACTGTTAAAATCTCGTACCAATGTTAATAATTTGAGTCTAGCATATTTTGTTGATAGCTATAATAGTAGCCGTTGAATGATAACAGGTTCACCCCCAACTCTTTCTATATTATAGTTAATCATCAGAGGCTCAGTATATGGTTCGATCGGTCGTATAGATATGATGCCTGACATATCTATATTTATGAAATTCAATATTCATATACAACAGACAGTTTTCGGGAAAGTCAGTAGATTCCCGTTCCCTTTATTTGCGTAAAAAACACTCTTTCTGTGTAATATCATTAAAGCACCTGATGCAAATGTTGGCAAAAGAAATCATTTTGCATTATCGAGCAAAATATAATTCTAAGCATTTTACTTTGTCTTGCTTTTTCTTCCTTTGATAAGTTTTTTATACAATATCTACTAAAATCTTTGATCGTATAACAAACAAGTTGCGGCAACTTTTTTTTAGAACTGTAATTTTATTTTGGAATCAATCGAAATTACATCAGCACCATTAATACAAAAAACGGCAGAAAGCTGTATTATTTCAAGTATTTAAACTATAGCGAGCTGGGTGCTTAGCAAAAATATTTTATTTGCTGTTCATCTAAGTAAGGGTTCAGCAACCGGAAAAAATTGAATCTGAGGTTTCGTAGACGGCAATTTCACATGAAATTCATATTTCTATCAGCATATCCGTGGAAAGCAATAGTAAGGAATGGATTGGTCGGTTTCGGCGGATTTAACAACGACGAAGCGTATATGAAATATGAAACCGCTAAAATATCATGAAGCTAAACTAGTTTTTTTCATATTTCGTATGCAAGAGCTTTTCGCAACGTCCATTTTATTTATTTGATATTTGAAACCCTAACCTTATACATACACATAAAGCGTAGATGGAATCATCAGCAGCATTTAAGCGAGGTGATTGAAATTTAAGACTCTTGCATGAAATTGATCTAAGTTCTTTGTAAGCCAGATTATTCTTTTAACTACAAATTTTTGTATATTTGTTCCTGAACAAAGCCTGTGAAAATACCATGAGTGTAACTCGTGTGGACATTGATGCTCTGCGACTGCACACGCTCAAAAACTTCTCTGCAGGATCTCCATTCCTTGATTAAACCCCTTGTAATTGGAGCAGCCGATTTTTCTGCAATTCGCGCCCCCAAAGGGTGTCGATTTCGCATGTGCTTACATAATTCCGGGGCGGAAGCGCCGGAAACGACCATTCGTACGCCAGTTAGCGAAGCATGAGGAATTATCCGCGGAAGGTGGCTGTTTTGCTGCGTTTCCGGAAAACCAATTTTGTAGACGCTGCAAAGCATGGCGCCTTATTTTTTATCTATTGGTCGGCTGCCCTCTCACTATTACATGAGGTCACGTCTTCCGCAATATTGCGTGCAGGTTCTTCGTCTTGCGAATTCGGTTAAAGATTTCGGCTTCCGCCGGCTTCGCCGCGTCGGCCTGGATTTGGCTCCAAAACGTCGAATTGTTTTATGTGGTTTACGTTTCATATTTCAGGGTGGAAGCTGCGCGACCTTGTCGTGGTTTGGTCGTCGAGACAATTTCCCAACCGGCGGCGTGGCGTTTATCCTATTTAAAGCTAAAGTATGTATTACGAAATAGTAATGGTAAAATTTGTTCTTTTGCAAACTTACAGTGTAGTGATAACAATTAACAGAAATTTAACCAGCTTAACCCATTTAATTCTGTAACACTTTCTAAAATTTAGTAAGTTTTCATGTAATTTGCTTCCATTGGAGTGTACAGAAGGTAAACTGATGTTTGATTTCTTTAAATTCGTCGTTTTTACACTGTTACAGCACACAATAAGTATTATATTTCACTCAACAAAAATACGATACAACTACAGAGAAATCTAGTTCAATTGGAATGATATTCACAGGAAAGTTGCTTCGGGTGTAATGCCACTAAACACTTGAAGCATCAAAAATATGGAATCCTCCTTGGCGGCACATAAGAAGCTTAAAGGGAATTGGCTAGGTAGTGGGAAGGGGTGACTAGTATTGTTATGGGCCAAAAGTCACTTTTCGTATTAATTTAACGATTTGCCTTATCCCTGCCTAATTCAAGGCACTTTGCACATTTCGCTCTAACTATTTACCCTATAATAGCCTAGTTTTAGTTACCCATTTCCTCGAGTAAAGTCACTGCAGATTAGGCCTCACGTTGTACGCGTGCTATGTTGGTTGCAGATGCGATTTTTCTGCAAATTTGGAATTTTCTGGGCCTAGCTGTCAAATTATCATTAGCCATTTTGATTTGTCAGAAGATGGATGTGGTGAAAAGCATCTTTGGTTAATCGATGCACGAATATTTGTAATTCGGTTTTGTCACGCTCATCCTAGCATTAAAATGTATATCTTGGTGTGATTTTTGTCTGGGAGACGTCCCCGACGTTTTTGTTGTGATACATTTCAAGCACGGATTTTTGTCCGGAATTTATCTGACAAGCACATGTAACTACTTGGGCGATTTGGAGCAGAACATCTCACGGTATGCTATTTTGACAATTACTGGTTATATTTCTAAGGCAGAATGTTGTCCCTTTTAGCTCCCTTTTGGTACGGGCGGTGAACGCACTCAGCTTCCCTTTGGTACGGGCGGTGAAAGCACTCATTTCCCCTTTGGTACGGGCGGTGAACGCACTCAGATTGGGAAGCAGTCCTTTAGTATGAACTAACGCATCTCTGTTGGTGCGCTGCGAGCTTTGTACATGTTGGCGCAGATCTTTTCGAGGCGTTTGGTTGATGGATTTGGCCCCTCTTGGAGAGCACTCTCTCCAGGCAGTTGCTGCAGTCGGCTGGCTGTGAGTTTGGGAGATTTCCAGTCCCTAAAACAGGCTAGCAGATTTACTGGCCCGAGATCTCTGCGTTACCTGCGATGAAGCCCATTGGAACACCTGGCTTCCTCGACATCGTGCAGTAGGCCTCCGATTTAGCACGTTCGTCACCTGGTGCAGCCAAGGTCTATCTTTGCAATTTCCTTAAGCGTTCTTGTGCAGTTTTGAGCTCGACCAACTTAACCTGTGTTATAGGCATGATTTTAATGTGTGTTTAATTATTCATTGTAGCGCTTTGTGCTACGGCCAGATTTTGATAAGCGAATTAACTTACTTTAATGTTGTGATAACTCACCTGTCTAAAAGTAAACCTATTTTGTTGTTTACATCTTTATATTTGCAACTTGACATTTTAAGCCTCCATTAGCCTTCAGGCTGTGTCTAATGTAGATGCTTAGGGACGATAAGGTTTCCCATACGCCCATTTGAACGATTTTAGACTCGATCTCAGTGGAGAGATCCGTCAGTCGGTTGAATTTGGCTTAGTGCGGCCCCATTTTGCAAGAAATTAGCGAAATCAGTCCGATCGTTGTTTAAGCAATTACGCCCCTTTAGGGCGAGATTTAATTAGCGTGTTTCGGGTAATTTTGCGCCCCTATAAACCAAGATCTTGGGTAATAATGGGTTTTGTGTACATTTGATTACTAGTACAGTTATGTATTTTTGCAACTGAGGGTTTAGCGTTGATTTCAACTTGACAAACAAAACAAAACTTTAACTACCGCTTAAATTTGAGACGCGTTTGGTCATACATGCGAATTGCTACGATCTACGACTTTATTTATTTAATCTAGTGAGTTTAATCTATGATAAATTTTACGATATTATATTATATGAAATCTGGTTTGTGATATCTGTCGTTGTTGTGATATACTACCGAGCACTGTTAATATTTTATTAAATTATATATACTCGTTACTTATGCCTGCGAATTTGATTTGTGTGTCCTTGTCGCTACCTCTAATTTTCAGGATCGCTTAGTAGCACCTTTCGTAGTGTCCGGTTTGATGATTAGCAAAGTGCTGGATTACTGCTACTTGGCGCCCATAAATTACTCACCGTTTCAGCTTACGCTTTAAGTCTTCTGTTCGACCCACGACCAGCTCCGGCTGAGAATCCGGTAGCCTTTGCTACTCCTTATTTTATGGTCAGAGTTAGGTAACAAGGAGTTAATTGGCGCCCATTCGTGGAGCGTGATTTTGTTTGAATTCGCATGGCTTGGACTTGTTTTATATATTTTTTTTCCCTTGCTGTGCTCGGAATATTTAGATATATAGTTAGAATTAGTCCTGGTGGTATGGTATCTATATTGCATGATAGTTATATAGGTTTTTTTTTGCATGATCTCCCAAGTGCAGGTAGTTTAGGAACGTGGCATCCAATATTGTCGTTAGATTTGTGGTGCCACGATTTATTGGAGATTTTGTTAGTATTTTAAGAAAAATTCTTGGTAGTTTTAGTCACTGTATTCGAGTGTGTATACAAATAGGCAACACACTAGTTTTGAGTATTAAATTAGTCATTTAGTTTCTTTGTTGAATACCCGAAAATGGACGTTGATCGCTTACTTGTCGATGAACTTGATTACGAATTATTGGTTCGGGGCATTTCTTGCCAAGGTAACGTCATGGAGAAACGCAAATTACTTAGGGCCCGATTTAGGATGGAGCGTGGTGGTAATGTCAGTTTTCCTGAAGTCCACATTGATTACAGACAGGAATTGGAAGCATGCAGGGCTAAATTAGCTACCCTTGATGCAGAAGTCCGCATTTGCAGTTCCACCACAAAAGATAATAACTTCAAGAGATTACATACTCGTCTTCTACATGTTTATGGCCGCTTAGAGAGAATTGTTTCCACCGAGTTCTCTGCCCACCTGAAAAATGAAGCCGTGAATATTTGCCTTCAATTATTAGACGATCTTGAAAGTAGGACTGAGAATCGACAAGAGCTCGATTTAATTTCACTTGATGAACCTGATGCTGCTACCGGTTTACCTCAAGCTCCCGATACTTATCGAGATTATCAGGAACAACCATCTCCACCAGATGTTGAACCTAGACGTAGCTCCAACGTCACCTTCAACCTCAATGCTTCACAGCAAAGAAGATCTTCACTTTTTCATAGCACTAGTATGGCTACATCGAGTCATGCACCCTCTGAACATAATTTCATTCCCGTCAACAAATGGAAGATGCAATATAATGGTGAAAGTGGCGTAACAAGCTTTCTGGAACGTATTGAAGAACTCCGAGTTGCTAGAGGAGTACCTAAGCAACATCTGTTTACTGCAGCCGTAGAACTTTTTACTGGTAACGCCTTAATCTGGTACAGATCTATTCGTGACACCATCAACAGTTGGGATGATCTCACCACAGCTCTCCGAGAAACTTTCTTGCCGTGTGATTATGAAGCGACTTTATGGGACGAGATTAGAAACCGCACTCAAGGTGTTGATGAGCCGGTATCCGTTTACATTGCGGTTATGGAGAATCTTTTCCGACGCCTTCCTTCAGTGCCTTTGGAAACCACACGTCTCACTATGATAAAAAGGAATTTACAACCTTACATTCAATCACAACTGGCCTTACAATTTGTGCCCACAATTTCAGAACTCACCCGAGTATGCAAGATGATCGAAGACACTCGCGTACGAGCTTCACGCTTTCGAAACCCTCCAACAAATGTGAAGAATCTGCTTGAACCAGACTTAGCATATCGTCGGTCACACTCGAACTTCAATATAGCTTCTGTAGAAGAATCTTCTATTGTTCCTGCCCTTTCAGCTTGTAACAGCCAACCTGTTGTGGATGCTGTCAATCCCATTGTTTGTTGGAATTGTAACCAACCCAATCATCGATCAATTGATTGCCCTCAGCCTAAAAAGATGCACTGTTATAAATGTGGCGAACCGAACTATACCTCCAGAACCTGTCCTTCATGTTCGGGAAACGCCAATCAGCGTCGTTAAGAGGCCGATTAGCACGCTGCAAGCATATCAAGGCCAACAACCGTATTGTCGAATCTGAAAATTCTGTCTTTAAGCATCAAGCTGTACTCGACTTCATACTTAGTCATGCCGGTAAAGATGAACGACCCTACCTGAAGGTTTCGATCTTTGGAAATTATATTTTAGGCCTTTTAGACTCTGGAGCCTCTCGAACTCTCTTAGGTAGACAAGGCTGGGAGATGCTACAGAATTACTGCCGCCTCGATACTCAGCACATTTCTTCTTGTGTAGTGGCTAATGGTGACAAATGTATCAGTATAGGTACTACCACGATACCTATAACTCTTCGAAACAAAGTTTGTGTCATGGACGTTTTGGTGGTTCCTTCACTACCTCATTCGCTTATTCTAGGCATCGATTTTTGGCGTAAGATGAACATCATCCCTAACCTTCGTCAGGATGAGTGGAATTTTGCCATGGACAATCCCAACGTTTTCGTCAATGCTATACAATCTGCCGAACATCTTTCTAGTGCACAGAGCCTTCAGCTACAAGAATTTATCGATAATACCTTTAGAGTCATGGGTGACAAGATCGGATGTACTCACTTAGTCCAACATGAGATTAGAACGCAATCTCCACCTATAAAACAGCGTTATTACCCCATTTCGCCGGCCCTCCAACAACATGTCGATAGGAAATTAGATAGGATGCTGAAAGATGGCATTGTGGAACGCTCTACCTCTGCGTGGTCGTCTCCGATTCTTATGGTCAAAAAGCGTGATAACACCTATAGGTTTTGTGTGGATTTTCGTAAGCTAAATAAAGTTAGTCAGCCAGATGCGTACCCCCGTCCGTATATTAGCAGTACCCTCGACAAACTTCGGGATGCAGGTTATCTTACGACCTTGGATATCAAGTCCGCCTATTGGCAGATACCTGTTGCAGAGTCTTCTCGTGAATATACCGCCTTTACGGTGCCTAACCGAGGCTTGTATCAATTTTGTCGTCTACCTTTCGGTCTTCATACCGCCGCGGCCACTTGGCAACGATTGATAGATCGTGTGATAGGGGCTGACCTAAAACCTTTTGTTTTCACCTACCTCGATGACGTCATTATATGTACACAAACCTTCGAACAACATTTAGACGTTTTACGAGAGGTTGTCAAACGCTTGTCTGATGCCGGTTTAACCTTAAGCAAGGAAAAGTGCCATTTTTGCAAACCGGAACTTCGATACTTAGGCTATGTAGTCAATTCCAAAGGTCTGTTAGTCGACCCGGATAAAGTTGGGGCCATCCTCGAAATACCCACACCAACTTGTGTTTCTGAAATCCGCCGCATAGTGGGTATGGCATCATGGTATAGGCGCTTCGTACCTAATTTCTCTACGTTGTTGGCTCCGCTGACTTCGTTGCTTAAAAAGAACGTCAAATTTCATTGGACTGCAGATTGTGAAGAGGCTTTTCATTCAATTAAGGAACACTTAATTTCTGCACCTATACTTGCGTGTCCTAATTTCGACTTGCCTTTCTCTATTCAGACTGACGCCTCCGCTTATGGTCTTGGCGCCGTTCTCACACAAAATCAAGAAGATGGTGAGAAGGTTATCTGCTATATTAGTCGCTCTTTAACCAAGAACGAGAGAAATTTCAGCACCACCGAACGTGAGTGCCTGGCAGTTATTTTTGCTATAGAAAAACTTCGGCCATACATCGAGGGAACGAAGTTCACTGTGATCACTGATCATTATAGTTTAAAGTGGTTGAACAACATTAAAGATCCTACTGGCCGAATTGCTCGATGGGCAGTACGCCTACAACAATATGATTTTGACATCATCCACCGTAAAGGGAAAGATCATGTAGTACCTGATACGCTGTCTCGTGCTGTGCCAGTGGTAGATGCCATTGAAGGACAACCCATGTTAGACGCAGATGTCAAGGACCGTTGGTACCTACGTATGCTAGCCAACGTACGGAATAATCCCCGTCGTTTTCCCTTGTAGCGTGTTAAAGGGAACACGCTATACAAGCACACCACCGTTGCTTACTCCGACCTACGGGAAGACAGAGATGAATGGAAACTGGTGGTTCCTAAAAAGAAACGTACTGACCTGATATGCCAGAATCATGACCTTCCAACAGCTGGACATATTGGTGTATCCAAAACTTTAAATCGTATAACTAAACTTTATTATTGGCCCAAGATGCGTGCTGACGTGGCCCGCTATATACGCCGTTGTAACACCTGCGGGAGAACCAAGCCTGAACAGCGACCTCCTGTCGGCTTTATGGGTGGACATTCAATTATAAATAAACCGTGGGAAGTAATTTGTACTGACATTGTTGGTCCTTTGCCTCGGTCGAAGAAAGGTTATTCTTATATCCTCGTCGTTGCTGACTGTTTCAGCAAATTTCCTCTATTCTTTCCTTTGCGCTCAGCTACGGCTCCTAATATAGTCAAACACCTTGAAGAAGATGTGTTCCTCGTGTACGGGGCGCCTCGCCGCATCATCTGTGATAATGGTGTCCAATTTCGCAGCCGTGAGTTTACTGCTCTCATGAACACCTACAACTGCAAAATGTCATTTACAGCCTATCATCACCCTCAGGCGAATCCAACCGAACGCATTAACAGCGTCCTGAAGACTATGCTAACGGCATATGTTCGAGATAATCACCGTGAATGGGACAAGTATTTACCTCATGTGGCGTGCGCTATTAGAACCTCCAAACACGAAGTAACTGGACAAACTCCTTATTTCATCAACTTTGGTCGGGAGATTGTTCTTAAGAGACCTGGAGAAGCTGACGACGAGAATGCCAATGCCGAGCCTGAGTTGCGATTCGATCGCGCCAACGATAACAATCGCTCGGAAGCTGCCCAACGCTTATATGCTGATGTACGTCGTCGTCTGGATAAAGCATATGAGAAATCGAAAACATATTATGACCTTAGACGCCGTCCTGTTGAACATCAGGTGAACCAATCTGTTTGGCGCAAAAACTATGTTCTTTCTGATGCTGCGAAACATTTTTCAGCGAAGCTTGCACCTAAGTATGTTGGTCCTTTCATTATCCATCGTCGTTTATCCAGATGGGTTTATGAACTTAAGACCCCTGAAGGTAACCTGCTGCGAGGGACTTGGCATGCTAAAGATCTTAAACCCCATTATGACGACAATCGCGATCAAGTACCTAACGAGGGTTAGTTTGCTGTTATTTCGCGCTTATTTGTTTTACGACTAGTTTTTAAGTGATATTTTGATTCCAGGTTGTTTTCTCATGTTGTTCCCTTTGGGTTTGTAGTGTGAGAAATATCGTGGGAGTTTTAGTCCATTTGGGAGGATGGTTGGGGACTTGAACGGTCGGTAACTTTCCCGTCTATTCCTTACTTGTAAGGTAGGCTGAGACATTCCATCTTGTCATACAGGGGTGAGACATTTTTGCCGTCTCGCTTCCGGTGTTCCGCCATCTGGTCACTGTAGATGGTGTTTCAGTGTGCAGTCGGTCCTGGGCTGTACACTTTTCCCAGACTAGTAGGGTGTAGGGCTGTTTTATTTTGTCGTCATAGGGCATAGTTGCTTATGATCGCGGAGTGTCCTACGGGGTCCTGCGCCTGGTGTCTATGATCTGTGACGATCTCAAACCTTTTTCGGCCTTTTTCCCATTTTGAAATTTTCTGTTAGTTCATTTGATTCCACCCTACGTTGACAGACTGACGTGACAACGGACGAATCCCTTCTCATCCTTCTTCTGTGTTGTCCACTATCTCCTTTCCTAGAGCTTTCTAATTCCCATTCCCTTTTTCATTACTTTCATCTTTAGTTTTCTTCTTCGTGTTAGGTAGTCCCCTTGGTGGACGTTGTGCTGAATTGGGCCTGGATCGGTTCATCCACCGGCGCGGCGCGCCTTTTAGATCTAGCAGCGACGGATGTTCCGATGCCCTTTTCTGGGTGGCGTTCACTGTGAGGTCTGCTTATCCCTTCCTTCTATTTTTCGCTTTCAATCTTTTAATCCCGTCGTAATTCCTTTTTTTTCCACTTCGCCTTCTAGTGTTGGAGTATTTAGGCCACGTATCCGTTTCTAAATTATCTGGTGTTGCCTTGGGTGTGTTTGATTTTTGCAGTATTCTCTTTGGGGCCATCTGAGGTATCGATTATGTATCTGTAAGGTTTTGAAGTGTTGTTGATGTGCATGCTTAGGTTCTACGTCGGTAAATTTGAGGAATTTACCTATTTTTAAGTAGGGGGAGAGTTGTTATGGGCCAAAAGTCACTTTTCGTATTAATTTAACGATTTTCCTTATCCCTGCCTAATTCAAGGCACTTTGCACATTTCGCTCTAACTATTTACCCTATAATAGCCTAGTTTTAGTTACCCATTTCCTCGAGTAAAGTCACTGCAAATTAGGCCTCACGTTGTACGCGTGCTATGTTGGTTGCAGATGCGATTTTTCTGCAAATTTGGAATTTTCTGGGCCTAGCTGTCAAATTATCATTAGCAATTTTGATTTGTCAGAAGATGGATGTGGTGAAAAGCATCTTTGGTTAATCGATGCACGAATATTTGTAATTCGGTTTTGTCACGCTCATCCTAGCATTAAAATGTATATCTTGGTGTAATTTTTGTCTGGGAGACGTCCCCGACGTTTTTGTTGTGATACATTTCAAGCACGGATTTTTGTCCGGAATTTATCTGACAAGCACATGTAACTACTTGGGCGATTTGGAGCAGAACATCTCACGGTATGCTATTTTGACAATTACTGGTTATATTTCTAAGGCAGAATGTTGTCCCTTTTAGCTCCCTTTTGGTACGGGCGGTGAACGCACTCAGCTTCCCTTTGGTACGGGCGGTGAAAGCACTCATTTCCCCTTTGGTACGGGCGGTGAACGCACTCAGATTGGGAAGCAGTCCTTTAGTATGAACTAACGCATCTCTGTTGGTGCGCTGCGAGCTTTGTACATGTTGGCGCAGAGCTTTTCGAGGCGTTTGGTTGATGGATTTGGCCCCTCTTGGAGAGCACTCTCTCCAGGCAGTTGCTGCAGTCGGCTGGCTGTGAGTTTGGGAGATTCCCAGTCCCTAAAACAGGCTAGCAGATTTACTGGCCCGAGATCTCTGCGTTACCTGCGATGAAGCCCATTGGAACACCTGGCTTCCTCGACATCGTGCAGTAGGCCTCCGATTTAGCACGTTCGTCACCTGGTGCAGCCAAGGTCTATCTTTGCAATTTCCTTAAGCGTTCTTGTGCAGTTTTGAGCTCGACCAACTTAACCTGTGTTATAGGCATGATTTTAATGTGTGTTTAATTATTCATTGTAGCGCTTTGTGCTACGGCCAGATTTTGATAAGCGAATTAACTTACTTTAATGTTGTGATAACTCACCTGTCTAAAAGTAAACCTATTTTGTTGTTTACATCTTTATATTTGCAACTTGACATTTTAAGCCTCCATTAGCCTTCAGGCTGTGTCTAATGTAGATGCTTAGGGACGATAAGGTTTCCCTTATGTAAATTTTGTAATAGCAATTCTTGCATACGCCCATTTGAACGATTTTAGACTCGATCTCAGTGGAGAGATCCGTCAGTCGGTTGAATTTGGCTTAGTGCGGCCACATTTTGCAAAAAATTAGCGAAATCAGTCCGATCGTTGTTTAAGCAATTACGCCCCTTTAGGGCAAGATTTAATTAGCGTGTTTCGGGTAATTTTGCGCCCCTATAAACCAAGATCTTGGGTAATAATGGGTTTTGTGTACATTTGATTACTAGTACAGTTATGTATTTTTGCAACTGAGGGTTTAGCGTTGATTTCAACTTGACAAACAAAACAAAACTTTAACTACCGCTTAAATTTGAGACGCGTTTGGTCATACATGCGAAATGCTACGATCTACGACTCTATTTATTTAATCTGGTGAGTTTAATCTGTGATAAATTTTACGATATTATATTATATGAAATCTGGTTTGTGATATCTGTCGTTGTTGTGATATACTACCGAGCACTGTTAATATTTTATTAAATTATATATACTCGTTACTTATGCCTGCGAATTTGATTTGTGTGTCCTTGTCGCTACCTCTAATTTTCAGGATCGCTTAGTAGCACCTTCCGTAGTGTCCGGTTTGATGATTAGCAAAGTGCTGGGTACTGCTACTTGGCACCCATAAATTACTCACCGTTTCAGCTTACGCTTTAAGTCTTCTGTTCGACCCACGACCAGCTCCGGCTGAGAATCCGGTAGCCTTTGCTACTCCTTATTTTATGGTCAGAGTTAGGTAACAGTATACCGAAACAAACACGTTCACTCGCGAGAGTCAAACTAATCGTACATATATTTGCGTTATTTTAGGGCGCTACCATGATGGATTGAATTCTGGTGATAAACTAAGGGTTCCTTATTAGAAAAACTACCTCAACGATGGCAAATGTGGTGCTCAGCAATTTGAAACATACATGGTTTTGTAGTCTCTGAATTGGCTTGCTTGATTTTAGAACATGCTGAACTTTTGCTAATTATAGAAAAAACCCTCACGCCATCTTCACTGTAGCTAGCTGGCCCTCCAATATCTGCATGTAGTCTGAACGTTTGCTTTATACGATTGGTCTAAAATTGTAGTAAAATAATTATATACACCGATGTTGGTGGCAAATAGACAAACCATAGTATGATCAAAAATTATTTTCATCTAGTATGGCTATGAAATAGTTGTTAATCTATGAATGCAACTATAAGTCACTTAAAAATTAAATGTTAAGTTTGACTTTAGGTATAAATGCAGTTGCATTCATAAATTAGGCAGTATTTCATATACATACAAGATGAAAATAATTTTTGTGCATACTTTTGATTGTTGACAATTTAATAGTGAATATTATTTCCAGAACAAATAAAGTTTTTATAAAACATCAACTGTGCCAATCGAAGGCGTTGTCTCATCTGATCAATGCCACAACGCAGAAAGCAATGTATGGTATTATAACAAAATTACAAATTTACAGCGGTAAAGGTGAAGTTGAAGCACAAGGAAACGTCTAACGTTTGGAGCCACGAATGCAACGTCCACACTAAGAACCTAGAAGGTTAAAAAAATTTCAGCACCAAAGATAAGAAACAAAGGTCAGTTAAATGTTTAGCGCTACGGTTAACAGGAGCAGCTGTAAATACCACGCAAAGTACCGATGCCCAAGCAAACACGCAAAAAGATTCCATGTTTTACCCCGGTTTGAGCTAACGGAAAAGCATCCCACTTCTCATTAAATTCGCAGCTGCATAATCCGTCATCTTGACGAAAAGAAGAACTACGCCATAAAAAATGACAGTTCAGCTTGTACTCTGGCGCAGTTGAAAAGAGGAAAAACGCCCCGAGACTTGCCTCAAGCGTACCTGCGGCACATATATTCGCCCCATAGGCGAAGCAAAAATCACGACTCGGAAAATCCAGAAATTCGTCAACTAACTTTTACCTCTTAACAGTAGCTGTGACCTCAACAAAATTTTTGAAACATCTAAAGAATTTCAATCTGCCAGTGATAAGCAAACACCTTACATGTGTTCGCCTTCGGAGAAATTCCACAGTGTAAAATAATATTGGTAGACTACTGCAGAGCGCTGAAGGCGGTACTGCGCTACGAACTGTGATATACTACTAAACTTATTTCACAACATGCAACTTACTTTCTAAAACAAATACAAAGACGACGATAATTTTTACATAAAAAACTTTGCTCAGCTGTCTAAAACATATTTCAGAGTAACGGTTAATCACAAATGTAATGTTAGATAATAAAAATATATTCAACTTACCTAAAATGCATTTAAATTG